>CM033346.1:5530001-6115075 GCA_019395295.1 Osmanthus fragrans
TGTGGAAGAATGTGATTTTTTATTTTTATTTATTTTCTCTTTTATTTTATTTCTAGTTTTTAAAATTATTTTATGTGTATAAAAGCAAAATTATCATTTTACTCTTTTCAATTTGGTCAAAATTAGTCAAAGTCCACTTTTGTTGGTCAAATAACAGTCGACTAGACGATTTTAATCTATTTGGACCCCAAATGCTTATTTTTCAAATGTTAGGAGCTTATGCTAGCACATTAGAATAAAGTCTATAAAAAAGTGAAAGGTTAAACCGTTGCTGCAATTTTTCCTAATAAAAATGATAGAGACACGCTTGAAAGCAAAAGGAGAGGTAGTTTTGTCATTTTAATCTATTGTCCAAAATCTTGTGGCGTGTAAAGCGTGCGTGGAATCCTAGGCACCTGACTTTTCGTACTAGGTTATAACCAAGAGAAACCCATTTGTGCCCGAACTGGCGCTGAAACATATGAATATTACTGTTGGGCCATTGACTAACTAAAAATATGTTGACTTCCGTACTTCTTTGCTGACGAGATGAATTCATTATTAATTAAGTCGTTATCTAGTGGGTCCAAAATTTATAAGTGATTCAATTTCGCCCCATTATTTAAAATTTTAATGACTGAAATAGTATATTTTTAAAAAATTTATAGTTAAAAAAAAGTTTTCGAATTACGTGCAATATTATTTTATTAAAAAATGTGTGATTGATAAGAAAATAGAAAAAAATTAATTGCAATTTTAATGGAGGCCAAACATGAATATGATCATTTGAAGTTGTAGGGAATATCTCAACGGAAAACTAAAATGTCAAATCTTTATTTGATAGGACCAAGTACTAAATTAAAAATTTATAGACAGAATCGCACCAAAAAAAGTAAAAAAAGAACCATATTAAGCAATGAACTTAATAAGTTATTAATTTATGAGAGATGATATTTAGAATATGATAGTTTTAGTATAACCATATCAAGTTGCATTTTGACTACATAGAGTCATGTGAGATGTGATTGACATGAAGTCTTCTACAATGACGACTGAGAGTCAAATGTCTCTTTTTTCGCAATAAAATAGTGCGTGAGTGTTCTGCTAATTTGCGCCACACACAATCACGTCAGTCGCAACACCAATTGTTAGGTCATTGCATCACATAAGACGTGTGCTAACTAAAAATAGGTCAAATTGCATACCTGATTACTCAACGTATCTATTTGTTTAAGACTTTGTTAGATCAAATAAAATCGCCCACCGAAATAATTTGAAAGCAATAGTGGATATCTTAATCGAAAACTACAATGTAACACTTTAATTGAGTCGCTATTAAGTGGGACCAAAAATTTATAAGTGACTTAATTTGAAAGTCGTAGAGAAAATCTTAATAAAAAGTAAAAACGTAACTATATAATCATATCTTTATTTGGTGGGACCAATCACTAACTTAATTCATTGTCTATAGGCCACTTCACATTGAGAAAGTAAAAAAAAAACCATATTAAGTATTGATCTTAATAAGTTATTGACTTAAGAACGATAGAATTAAAATAAGAAATTGTAATGTAACCTTAGATGGTTCATATTTCAAATACACATACATATCAATCTGAAATGTTGACCAACTTCTCAAAATATAAATATACAATGATGGAATCAAATATGCAGTATTTACATACAAAAGTATTCGATTATTGGGGGAAAATCAATATACTTCTACTACAACTATATTTTAATTTAATATTATTTATTACATTGGATTTAATTTTAATTTTGAGTTCTGCCAGAAGTTTATAATCTTAGTTTCAAAAATAAAAAAGAAGTTCATAAACTTAATGATGTAGTCATATTTGTATATTGGGCCATTGCGTCACATAACACATGCACTAAATAAAATATAGGTTGGCTTTCTTACTTGCAAACCTATTTAATCTATACTTATTTGATTAGACAAAATCAACCACAAATTTAATTTGAACTCAATAGACTAGTTACTATTTAGTGGTTCCAAATTTATTAGTGATTTAATTTGAAAGTCGTAGATGACATCTCAACAGAAAATTAAAATGCAACGATATTTAGTGGAACTAAGTTAATCATCAATTGAAATTTAAAATCCATATGCTATATTGCACCTTAAAAAAAAAAGTTGAAAATAACCGTATCATATACTGAGCTTCACTTAATTTGAAATCATATGCTATATTTCACTACTAGTCTAACTTTATATCTCGCTCGTGAACTATTGCTTTCAATATTCAATCTATAAACTCATTGTAAAACTTTATTTCCTTGCGATAACTTTACAAAGTCATACGCGTGGTTCTCGTGCAATGATTTCATCTCTTTTTGCATGACTTCAATTCATTGTCTTCTCTATGAGCATGTTACACAGCTTCTTGGTAAGTTTCCGACTCTTCTCCGTCTGTAAGCATCACGTACTCATTACCAGAATACCTTAAGGAATGTTGATGTTCTTGGTAAGTTGCTCAATCAACTCCGGGAATTAACTTTAACTTAATGTAACTTTTGTATTTAGGGAGTAATCATTAGCTTCTCACATTCTATGAATAGTCCGGGATGTGTATCTACTCCAAAATGCTACTTATGCACATTGATAATTTGAATCAAATAATATTGCTGCTTAAAGTTTTCTAAAAAAATGTTCATTGTTTACCAACCACACATTGTCTAATCAAAACAAATTCTCTTTCAATACGTTTAACGAAAAATCCGTTTTGTACAGATTCAATCGATCAAATAATCACAATTAAAATCGCCTTCATAGAAACAAAATATATACTAATAGAATGATTAAATATATAGCAATGCCCTTCATCGATTTCATTGAAGATTTTGGACTTTTAAACACCTGAGATTGCAGATAGTCACAGATTTTTATTTAATGCCTCTTGAAAATTCAGAAAATGCACTCGAAATTGCTAATAAACTTGAAGAAATTAAGACTTGTGTTATTTTTTTGGTCTGAAATTTGAGAATTGAGAGAACTCTAACAAAGTTATGATAAGATGTTATTATATATATGATGCATGAATGTAACAATTTGACAACAAATAATTAAAGAAGAAAAGGAGCGAGAAAGGGAAAAAAAAAAAAGTTTTAAGAAGGAAAAAAATTTAGTATGTGGTGGATTACAAGTATGAAATTTACATGGGAAGAAAAAAGTTTTAGACATGAAAATTATTAATTAAATGTGTTTGATTAATTTAGTTTTCAACTTAAAAAATGTTATACTTGTTCATATTTTATCGGTCGATAAATGAGAGAGAAAGAGAAGGTAGGTGAAAAAGAGAAATAATGAATTATTTTGAAAAATAAAAATTTACACATCCCTAAAGAAAATGTTTTCATTGTTTCTAGGAAAAATATAATCACGTGACCAATTTTTGAAAAATATTTTCCATCAAACACCCCAAAAATTGAAACTTGGGTGAAAACAATATTTTTTATGAAAAACAAAACCAATCAAACACACCATAACCTTAGAGTAATTCAATAGTACCTATTACAATAAATAAGTCTTTTTTATATAGAGCAAAGAATATAAAATTAAAAGAATATTTAGCCCCTGTTTGGTAGCTATTTTTGGGAGAAAAATATATTTTTGAATAGTTGATTAATGGAGAATGTGTGGTTAAAATTAAGAAAAAAAATTGGGTTTGCGTGTAATATTATTTTATTAAAGAATGTGTGGTTAAAAAGAAGAGAGAAAAATGCATTTTGAAAAAAATGGCTACCAAATAGGGGCTTAATAAAACTAGAACTTTATCGCACTATTAAAACTAATATAATAATATAATCTAAAAACATAATTTGAATCGAACTCTAATTTAAATTTTTATTTAGATTGTATCTCTATCTTCATTTAACCCCGATTAAGAGAACTCGACTTCGATGAGATGCACTATAAATTCTTTGTGAAAGAGGACGATCTTTCTTCCAAACCAAATAATGAAATCGATTATGTTACTATAATCGAATTTATAAATCATCCTCAAGAATATGATCTGACCGAGGGAAACAATCTCTTCTTCTAACCAAGGAACTCCAAAATGCAGAAAATTATGTAACTTATCCACAAAACTTCAATTAGTGGTGCATATTGAGGAGCCAAGGGACCAGTAATGTAGCAATGGTATGTAGAAATAAATAATTATAACATCGAAGATTCGAACATGCCACAATAAGGAAACAATTCTACTATATTGAAAGCATAACTTTAATTCAAGCTCAATGGCTAGTAAAAAAAAAAATTATTTTTATGTTAAGGATCAAAAACTTTTTCTGACGCAAAGAACATATCCAAAACCCTTCAAAGGGACAAAACAAAACCCATCTTTGAAAACACCCCCCCCCCCCCCCCCCCCCCCCTCACACACACACACACACCAAAAAGAAAAAGAAAAAAAAATAAAATTACACGATGTTGGATTATTTTGAAATTTCAAGGTCAATGGAATGGTTCTAATGGATTCTTTAATCTAAATATAGTTTGAGGGCAATTGAGAGGTATTGCCACTCTTAGTGAGGGATAAATATTTATTTATAAATTTTAAGTGTTTTATTTTTGCTTTTTAAAAAATATAGCATGCATGAAATAGGTCGAATTCCATACTTAACTGCATGGCAAATTTACTCGATTAGGAATTTACTTAATTAGACAAAAAAAATCACCAACTTAATTTTAATTCAATGGACAATGTCTTAGTTGAAAATTCTAAAACAGTACTTTAATCGACCTTCGTCCTCTAGCATGTGCATTTCAAGTGCGCATGTAAATACACGTGAAGGAGAAACAAAATGGGCGTCTTAGGTCCCAATAAATTTGGAGGTATATAGAACCTATATTTTATCTTGTTGAGATAAAAATATATTTTGAATATAGTCCTTGTGACTTGTTAAAAAAAATGTATCGTGCTAATGTAGGTGTGAAAATTTTTATTGTTTATCGTTCAAATTTGTAATATGAAATTGTTCTATCGTTTGGAGCATATATAGAATGAATTTGTTATGCTATTCTATTTCCATGGTTGAAAGCGTAAAGAGAGGCCTATGCGTCGAAAATGTTATTTATTTTTATTATCATTTTAAATATTTAATCATTCTAAAAATTATTTAATAATTAAAATAATAAATATCAAACATTTAAAATTAATAAATACTATATTTACTTAATAATTCCTACAATTGGTCAATTATATAATTTTCAAGTTTTCAAAATACAAAATGTAGATTATTTTTCATAATTTCATCTTTTTACAGGACAAGTCATACTTAACAAATTTATAGAAATTTCATTTACATTTTTTAAGTTTCCAATAAAATGATAAGTTTCAAAATCATAATCATATAATATAAATACTTGTAACTTAAATATTTTCAAAGCATAGGAGTGAGAGTTGAGTCCTTAATGCCAATGTAAAGTGCTTTCTTCGTACTTAGACGCATTTTTTAAAACACTGATTATGGGTCAAATGTTATTGAAAGTGAATTAGAGAAAAAATGAATTTTAAGAAATACGGCCGAACATGTGCTTAATTTTAAACAATGCATTAATTAAAGTCTTAAAGATTTAATAGGACACAACTAATGTAAGTAGGTATGTTCAACGCACAGGTTATCCCAAACACGACCTTAAAGATTTCGTACAGCTTAAAATAATAATCTTCTCAATCATTAAATGTATGATTCATCGAGAACTGCAAACAAATCATTAATTAAGAGCCCGTTTGATTCACATTTTTATGAAAAAAATGCATTTTACAATAGTAGATTGATGGAGAATGTGTGGTTGAAAAATAAGAAAAAGTTTTTGATTTATGTGAAATATTATTTTAATGAAAAATGTATGATTGAAAAGAAGAGAGAGAAAAATGTATTTTCTTAAAAATGGGAATCAAAAAGGCTGTAAATAAGTGTTTAATTGTACCATTAACTCACCAGAATTATCCTTTTTCAGAATTAAAAATGTATACAGACCAAATTCCCAATTCTTCGCCTCACCAGCTTCGCTTAGTCAAATTCATGGCAATTATTTTATTTTGACAATAACGCGATAAAAAAATAAATAAATTGTAATCTAGAATTCTATATATGATTTACTTCGTTACTTGTAAAAGAGATGAAAGATTTAAGTTCCATTGATGTATTCAATTCAATATTTTGAAATGCCTATAGTTTAAACAATATTTAAATTTTCTCATTGTTGATTGAGCATTTCGAATATTTGTAATGTTATTTGAAAATAAACATAATAAATGTTGATAGCCAACAGAGTGAACGATGATTTTTCTTAAAACTTTTTAGAATTATGTTATAGGTACAGAAAACTTATACAGAAATTTGAAATGGAGGAAGTAGATTCAAAATGGAAGGAGGGAAAATTACACACAGATGAACATGATTAATCCATTTCAAATTCCTGTAAAAAAATTGTATAATTTTTTTGTACGTAAGAAATTATTCAACTTTTTATGTATTTGAGTTGGGACACAAAATTATATATAATTCGGAAATAAAAACAATAAGAATGGTTGATATCTCATAGTGTGACATGGGTGGAGATAAAAAAAACGTTAGATTAAACTATTTCTTGTATCTTTTAAATAAGATGGAAATTGATTGAGGAATACAATAATTCGATTAAAATAGCTACTAGATTGATTATGAGTGTTTTGTTTTAATAAATATGAAGTAATTTTTTACGTATATTGTTCTCAATCAATTGTTTAGCTCAAATTTCAAAACATTTTTGGCTAAACTTCAAAAGTTCAATTATAAGCAAGTAAAAATTTTAAATTATTAATTTTGTTAGTCGTCGGAATTGAAAATAACTAGTTATATATTTTGACAATAAATTGATAATTATTTTAATTGAACAAACTAACCCTTTTTAATTTAGATAAATATAAGATTTTTAGTAAATTTTGATAAAATTTAATGAAAATTGTGATTAAAATTAATTGTTGATTTTGACTTCAATTTTAATTAATTTTTTAGCTGAACCAAACACTAAATTTCTTTAAAAAAATAAAAAAAAAAAATCCTATAGTTTTTTTTTTAAAACCCGGCCGGATGAAGGGTCATTGGCTGCTGGGATTCCTGGGATCAAGTTTGAACCGGTCGTTTCGATTGGAAGCTGGGGTCAAATACGTCTATAAAAAGATTTATTGATCATATTTCTGCTTATGCCCCTAACATTCTCTTTCCTTTTGGAATTACCCCTCAATTCCTCAAAGCTCGTTAAGATTTCGTTTGATCCATAATTTGATATTCACGTTTACACATTTAAGATGATTCATAACTTATAAACACAACAATCAAGAATGCTACTAGTTTCATTAACTTTTCTTTTAATCAAAATTAGTTGTGATTAATTTTTATTTTCATTGAAAATTAATGAAAATTATTTAATTACATATTCATATATTAATGTCTAAAGTTTCTCTTGTGAAACAATCGAAACTCTTAATTGGATCTGCATGCAAAATACACTTGTCATACTCATCTACACAAGTGCAGTTTAATTTTATTGTCGTCTCTTAATTAAATCTTATATTTGTGTCTAAAGTAGAGATATCAACGAATCGAGTCGACCCACACCAGCTCGCGAGCCAAAACTTGTGGCGTTCGACTTTGGCTCGAGTAAAAATGGTTCGAATTTTTTTTGCTCGAGTTGAGACTCGATCGAAAAATCTAGGCTACCTGAGGTTCAAGTAGCTACATGTGTACAGTGGCGAATCCAGGTTCGAAGTTCAGCTAGAGCGGAAGTCAAGCGTTGACCGTTGACGTCAACATCTTCTCCATTAATTTTTTTTTCACTTATCCCTAATTTCCTAGACTTAAATTCCCAAATCGCAATTCATAAATCAAAACGATAAATTTTAACTCATAACTTAATTACCCACAAATGAACACCAAATCATCATTCACTAATAGACACCATTTATCCAATAATCCAAAAATACAAGCACAAGCACAATTCACAAATCACTAGATTCACAACTCACAAGTTACAACTGACACAGCACAGCACAGCACAGCACAGCACAAACACAATCACACTGACACAACACAACACAGCACAAGCACAATCACAACTGTACACAGCACAATCACAAGTTCACAACCATAGCACAACACACACAACCACACAACTGTACAAGCACAACTGCAACACCGGCATGGCACAATCATTCAACCAAGACTAAAAAGAAATTGAAATTACCAAATACCAAGTCGAAGTGGCGTCGTGAAACAGAGGCAGTCACTGGTCAGGCGGAGGCGGAGCTATCGCTCGCTGCAAGTGTCCAACTGTCCAACACGCAGTCACTGATTGTTGCTTCTATAGTTCTAGCTTCGACAATCGATAGTACAGTACTTCCTCTTCCTGGTCCTGGAAATTTCGAATGGGAGTTCAAATTTGGGACTTGGAGTTGGGAGTTAGAGACTAGGGTTTGCCTCTTTGCGAAGAATGCTCTCTCAATCTCTCGCCTCTTGGTCTCTCCTCCCTCAAATCAACCACCGGAAATTGGGGAAAGAATTTAATAAAAATGGATTTGGCTATTTGGATTGGGTCACTTACGAGTTGGACTTTGGACCCAAATAATTTGGGCCTTTTTTTTTTTTTTTTAACTCGCCAAAGGCCAGCCCGTCTCTTCTCCTCTCCAGACTCCATCCCCATGACCGCCGGTGCTCCAACCTCTCCACCCAAAGCTGAAATTTTCGACGCTAGCTAGATCCGCCCCTGCATGTGTACATGCAGCTACTGGCTGTCTGCAATTTAACACAGGCAGCTACTGTTTCTCGCTACACGTACTTATTTATTTTTATTATTTTTATATTTTTTTAAGGCTCGACTTGTCACGGACTGAAAATAACCTGCGAAACGAGTCTGCCCGAGCCCCATGCTTTTTTCGAGCTAAGTCATGAACGATCCGAGGTAACGAATCAAATTGACACCCCTCGTCTAAAGTTACTTTCTAGAGAGTATCGATATTTATAATTGCATCTGTATGCAAAAACATATATCATTGTGTGTACATAAGTGTGAAATATTTGTCGTATTTAATTTTTCATCTTTCCCACCCGTTTGTTCTCATACTCAGTTTGTACTATAAAAATAAAAATTGGATAAGAACCCACACTTCTCAACTTTAAAAATTTGTATGAATCTAAAGGAACGAAAATGAATAATTTATGCATAATACCCCCATTGAATAGTAAATTATAACACACTCATTTGCAGGGACGGATTCAGAATTTAATTCGAGATCAAACTATAAAATTTCAAGTCGGACTACTGCGCAAATTTTTTTTTTTTTTACACATGAAAAAACAGTTTTTTCAAAAAAAAATATAAAAAACCTTTTCAAAAAAAAATGGACCTAAGTGGGAGGACCGCAGCCCAGCCAGCCCCCCTATTGTATCCGTCCCTACTCATTTGTGTTAAAAAAAAAATGCTGATTGTATATCATTATTCATGAAATCTTTTATAGATTGATGATGTGTAAAAAAGAAAGTCGAAAAACTCTTTTTTTTTGTTTGTTTTTTTTTTCTCTTGCTAATTGATGATTTTGATTCAATAAAATCTTATCACATCATCTATTGATAAATAAATTTGTAAGTGGTGCAATCGTCTAATTCTTAGGCCATTTTCTATCACGTGTTTACTCCTATTCATACATTACTTCGCGGCATAGACTAGCATACAAAACTAATTTTTAAATTACTTATTTAATGAACAAAAGGGAATCGATGTGGCACATCTTCAAATGATAAAAGGAAAGGATGGAGAAATTCAACTTTGCTTGAGACTGTCGCGTCAAAAATTCAAATCCTAAAATATGAATATAGCTTTTGGATAAGTGCAAGTATACAAGTAACTTTTCACTCTGTACTCTTAGAAATATAATCTGCGATTTATCTCTTTCATCAGAGCAGTACAGAACAGAACAAGACAGGTGGGATCGCCAATAATGAAGCGTAGTCCAAAAAAAAAATAAAAAAAAAATAAAAAAATTGAATTTCCATGAATTCTACTCGGTTTCATACTTTTCTACAATTTCGGCTTCTACATGTGATCCTTTTCTGGTCTTTGCTGCAACTTTCTACTCTTTTTCCTTCCTTTATTCTTTTTCTACAAACCCATACCTTACGCAGAACTTCGTGATTCCTGTTGATTCTAAGGAGATTCAATTCGTAGTCCATTTTTTTTACTACGTGAGTGTCGGTTTTTTCTTATTATAATATGTCTTTGTTTGTCCGTGCAGAAAGCTCTATCTTGAATTTGTTTGATTCTTCCCTGGTTTTTTTTGTTTTTATGGTTGAAGTGTTGGAAGTGGAACAAAAAGGGAAAATAGTCTGCTCGTGTAAAAGTACTAACCAAAATTTTGAAGAATTTCTCGTGCGGTTAATTTTTTTGCAGCAGTTAGTTTTCAATTTTTTTAATGTTACTTCGATTGACATTGGTTCCTGTTTTTCCCCATACCGATTTCAAACTTTCTCCTTTAGTGAATTTTTTTTTACCTCTTTCGCAATATTCAATAGTTTATAACCAGCAAATGGAGAGGGATATCGAATTTTGATATGTTAGATAAGCAAGAAATTGATTATGGCAACAGTTTGATGCATAATTATTTTGTTGGAATATATTTCACCAGATCTTTTGGGGGCCAACTGAAAAGGCAAATAAAAGTGAAAAAAAAATGGAATCTTAGGAAGGAGAAGATGTTTTTTATAAACAAGGTGCTACACATCTTTATATGGTTTTAAGCTATTTATGCCTTAAATAAATTTGTTTAACTTAGAGAAGATCGGCGCTACATCTTACCAAAGTTATTTTCGTCTTAATTTTTTTTCCCTGCTTGAAACTATCTGATTTGGATTTGGGCGCAACGCTAATTCTATTTACTTGAAATTTTTGGCATATAAATTTTACTTATGCAGCTACGTTTTTATGTACTATTATTCTCTCACTTGAGAATCAAGAGCGTTTGTTTGGACCTTTCCTTAGAGATCATCTTTGTGAATTTTTGTAGAGGTTAGAAATGGTCGCAGAATCATGGTTTCGCAGTCTCTGGAGAACTTCGAAGAAGCATGGTTTTGATTCCAGAAATGCACGGATTGGCGTTTTGGCTTTTGAAGCAGCAAGCTTGATGTCTAAGCTGCTTCATCTAAGGCAGTCACTTACTGATAAGCAAGTTGCTAAACTGATGGAGGAGATAACGAATTCAATGGGAATTAAAAAGCTTGTGTCGGAGGATGATGATCGCATTGTGAGGTTTATATGTATAGAGATTATGGAGAACTTAGGACAAGTGGTACGAGCTGTGGCGAGGCTGTCCAAGCGATGTAGCGATCCTCTGTTAAGGAGTTTTGAGCAAGCCTATAATGATTTGACAAAGATTGGTGCTGACACGTATGGTTGGCAATTCACGTGGAATAAGATGGACCAGAAAGCTAAAAAGATGGAGCGGTTGATCATCGCGAATGCAAATTTATGTCACGAAATGGATACACTTGCGGATCTTGAGCTGACTTTGAAGAGAATGAAGGGTAACAATGACGCGGATAGTATTAGTTTGGTTGAATATGAAAAGAAGGTTGCATGGAAGAAGCAGGAAGTGAAGCATCTAAAGGAGAATTCTCTTTGGAATCGGAGTTATGATTACACAATTCATCTTTTAGCTAGATCTGTATTTACTATATATGATAGGCTTGGACATGTTTTTGGAATTAATCACGTGGCATATGTGGGGTTCATGGATTCTGGAGTTTCGGATTCTAATTATAGTTGTCACAGCCAATCAGTTCTCTTCATGCAATCATCAGTTCACCCTTCCGAAAATAGCATCCCTAGGTATTCATCGGGTTCATTAGGAAACATGATTTCTATGTCTGGTCCAATCTCAGGAGCAAACAATGTTAGTGATTTTCACTCGGGCCCTCTTGGAAATTCAATTACAGCACCAGGCCCCATCTCTGGAAGACATAGTGCTGGTAGCTTTTATTCTGGTCCTCTTGTTAGGTCAACAGAAAAATCTGCCCCACTACCTAAAGCAACCAAAAGCTCCTTGAGATTTTGGCAGTTCCGTGATAAATCTTCGAATTCAAAACAGAAAATCCCACGTTCAAAACCAAATAGATTAACCGCATCAGGACCTCTAACTGAATGCATGATGGGTGGCGTTCATGTTAGGGTTCCTGACGTGACTAAGGATGTCAGTACAGAACTACATTCTCATGGAAACTCCACTCATGGGAATCTATCGGTTGGTTCGAAGAACCAGCTGTTGAATGCCCCTCCGGAATCCCTTGGAGCAGCCGCCTTAGCATTGCACTATGCAAATATTATCGTTGTAATTGAGAAATTGGTGGCGTCTCCCCACTTGATTGGTAATGAAGCAAGAAGTGACCTTTACAACATGTTGCCTGCTAGCATCAGGGCAGGTCTCAGGGTTAGACTAAGGCCATGTACTAAAAGTCTGTCTTCATCTTTTTATGATACAGCTCTTGCTGGAAAATGGAATCACGCGATGTCGGATATACTAGATTGGTTAGCTCCACTTGCTCATAACATGATAAGATGGCAGTCAGAACGGAGCTTTGAGCACCAGAACTTAGTTTCTCGAACAAACATGCTTCTTGTACAAACCCTCTATTTTGCAAATCAGGAAAAGACGGAAGAATCAATTGTTGAGCTACTTGTTGGTCTCAACCATGTGTGGAGATTTGGTAGAGAAGTAAATGCCAAATCACTGGTGGAGGGTGCCACTGGTTTGAAGATTTGACAAATTTGTTGATGGGTAGTAGCATTCATTTTCTCGTGTTCAATTCAGCAAAGGAGTTTTCTTTCTTTATGAAGTAGATTCCTAATCAATTCCCATTCAGGGTCCTATGAGGAGAAGGGATCAATCATCTGCCTTTTTCACGAGGCTTCTATACATACAGAAACAAATAGTGATTGATTATTTGGTGCTGGAAATCTGAGACCTTTATGTTGGATTCTTGTATGCGTAGAATGCTGCTTCCCACAGCATTGGGATCAAAACTTCGATTTATGTCTGTTGGTGACAAGCTTCTCCCATTGGCCACGGATTGGTTTTAATGGTTGTGATTTGCTATCCTCATTATGTTTAAGCAGTTATTTTACAGTTGTGTTGTACATGAAGTGTATCGTATACAAGGCACCATATGGAGCTTTCTCCTCCATGAAGCACGCACATTGGAATTTGGATGCTTCCTGTTCCAGCTTGCTCTTTTGAGTTTGATCTGTTGGTGAGTGTCATACTGTCGTCTGGTGATATGAATGTTTCCCCGACATCTAATTACCAAGTGATTTATAATCCAAATATCTATATTGGTCTTTGGAATTTACTATAGGGCTAAACTTTTTGTAGCATTTTGCTTGCTTATGCTTAATCTGTTTCGTCATGGATGCTATCTATTAGTATCATTTCTTGAACAAGAATAGGTAATGCTGATAAATTTGTTACTTTTCTGAAGGTTTTGATTATCAAATGTAAATCCTTGTACTTGCAAAAGATCTATCTGGGTGGAGAATCTGTAATGGCATGTTTGGGAAGGTCAAAGGTGGCTTAAAGAGTACATCTCTTTGTCAAGTATTTTTCCTTTCCGGAATAAACTAAACTCGTAGACCCATTTCTTGGTCGTTCCTAGCATTTGAATCTTGAATTTTTGCTCTAGCCACCTAAGAAATCAAACTTGCGTGTTCTACTATTTTTTCATTTTCATGGGATCAGGCAGAATAAGAAAATCATCCTCAATAAACATATGATTTAGAGTAACGGTTGTCCCTGCTCTTGATTCATCACGTTGATGGTCAGAATCTCGACCATCTGAAAATATTTACAGGGTTAGAAACGGTGTCGAGTCGCTCCAACAATGGCTATTAATAGCTGTTGTCGATTCAAACTCTTGGGTGGGCTTTGACTCAAGAATGCACATAATATTTCGCCAACTCATTGTTACAAACATGTTGCGACAACACTTCATTTTAAGTCTATTATATCATTACAATACTTTGTCATGATATCTGTAATTTTAAAATTGAGTTACGAGTCGAACTCATCAACGAGCATACTTGGCAAAAATAGGCGCTAGCTTATAAACCAGATAAGTCGGAAATGGGAATTAAGCCGTGGAATTCTTACCTTCTAAATTTTGGATAAAACTAGGTGACTTTTCAACCTAGTTAGCATTTTCTTTTAAAAAACATGCTCATTATATATTTCCTAACTTTATGTTTACCTAGAAAATTTTAAGAACAAATTTATTTAAAAATGACTACTCATGTTTGTAAAAATGTTGAATTTCTTGGGGGATAAAAGTATCAAACCACATTTGAATTTAATTATGAAAATAGTTTTTTATTTGAATACTATATGTAATAATTCATTTTGGATTGAAAATTATTACACAATCCAAGAATTCGGATCATCCCAACCCAGCTGCGAAGAAAGAATCACGGTCGGTTGGGCTCCACGACATATGGTTCCCAACTTCTCATCACTTGTCTTAGTTACGTTTGCCACCGAACCCGCAAACAGAAATTCTTTTGCAAAATCTCCCTCAATTCATCACAGTACACATAAATCAAAATTCATAATCACCAATTACCAAAAAAACCCCAAAATCTCTCCGTCGAGTTGCCGCGAAAATGGACATACCGGGAAGTCGCTCAATGAGATCCACCTCGCTTCATGATACCGACTCCCGATTCACTGAGTCGGAAAGGATCGAGGGCGCCGGTAGCTGGGACGCCATTGAATGGACCAAGATTGATGTGAATTACTGAATTCTCTCTTTTATATAGGGTCATAGTCACACACATACAATTGGTTGTGTTGAAGATTGAATTTACTTGGAAATGTGTTAATTTGAATATGTTGTATTTTCAGCCGGTATCAAGGTCTGTGCCGCAAGGACTACAGCACTTCTTACTGGAAGCCGAGGAAGTCATTGTGGAGGTAAATGGTTAGAGATGTGTATACATGCATTTGTTGTACGTTTATTTGTGCATTTTCAAGAATTATTGTTGATAAGTTCTTGGATAGTTATGGGGCACTGCTGAAATGATGGCGTAGCTGTTTTATGTGGGTAAAATAAATTCAAAACTTGTGTGAAAATTGAATGTTAAAAGTAAGGATTGTTGGAAGGACATGTTGATGTTGCCAGTAGTTTCTCTTTATGATTGCGAAAAGTATCTTAAGGATGCTTAATGATTAAATATGGTATAAAGAAATCATCTTAGTCACCCTAATTGTGCGAGGCAGGACATGAGAAAGGGGTTGGTAACAGATATTAATGTTCGGTTTTGGAAAATGTTATCAGATTTTTGTATTAGTGTGCTTTTGTTTGTATTGTAAGGGGACAGGTTGAGCTTTGAAAAATGTTATCAGATTTAATAGCCCTTCGGCCGTTGCTGACTTGCTGTAGCATTGTACTTGACTCTCTTCACTTATATGGAACTCTCTAATAGGAAATTCATTATTGCTCTCATGCTACCTCTGGTGATTGTAGCTATGCAATAAGGTCACTATTCTGCATTAATTAAGAGATTGACAATAGAAGTGGAAGTAAAGTTAAAGATACGTGCAACCTATGATACACCGACACGGACACGTGTGTCCGACACAATATGTGTCGGATACGCTGGCACGCATTTTTTCAAAAAAGTATCGACATGACACTTTGCCAACACGTTAATTAAATTCTTTGAAATTTTTTATTTAAATCGTATAAATTTAATTTTATACTTGATATTAATTTTTCTTGTTGAAATCTTTTAAGTATGAGTACTTATTTGTTATTTAATAATAATTTTAAGTTAAAAATATATAATATTTTTAATAAAAAAAGAAAAATGCTTCTAATAGAGTGTTTGAAGAGTGTTGATATTGACACGTGTCGGACACGGACACTTTACTCCAGTTGAAGTGTCCGTGCTACATAGCGTGCAACTAATTACCTACTAAATCTTTGAAAGACTGCATGATCTCATTGAAGAAACAAGCAAACTATTTTGATGTTGCGATCTAAGAGTTCTCTCTCAGCATTTCACAAGTTGCACTGATTACTTCATTCATGTGTCCAAAATCATAGTAATCTTTGAACATGATTTCAATCTAAATCCATTAACATGTTATTAAAAAATGAGTATGCCACTGATTTGGAGAAACTTGCTGTTGCTAAGAGTAGCAGCATGTATCATTTCAAAATGGTATGGAATGAAGTTTCAACTTTCAAGTAAGGCAGCGAATACTAATTTCTTAATTATGGTGATTAATTACTTGAAATCTCGCACATTTTTGTTGCAATGTAATTTTGTAAGAGAGATGAAACCTAAATCCATGGTGGTACTTGGATCTATTTTTTTAAATTTTTTTTCCAGCTTCTTATTGTTTAGTGAGAATTTTCATGTTAATCATGCGGTGGATTTCATGTTTGGGTTTAGTGTGGATTACTTTGTGAACAAAGTTGGTGACGGTTTAGGCTGACTCTGATGAGAGGAAGCAAATTCAATGAGTTTTTAGGCTTTCTTTGTCTAGGAAAGAACAGAATGGGAACTATTATAGAGACAAATTTTCTGATCTTTGCATATGCCACAATGATTTTGTTCTAGTCTCCTTTATGACTTGGTATGACATGGTAAAATTCTCCCACCTGAATAAAGAAATTCTTGGTTTGACCGCGTCTCATTGTTGTTCTAATTTGTTTTACCCCTTAAGATATTCTTTTTTTGATCTTCTCATGGCTTGCTGCATTGATGGTGACATTTTTAATTTCCTTTCATTTTTCTGACTGTATTTTTATGATTTAATACTTCATTGTTTTCTATTTCTTCCTTTTTGTATCTGAAATACTAAAATGTTAAATTTAATTGTGGTTAAATTTTACCTTCAGGGATATGGCGTTGTACTTGTGAACATGAACATTGATAAGGCAGGAACATTGTTTGTTACGAACTTTCGTCTTCTTTTCCTGGTGAGTAAGCGCATCCAATTTCTGGCAGTCTCCTTTTTCTTAGTATTTATACTACACAGAATAGATTAATGTTCTTATATGTTAGTTTCATTATTATAAATATTTAAATTTCTAGAGATCGAAGTAAAAAAAAAAAAAAAAACTAGCTATGTAATTTTTATAATATTAATTATCTCAAACCCTGTGCCTGTGACTTATGCTTGGCAACTAATCTATTGGACTAAACGAAGTGTATTAGCTTAGCAATCGAACTCGATTCCACCTCAAGATAGTCTAAGTGACTTGTGCTTGCTAACTATCCATTGTGCACAAAATTATCATGGCATTTTGCTGATTGGATTTTCTTTTCCTCTTAGATGATCAAACATGAATGCTTTGGTAAGCTGTAACCTTTTTTTTTTTTTCCCCCGATTGATGTCACAATAATGTGCATGCTTATTCATAAATGCAAATTAATTGACATACTTTAATCCATATTTTCATGATTGTGTTGTCACAAGTCAAAATCACTTGGCTTGGAAGATAATTTATCCATGCTCTGAGCGATTCTAAATCTGATTCTACAATTTATAATATTGGTTCCATTTGTTTCAATGTTAAATAAAGTAAAGGGAAGCAACTATTTTAAGTAACACTATTTTTTGGTTTGCTCAAATTTCAAGTGCTGATGTAAAACCCTCTCTTTAGGTTTTTATGAGTCTGAGATATAATTCGAATAGAAGTTGAATTAGTTTTCTTTCCCTCTAAATAGTTGTTGTCCCCTATTTACAGAAGAATAAACATAGCTTTTATGTTTTAATCTGTTATATAAATTTTACTCTCCAGTTGTTGTTTAATGTTGTTTACCTTTTCTTTTCTAGAGTGATGGATCTAGGCACATCATAGGACTTGGCACTATTCCCTTGGCAACAATCGAGAAGTTCAACAAAATTGTAAGTTTTTATGCTTCAATGTCTCTTCTATTTACTTGATGGACTTTCTTAATGTGAGACTTCTAAAAGTTGCAGAAGCTACTGAATAACCCCGTTTCCTCCCAGTTGGGGGTGCAAAGAACTATTTATAGCTGGAAACTGAAATTGGGGGCTATTAACAATGTACCACTGTTTGAGGCAGTTTATTTTGGTATGGAAGGATGAGATTTGATACAAAAATTCTCTCATAAACCTTTTCTTGGAATGGGAGAAAAAAGAGGGAATAAACTGCAGATGTGAATTAAACACAATGCTGATTACCTCTTTATTTGTTTTCATTGCTCCACGGATTTAAGATAGCCATCTTACACAAGTATCTATGCTTCTTATAAATCAGTTATATATATATATATATATATATATATATATATATATATATATATATATTTTTTTTTTTTTTATCACATCTGTAAATCTGTTAATGCATATGTTGCACTTTGAACTCAAAAGTTTTCTTGTTTATTACTGGTTTGAGATTTTTCATCAAAAAATCTTGATGAACCTTTGAATTTTTTACTTTTCCCATTGATTTAAAATGATAAGTTATTAAAACTTTTTGTCGTATTTAGCTTCCCTCTCTCTCTCTCTCTCTCTCTCTCTCTGTTGGTGTCTGTCTTGAACCCTACAAGCCAACTGAGATCTGTTGTTCTTGAACTTGAACAGGTCTGAGAATTTTGATTTCTTTCTGCATTAATGTTCTAGCCCCAATTAAGTGGTGTACTTTAAGCCCAAAGTACTAGTCATATTTTGGAATCTCCTCCAGCCCATCATGTAATTCCTATGGTTTATTTTCTTAGACCTTTTTTGGTGGGGATTAAAATAAGATTTTTAGTAGATTTTGATAAATGTTGATTAAATGTGTGGTTGAAAAGTTGTGGATCCCGTAAAATTTGTGGTTAAAATTAATTGTAAACTTTGACTTAGATTAAAATCAAGATTTTAATCAACACCAAACAGGGGCTTAAAGCAACTAGGCAACAATTATAAATGGTTAGCGTAAATGCATGATATTTGTGTGGTTTTTAAAAATTAATGATGATTTTTTGAAGCAGCTTGAAACATTAGGGATAAGCAAGTTCCTGATTTTATTTTATTTATTCATTTGGATGATCCTCCTTATTGGGTTTGTAGTTACTCTAAAAAAATTAGGTGAGTGTATATGAATAGATATAATGCTGCCAAAGAAGCATTGAAAACATTGTTACATGATCTTGTGGTTTATATCGCAGAATTGGCTCAACTGAAGGCTGAGGATAAAGATTAACATGTATTGCTCTAGTTGTATAAATGTATATGATAGGGAAATGTATGTTACTGTAGATTTGTTTGGATCAAGTTCACGTTGAGGTAGTGATGGTGTGTTAGGTGGCTTGTGCAGTGTCCAGAGATCTAGTTCATGTCCTTTAGAGATATTTCTCTGGTTTTTGGACTAGAGGGATGGGGATTGTACATGACATTGCATCCTTCTGTTGGTTAAATTTAGCCTTTTATACTGGTAAAGTTGTCTCTACACCTAAGACCTTAAGGTTGAATGGATTGTTGGGGAAAAATATTTCTATCCTATAGCTGATTAAGCCCAACTGCTGTTGACAAAGAGTTAATCCATATCAGATAGATCGCAGTATTTTCCTTAAAGTTTGTGCAAGTACCATAGGATCCACAAAAAGGGATGAGACAAACTCCTTTTCACTCCTTCACTATTTGCACATCCATCGGAATTATATTTCTTCCAAGCCCCACTTGGCCTTCACCACTTTACGACAAGAGATCGCTTAATGTTCTGTTTTTTTTGAAGCCTTATTACCACAGTCCAAGCTATTTCATGATCCTTATCCAAATAATAGAAAAGACGGATGCCAAATTCTTTAGGAAAAGGCAATCTGGTTACTGCACTTCACTTTCGTTGTTATACTGTTCATAGCCTGGTCCATATTGCTTTCCCCCGTTGCTGTCTTTTAATCAAATTGCATGACCTGCATGATTATATCTACTGCTGACAAGAAGTTAACATTTCTGAATTCTGATTATAATTCTGGATCTAGGCTATGAAGCTTCCTTCAGGTCCCAGGCAGATTGATAAGACTTCATCACAGCGATTGCTTCAGGTCATTGGTATGCTTGGTTTAATATCCCTCTGGAAAAATTACTTACTTTATTAATTGTTTGAGAAGTTTAATACCCATTTATTGTGAGTAACTGAATGTACTTTTGGATGGAAATAACTGTAATAATTATCGCCGGGGGCGGGGGTGAGGGTTAGGGGAGGAGGGCTTTTGGTAATTGATCTTTGTATTGGGAGGTGTTCTCACAGTGTAGATTCTGGAGGCATGCAGTGGTTAAAACTGTCTGGCGGTGCTTACGGTTTTCTTACATTCCTGGCACTGAGAAAAATAAGTTTATTTCAATTTCTTTTATTTGATGTAACTTTGCCTAATTAACCGTAGGTATAATGAAGTACAGATGGTTAATATCCATAACTTCCATGCACGATGGCAATAATTATTGAAATACTAGTATGAGAAAATTGTCCTTACAGAATGTATATTTGGATATGTAAGGAATCGGTTGTATTTGTGTGGTTATGAATATAGCTTCAACATCTAGATCAGTAAATAGATATAAAATAATACTTCAAGTAGCTTCAGATATTAATCACATATTAGATTTACAATAAATTAACTACCATTTTGTTTATGGGATACCAGTGTGCCGTAAATAAATTTACTGGTTGGTATTATGATCTGCAGGCAAAGATATGAGAATTATTGTCTTTGGCTTTCGGTCTCGAACAAAGCAGGTCAGTTATGCATATTAATATTCATTTGTTTATTTTTTTGGACCTTGCTCCATGTGGTGACGCATTCCATATGCCTCTGTATTCTTCTTTTTCTTGTCCTAGTTAAGACTAGTAAGAATAATATCCTTAACCTTAAATGCTATTTGTAGAACATCCATCAGTCTATCCTTAAGACCTCCAGTCTCTCCTATCATGAATTTTCATTTGAATTCAGAAAGTTAAGAATGCGAGCTATTTCAGTAATAAACTAAAATTATTACAATTTGCTATTTTGATGGATCAAAATCAACTTATATTCATATTCTTTACTATATCTTCTATTTGGTCCATTCCTGTGCAGAAGGAATTTCTGCAAGTTTTGTATGCATCACAACTGTTGAATCACCTCGCCTAAATGTTTATGTTGTTAGAAAGAGATGAAGATGAATTTATTCATTTATACTTATATCTCAACGAGGCCTCCACGTGTAGTCTGACCATTAAGCTTGTAATTGTACAGGCACCTATAATTGTGAAATTTGAACACAAGAACTTTGTGCATTTTGATATCATGGTGAATCACCTAATGTAAAAGTGTAAGCTGATAGGGAGGTGATTAATATATTTATACTTGTACGTTCAACATATGGTATTTATCTTGAAATTTTTTAGGTTTAAAATTAGAGTAATGCTCGCCCCATTTTGTTCCTCGACTGAAATGTATGTAGTTCATATGCAATTTCATGGTTGAACTTTTAGATTAGGAGATACGTTGAGCGTACGACGTTGTCGAGTTCTCTGCAACTAAATGTCACCTACCCTTGATCGAAGAATCTTTCCAGACTTAAAATTAAAGTCCACTGATATGTAAAATATCACGTGGCAAATTGAACAGTGTTAATTGATCTAAAACATATTGAATTCCTTTAAAAAATTTCTTGCTGATGCTTAAATAAATGTAGCAACCATCTGTTTTACAAGGTAAACTTTTATGTAGCAAAATTGTATTGCAGAGGCGAGCTGTATACGATGCATTGTTGAGATGCACGAGACCAGCTAGACTCTGGGATCTCTATGCTTTTGCATGTGGACCTTCCAGATTCAGTAATACAAACCCTAAGGAGCGGCTACTGGATGAATACTTCCGACTTCTTGGACTAAAGTCACCTCAGGCGTCAGCCAGAACAATTGAAGATGGTTCATCCGTAGTGTCTAATGAATGTTGGAGGATAAGCAATGTGAATTCTAATTATACAATGTGCCCAACCTATCCTTTTGCATTGCTTGTTCCAAAATCCATCAGGTAATGTAATATTGCTTGCTATTGTTTCCCCCTTGAAGTCACTGCAGGAAGTAATTCAAATTTTATGTGCATCTTGATTTCACATGGACACTGGTGTCAGTGATGTAGAAATACAGCAGGCTTGTACCTTCCGTGCACGATGTCGTTTGCCTGTTATTACATGGTGTCATCCAGGTATAGAAAATTTCAGATAGTAATAAAATATTGAGACTGTTACTAGTAATTATCAAATAATTTATAATTTTTTTTTAATCTTAAGATTTTGCTAGTCAATTGACGATATCAAATGAACTTGTTCATCTGAATCTCATTTTCATATCTCCGTCTGATTAATGAGCTATAGGGACAAGAGCTGTTCTAGCACGGTCATCTCAACCATTGGTTGGCCTCATGATGAATATGAGAAGGTGAGATTTGATTTACAGGACCCCTGTTGCTGTTGCAGCTTTCAATTCTCTGCTGCATTGTTATGGTAACTAGAAAGTTGGAATAATGACCGTGATCATAAAAAAAATTTGGCTGACAAAAGTTTTGAAGGAAGCCAGTAATTTTACATTTTTCTTTGACAAAATATTCTGAGTCCATGTTCTTTATCCGCAGCAATGCTGATGAGAAGCTAGTTGCTGCACTCTTAACTCAAATTATTGAAACGAAGGAGCAAAAGAGGTGATTTTTTTGGCATTTTATTTTAAGTTTTAACATTTGTTTATGCTTATATCTTCTGTTTCTCTCTTTATCTAGCAATAATAACACAGTGAACAAAATCTATTTCTGTACCAAAGACATGTTAAATAAACACATGTCCATTATCTGTTTTTGAGAGATTTCACATTATTGAATGATTGTATGCATTTAGGAAGTTGTATATTGCTGATGCAAGACCTAGGAAAAATGCTTTAGCAAATGGAGCAATGGGAGGTGGTTCAGAGTCGTCTGCCAATTATTTTCAATCTGAGGTCTGTTCAAGGTTTCAGCAATCAAATTGTGCATTCCAATATCACACCACTTCTGATTTGTAAATTCATATTCTTTCATTTAAACTCTCTTTCAGATAGTCTTCTTTGGAATAGACAACATACATGCCATGAGAGAGAGCCTGTCTCGGCTTAGAGACTATGTGGATACTCATGGGGCCACTTCATCAGATGGAATGTCATCATTTTTGGTATGTTTCTGAGTTGTTTGGTGTGCTTGTGGCCGGGTCTGCACTTCACTCTCGGTGACTAAAAATTTTCAATTGGTCATGGTTGGATAGTAACTCTGATCAATTGTGAACTTACTTTTTCGTATTCTAGTAAGAAACTATGGTTTGTACAATTAGGATTTGGATCTTCCTACACTTTAAGCCTCGCATCAATATATATATATATATATATATATATATATATATATAATGGGCCACTTATTGGGCCAATTTGTGGATGAATTGGAAGAAGGCAAATATGGTGCATTAGAAGGCAAAAATGGTGCATGGACACACGCATGGTGGCTGAGCCATGCGTGCACATGGCTCGCCTCTGTAGAAACTGAGGCTAAATGCGTTAAGCCATGTGCATGAGCCTGGAAACAAAGGCTGGCTTCCAGATTTGTTTTCTGGTGCCTTTTAGTGGAAAGTTTTCAACTATTTTTGGAGCCTTTTTGTGGTGTATTGATGAAAAACTATAATTAGGTGATAGTTTTTCATTTCTAAAACAACATATTAGAATTCATTTCAATTCTTAATAGACTTTTTCCCAATTCTCATATACATTTTCAAACCATATTTGTGTTCTTCAAGTTTTGGAAGATAAATACTAGTGCCTTAAGTGTTTTTTTTTTCTTCAAGGCTTGTTCAGTCCTACGAACCATTTGCCGTGAGTCCTTTTAAGCACCAAAATCAATCCTATAGGGAGCAAATATGGTTTGTGAACAGCGATAACGTGTTCAAGTCTTATTTCCATATTTTCACTGTTCTTGCTACTACATCTTTTGTTCCCTTCTTCATTCTTTCTGAATTTTGTCCAACAGGCAATATACACTGGTATGAAAGCACTATGATACTGAAGTTCATCGTTTTACCTTGCCAATTAACTATAATGCTAAGGGCTGCACATCTGGCGTGTCCAGATGATCTTTTCTCTAAATGAGCATTGTCATTTTAAGTACACCACTAAAACATGAGCACATCACCGTAACAAGTACTCTAGTATCCTTCCAAGTTCCAACTAAGAAAATGCATCATGTAAAATCTTTGCTCAAAATTCAATTAGTCTTGAATTATCTAAAGCCCAAGTCATAGAGTAACTGTCATTAATTGGTTTAGGCTTTACAATTAATTAAAGCCGTGTTCAATGTGGATTACTTGATCTGATAATTATTATCTGAAAAATTGATTTTGAGGGTTGGTTAATAGAAATAAATTATTTAAACACTGTGACCAGTAACTTGATAAATAATAATTTTTGTTACATGAACCAAATATCTTACTTGAACTCAAAAATGATTCAAGTAGTTTTTCGATTAATCAACTAATTTTAACCAAAGAATGCCTAGTTTTATTGATTGATTTGATCATCAGTTGCATGAATAATGTTTACTTTCATGAATTTCTGAAACCCATAGCATACAAACGTGCTATTTCTGGCTGCTATATTGGACTGTAGGGTTGCGCAACTGCCTATCTCATACCTTGGGCTTTCTTTAGGCGCACGATTCAAAAGTTTACAGATTTGGAATGACATCATAGAAAGGGTGGAGAAGAGGTTAGCGGGGTGGAAGCGTATGTACCTTTCCAAAGGGGGTCGTCTTACTCTCATTAAGTCCACTCTCTCTAATCTCCCCACTTATTTTTTGTCGTTGTTTCCTATTCCTGTTACAGTGGCAAACAGATTAGAAAGGATTCAAAGAGAGTTTCTGTGGGCAGGGATAGGGGAGGAGAGGAAATTTCATTTGGTTAAATGAGGTGATGTTTGCTCTCCTAGTACGGTGGGGGGTCTCGGATTGAGGAGTCTTGTACTGTTCAATAACGCCCTGCTAGGCAAGTGGTTGTGGAGATTTGGAATGGAGAGGAAGAGTTTTTGGAGAGAAATCATAAGGGTGAAGTATGGAGTTATGGAGGGGGGTTGGTGTTCAGTTGAAAGTCGTGGCTCGTATAGGGTAAGCTTGTGGAGATATATCAGAAAAGGATGGAACGATTTTTAGAATAGATTGACCTTTGTGGTGGGGAATGATGATAATATTAGATTTTGGGATGACTGTTGGTATGAAGCTCAACCATTAAAGATGAGGTTTCCCTCTCTTCATCGCATTGCTTTGGAACCCTCCGCTATGGTAATTGATGTATTAACTATACAGAGTGGGAGTCCTAACTGGAACATCGTTTTCGGGAAGGGCTTACAGGATTGGGAATTGGATGATTATGCATTATTTTTTACCTTCTTGCATGAGGTGCACATTCGGGTAGGAGAGGACGACTGTAGTAGGTGGAGGGTGGCAGCAAATGGTATCTTCTCGGTTCACACATATTTTATATCCCTACTGGAACTTGTGGTGAATTCATTCCCTTGGAAGAAGGTTTGGCAAAGTAAATTGCCTCCACGGGTGGCTTTTCTATTGTGGACAGTGGTAAAAGGGCAGGTATTAACGGCGGATAATCTTCGAAGAAGAGGGTATTATGTAACAGAGTGGTGTTATATGTGCAAGAGGGATGGGGAGACGATTGACCACCTGTTTCTCCAATGTGATGGTGTGCGTTGGCTGTGGAATGACATTCTGGCTGCCCAACAGATGAGTTGGGTGTTGCCAAGGCGTATAGAGGATGTGGTGCAAGTATGGAGGAGAAAACTTAGAGACAAAGATAGTAAACTTGTCTGGGAGCTTATTCCAGGGTGCATTGTGTGGTGTATATGGAGAGAAAGAAACAATTGCTGTTTTGAAGATCAAACACAGTCGACAGAGCAGTTTAGGAAATTATTTTATCTGACATTGTATAATTGGTTTAATGCGGCGACTACTAACCCGATAGAGGGGTTGCCTAATTTTATTGTGTTTTTATCCTGTTTAAATTGATAATACACACCTTGTGTATTATCCTTTGATCAATAAAATGATAGATTACTTATCAAAAAAAAAAAGGATATGCAAAATGGGTCAACCAGAAGAAAGTTGATGTGCTTGATCATCTGTTGCAGGGCTTCCGAAGGAAGAAATGCTGTTTTTTTTCCTTATTGTTTTTGTTTACCTTCAGATTATGTGACAACTAATCCACCATCCATGCAGTTATTGTTAATTTGATAGGTTTCTTAACCCACATGAACCATTCATTATTTACACTTGACTGGATAAAGCAGTATGGAGTTGAAAATTATCTTTGGCCCATCTGCTGAACTTTGGTGTATAACTCTGTGCTTGTATTTGTCTTTTATTGACAGAGGCATGGTGGATGGACTTGGGGAGGTGGTAATCTCAGCAGTATGTCTGCTTCAGTGTCAACTCTTGGGGACAGTGGTTGGTTGATACATGTTCAGAGTGTTCTGGCTGGTTCTTCTTGGATTGCTGCTCGTGTTGCGTTGGAATCAGCAACAGTGCTGGTACATTGCAGGTTAGGATAGCTTAAGCATTATTTGTTAATTAATGTGATAAATGGATGGAGTCATGGATTGCTTCATTTTAATTAAAAAAATTGAGGGACTCCTATTTATAATTTGAAATTCTTGCTTTTGTATAGTTTACAGACTTTGATGAGTGTACTTTTTATTATAATTTAAACTTTGGTGCTTTTATCATTTTCTAATTTTCCTGGTTTCGTTGGTGAATGTGTTTTTTGTTGTGTAGAGTTTCATTTCTTTGCGGTGTTATGTTTATGATGTGCTTATTTGTATTTGATTTTTTCCTTTACTTTTGTGCTCTGTTAAACTTTTTTGACAATGGAAACATTGGCTTCTTGTTTGTGTAGTTATAGCCTGATTTGCGTTCTTATGCCCTCCATGAAAATAGGATTACTTTTGGAAACATTCTGAAGCTACAATGATATTTATTAAATCATTAGCGCCACAAAAATATTCCTCCAAGAGTAGCTGTTAATAAGAAAAAGAACAACTCCGTTATAGCTGTTTTTGTCAATGTGCTCTTTGGATAGAGGAACATAGAGCTGAACATATTAAATTAAGATGTTGAAAGATTTCGTTGAAATTGTTTGTTAGGAAATTTCCGTTGGAATGCACTTTTTTCTCATGCAAACTTTGGCTGTAGTCCACACCAGCTATTTCACTTAAATGTAGTGGATCAGGTAAGAGTCTTTGCATAAGTTGCCTGTGGCATCTGGATTCGTAACTTCTATGACCATGATCCGATGGTAACTCATAATGACCTCCAACTTCAGCTCTTTGCTCCTCCAAAGAATTAAGAAAGATTCAAGAAACTCTTGCAACCTGGATTCAGGATTCTAGTCATGATGACTTAACTATTTAAATCCATCAATGCCTGTAGTGTTAATATGTTATTGAATTTGACATTTCCATATGCAAATTCTGGATACAATGGTGCTAATATGGGTAACATCAGAAACAGAATAATCCTTGCACCTGAAGTGAACCTATTTTGCAAAAATCATTTTGACAAGTTTTAACAAGTGATTGTGTTGGTTTTGATGGATGTTTCATCCAAAGTGGCTAACTGCAAACTGTGTGGTTTTGGTTTTGGTTTTGGCTTGCTTTTTTTTTTTCGATCCCAATGTTGGTTCACTTTTGAGTTTATTCTCCACCGAATCTTCCAATCTCAGCTTCTCAATGATGTTTAGCAGTGCCTGACTGCAGCAATTTTGCCTCCTTCGATGATCATCCCATGTGTCTAACTGACAGAGAAAAAAAGGCTCCATTTTTTATAGGAATATACATTGTATTTGCTTTTGTTTGATATCTCATTGTACGAAAAAATGTAGTTGTAGGAAAGTTAAGAAATCCAATAGAATCAAGAAAATTAGTATTTTAGTATTTTTCCATTTTTAGTTTTTTCTAGTTTATTTCTATTATTTAAACACAAAAGGGTGTAATACAAATTTAATTTTAAGTGGAATGAAATAAACTCTCTTTTCTCTCCCGACTCTCGTCTCTCACCTCTCGTCTCCCTCTCTATTTCCTTCATGGTATTAGAGCTTCAGGTCCGAATCTAGGACTCCATCGATGGCGAGCCAGAACCCGTGGAAGACGGCCCTAACTGGCGCGACCAACAGGAACACCGCAGCTACCAGCGACAGCGACGCGACCAATAGGAACTCCGAGTTGACAGGAGAAAGCGGCGCGACTCCGAACCCGAGCTCCTCTGTCTCGTTCAACGGTCTGGAGGGTTCCACCAATTCGCTTCAGGTTAGTATTCACCGCCTAAATGGAAAAAACTACATGGAGTGGTCACAAAGTGTTCGGTTGGTGTTGGACGGGAAGGGCAAACTCGGGTATTTGACCGGAGAAGTGGTAAACCGGCAGCTGGAGATGCGGCTCTCAAAGCCTGGAAGTCCGAGAATTCTCTGATTATTGCGTGGTTGGTGAATTCGATGGAACCCGCAATTGGCAAGCCCTTCATGTACCTGCCAACTGCCAAAGACGTCTGGGAAGCAACCAAGGATACTTAGTCTGATTTGGAGAATTCTTCACAGATTTTTGGTTTGAAATCCAAACTATGGCATGCTAAACAGGGTAACCGTGATGTTACTACCTACTACAATGAATTGATGACTCTGTGGCAGGAGCTCGATCTATGTTATGATGATAACTGGGAATGTGCGAAGGATAGTGTGCAATTTATGAAACGACATGAGAATGATCGGATCTTCATGTTCTTGGCAGGACTTAATAAAGAATTAGATGAGGTGCGGGGGCGAATTTTAGGAAAAAATCCTCTGCCAACAATTCGTGAGGTCTTCTCAGAAGTTCGGAGAGAAGAAGCAAGGCAGAGTGTGATGCTTAAACCTGCTCCGATTTCTGCCAACTCAGAGGTAGAGAGTTCAGCCCTGGTAACTCCAGGATTTCAGGAGGAAGTGAAGAAAGACAGTAAGCGTTCGGAACGACCGTGGTGTGACCACTGCAAACGCCTGTGGCACACTCGGGACACATGCTGGAAACTCAATGGCAAGCCTCAAAACTTGAAGAAGAAGCCTGGTGGAGAGGGGCGTGCATTTCAGGCAAATGTGTTTTGGATCAAGAACAACAGTCTTCTTCCAATCCGTTTCCTTTCACCAATGAGCAGATTGACCAACTGTACAAACTTCTCGAGTCTCAGAAAATTCAAAAAATTCCTTCCTGTTCATTAGCACAGAAAGGTAATTACTTGAAAGCAGCTCTCATTAGTGTAAATTCCAATCGCACCTGGATCATCGATTCAGGTGCAACCGATCATATGACAGGGTTGTCAAACTTGTTTTCTTCATATAGTCCTTGTGCAGGTAATCAGAAAATTAAGATTGCAGATGGCTCTCTTTCAGCCGTTGCAGGAAAAGGTTCTGTTGTAGTGTCTCCATCCCTCACTCTTCATGATGTGCTTCACGTTCCCAAATTGTCTTGTATCTATCAGTAAGTTAGCTCGCGTTCAAAATCGTCAAACTAACTTCTTCCCAACTCATTGCGTATTTCAGGATTTGATCTCGGGGAGGATGATTGACAGTGCTTAACAGCGTGGAGGACTCTACTTCCTTGTTGATGGATCTGAATCAAGGCGACAATCTCAACAAATAAGTTCCTGCTTTGAATCTATTTCTATTTTTGATAACAATACTATTATGTTATGGCATTTAAGGTTAGGCCACCCAAGTTTCAAATATTTAAAACTTTTGTTTTCTAGATTGTTTGGCAATAAAGATACATCTTTGTTTCATTGTGAAACTTGTGAATATGCAAAACACCACCGCACATCTTTTCCTTCACAATCATATAAACCATAACAACCTCTCACTATTATTCACAGTGATGTGTGGGGTCCTAATAAGATAAGTACACCTTCTAATAAGAGATGGTTCATCACATTCACGGATGATCATACTCGACTTTGCTGGGTGTATTTATTGAAAGAAAAATCAGAAGCTGAACAAGTTTTTAAAAATTTTTACAATATGGTGCAGACTCAATTTCAAACTAGCATACAAGTCTTCAGAAGTGATAATGGGAAAGAGTATTTTAACATGATCTTGGGAAACTTTTTCCTTGAAAAAGGAATAATTCATCATAGTTCTTGCATTGATACACCCCAACAGAATGGTGTTGCTGAAAGAAAAAATAGACATCTGTTGGAAGTGGCCCGTGCATTACTTTTTGCAACCAAAGTTCCTAAGTATCTATGGGGAGAGGCTGTTTTAACTGCAGCCTATTTAATAAACAGAATGCCCTCCAAAGTTTTACAATTTCAAACTCCTTCCCAAGTTTTCAAAAATTGTTTTTCAACCGCTAGACTTTTTGCTGATCTACCTCTAAAAATATTTGGTTGTACAGCTTTTGTTCATAAACATAGGAAAATTGGAAAGCTTGAGCTCAGAGCTATAAAATGTGTCTTCATTGGTTACTCCCCAACTCAGAAAGGCTATAAATATTGACCCGATATCCAAAAAATTCTGTCACAATGGATGTCACCTTTTTCGAAAAACAACCATTCTTTATGAATACTCATCTTCAGGGGGAGAATTTTAAGAAAGATTCATTTGTTAACTCTGGCGATGTCTTTCTCTCAGATGATGTATTTCTCTCATAAGATTCTGAGTCTAGTACCTCTGCACCTATAGAAAATGGCCAAGACTCGATCCTTAAAACTCCTCTCACTATGAGCGATGTTTCTTCTGAGCCTAGGCCTACATTTGATATTCAATCTGAAAATCAAAATTTTGAAACACAACCTACTATAATGCCACAAGAAGATAATTCTGTCAAAACAACAGGTAATAGATTCAATGAAGGTAACCGAACTTGGAAAATGATTGTTTACTTGAAGAAGCATCCTAAGAAAAGGAAAGAGGAATTGACTCTACAGCACGGCCATGATTCCGAACTGAGGACAAATCAACAATATGAGCCTTCTGATTCTGATATTCTTATAGCTCTTCGTAAAGGGGTTAGATCTTGTACTAGTCACCCGCTATCTAAATTTGTGTCATACTCAAACTTGTCTTCATCTCTTGCTGCTTTTACCTCTCAATTGTCTAGTGTAGAAATTCCTAACAATGTACAGGAGGCTCTAAAAGCTCCAAAGTGGAAGGAAGCTGTGCTCGAAGAGATGAGAGCTCTTGAGAAGAACAATACTTGGAGTGTTGAAACATTACCAGATCGGAAGATGACTGTGGGCTGTAAATGGGTCTTCACTGTGAAGTACAACTCTGATGGTTCCGTGGAAAGATACAAAGCAAGGTTGGTGGCAAAGGGATTCACCCAGACATATGGCATTGATTACTCTGAGACCTTTGCTCCTGTTGCAAAAATGAATATGGTGAGAGTACTCTTATCTATTGCTGCAACTCTGGATGGGCCATTGCAACAACTAGACGTGAATAATGCATTTCTTAATGGTGACTTGGAGGAAGAGGTGTACATGGATAGTCCACCGGGATTTGAAGAAAACTTTTGTTCTAGAGTGTGCAAGCTAAAAAAATCCTTATATGGTCTCAAACAGTCTCCAAGGGCTTGGTTTGAAAAGTTCACACACTCTGTCAAAAAAAGGGATATTCTCAGGGACAAACTGACCATACCTTGTTTTTTAAGTTTTCGTCTGAACGAAAGGTCGTTGTGCTAATAGTTTGTTGATGACATTATTCTCACAGGGGACGATGTGATTGAGATGGAAATACTGAAGAAGGGCCTGACATTAGAATTCGAGATCAAGGAATTGGGGGCGATAAGATATTTTCTTGGCATGGAAGTTGCTCGTTCAAGGAAAGGGATTGCTGTCTCTCAACGAAAATATATCCTTGACCTCCTGAAGGAAACCGGAATGAGTGGGTGCAAACCGGCTGAGACCCCTATGGAACCCAATGTGAAGCTGTGGGAAAAAGGAAGTGTTCCAGTTGATACTGGTAGGTACCAGAGATTGGTTGGGAAACTAATTTATTTATCCCATACTCGGTCGGATATTGCTTTCTCGGTAAGTGTTGTTAGTCAATTCATGCATGCACCTTATGAGGAACATCTTGAGGCAGTCTACCGAATCTTGAGATATTTGAAGGCTACTCCTGGAAAAGGTCTGTTCTTCAAAAAATCTAATCAAAGGAATGTTGAGGTATTTACTGATGTAGATTGGGCAGGCTCGATAACTGACAAGAGATCCACTTCTGGGTATTGCACATTTGTGTGGGGAAACCTAGTTACCTGGCGAAGCAAGAAGCAAAGTGTAGTTGCCAGAAGTAGCGCAGAAGCTGAGTTTAGAGCAATGGCTCAAGGAATCTGTGAAGTATTGTGGATATGCAGGGTCTTCGAAGAACTTAAGAAGACAGTGGAACTTCCTCTAAAATTGTACTGCGACAACAAGGCTGCAATAAGTATTGCTCACAATCCAGCATGATAGGACGAAACACATTGAGATTGATCGACACTTCATTAAGGAAAAACTTGAAGCTGAGACTATTTGCTTACCGTTTGTGCCTTCGAGTAAGCAAACAACCGACATCTTCACTAAGGGGCTATCAAGACCTAACTTTGAACATCTGATAAGCAAGTTAGGCATGATTGACATCTATGCACCAACTTGAGGGGGAGTGTAGGAAAGTTAGAAAATCCAATAGAATCAAGAAAATTAGTATTTTAGTATTTTTTCATTTTTTCTTTTATTTCTATTATTTAAACACAAAAGGGTGTAATACAAATTTAATTTTAAGTGGAATGAAACAAACTCTCTTTTCTCTCGCCTCTCGTCTCCCTTTCTATTTCCTTCAGTAGTTATCACACCTGGCCAGGATGTAAATCTCTTGAAGTTGCTGATTCGACCTTCGGATCTATTGGTGAAATTGCTGGATCTTAAAAAGCTGCGTTTACATTATTTTACAAAATTAGAACATTTTTCTTATTGCACAATGTATTTTTCCACGTGCAAGTTTCTCGTAGCTGCATTTTTAGTTGCAAATTTCCCAAAACTACATGGCTTTTGAATTATGACATGATCAGCATCTACATTTGTCTCTGACAATATGATACTTGTTTAATGAGACACAGTAAGGTCATGTAAAGCAAAACTTGTTATTGCTGCTATGTATCTGCTTAAAGGAAGTTGGTGATTGTTTATACGGAGGTGTGTAAAAATTTACAAGGGTCCTTAATATTGGTTTGATGTTCTAATAAGTCATTTGAATTGAAGATAACATTTGAATTGAAGATAACGTTTCTTCAATTTATTTAAATGTTCTTATATGTCATTTGCTCATGTTTGAAATGCTTTTCACTGTTTTGAACAATTGATGCTTCATTGTATTGTGAGAAATTATAACCTTCTCTATTTTAAATATTGTTCGCTTTTGCAAATATAATCATCTATTATCCATATAACTTACTTTCTCTGCACATGTATATGCAGTTCATAAATATATTCTTTGCAAAGAATTTGAACTATTGCTGCTTCATACCAGCAGTCATTTTCTGTATTGTGAGAAATCACAACCTTCTCTATTTTAAATATTTTTTGCTTCACTCAGTGGGCTCTTACCATCACAATTATTAATATTAGGACAAACTACTAACTTGAGCTATGATGTTTTACTCAAATTTTACGATTTTTTTGTCAGTGATGGATGGGATAGAACAACTCAGCTGGTCTCGCTTGCGAGCTTGTTGCTTGATCCGTATTACCGGACAATCAAAGGTTTTCAGGTACTTTCTTGATACTACTTGATCTTTTTTATTTATCAATTTATGTTACATTACATTTTTTTTTATTTTTTTTTTTTATGGAAACTGCAATTCATAGGAACAAAAAATATACAAATACTTGTGTACACACTGAGTTCTTAATTGATGAATTTTTCTTTCATTGACTGTGAGCATTGAATTTTAGAATTGTGAATCCGCATTAGCTAGTCAATTGGTTTTTTTCCAAGTGGGTTGTATTATAATTACATACTGGATGAATAGCTTCTAGATTAATATTTAATACGCTGTCATAATATTTGCACGTGCCTAAGTTTATATTAACAAGTTGGTATTGACACCTGTGTCTTAATACTACAAGAGTGAGTTCGGCTAATTGGCTATACATGTCATGTGATGATCATAGTTATGTTGAGAGGCTGGAGTGAGTTTCTCTCTGTAAGCAATGTTAGTACCCAAAGGCGGAGAAAAATAGAGGTATTGATGTAGGAGAGCTTTGTCGAATCACTCATCAAACCTCCTATGATCAGTTCTGCAGTGGTTGTATGTGGACAATATAATAATGAGTTGGTAATGGATTAAGGAACAGTAAATTATAAAACCTACTTGAAAAGATTTTCATGAAATTTTGAGGCTGTTATAGGTATTGAGATAGCATCGCAGATTAAAACGTTAAGAAATGGGCTGTTTTGATTGTTTATGTACTAGGGAAGGTGTGGGCTTTATAAGGTACTAACTTATGATAGAAGAAATAATTAGAGTGCTGAAATTGTAGAAATGGGAAAAATTGATGCAGAAGAAAGAAAGGAGAAGAGGAGAAGAACTAAATAATGTACCACAGAACAGTAATTCTTCATTTTGATCCAGTCTATTGAAACAAAGAGATTACATTTTATTTATATACAATAAAGGCTTCTTCTTCTAGAACTATGACTTGGACTATAAATGGGGAAGTCGAGAAGGTAGAATCTTTGAACTCTAAATATTAATTTTAGACTCTTCATAATAAGCAAGGAATATAGTTAAGGTTAAAATAAGATTGTTGGACTATGGATATTAATCTGTGTCCAACAACTATTTAAACACCAAATTAGCTTATACTTTGAATGCAATAAATCAACAACAGTAAACTAAGATTGAACAAAGTTTTAGACTGTTTGTCAACCCACCACAACCCTCTTCCTTTATCCAAGTTTAGGATTGGCTATGGAAAAACATAGAGTTGAATGCAATAAACCCTAAATAAGTTTCCAGTCTACAACTTGTCTTCAAATCCCCTATTTTAGAATTCTTGACTTCCCTTCTTTTATGCAAATGTTCTCATCAGGTTTTACCTCCAATAACTTGGTTAGACCTTTTTTTTTCTCAGGCGCTCATAGAAAAAGATTGGCTTGCATTTGGTCATCCATTTTCAGATCGTGCGGGAATGCCAGTTGCATCTGGAAGTGGCAGCATGCCGTTTGAATTATCGCGGCAGTCTTCTACTGGAAGTTTATCTACATCACCAATGCGTCAAGCATCGGGCTCATTCCCATCTCAAGCACCATCTCCTTCACATGCACAAAACAATTATTCTCCCATCTTTTTGCAGGTATTTTTACTAGGAAACTTTACATCTGTTAGCTGTACAAGATTTAGCTTGGTCTTTTCCTCATCAAGGATTGTCCACCTCTTTAACCAGTATCCAAGGAGGCTCATATATATATATATATATATATATATATATATATGCTGGTAGTTATATGGTTTTTGACTTGTGAAATGTTGTGAAACATTGCTGTCGTGGTATAATAAAGTTGGAGGGTTGTAAATCTGTCTGTCAAGTCATTCTTAAATTTTAAACTAATCCTCAGAAGTCATAACAGGTAGCATCAGGTCATTCTAGAATAAATGTCAGCAGCTACCAAGCTGTTTATCCATGGGAACAGAGATGCAAAAGAGCAGAGCTGAACTAAGCTTAGCTTAGCTTTTTAAAAATTTGTGAGCTCTAACAAAATTAGCAAGTGCTCAAGTCCAATTGAAGCATGAGCTATAATTTTTTTTTTACTTGAACTCGGCGCATTTTTTTTTTTTTTTTTTTTTTTATGACTGTGGATGTCCGGGCCAGCTTACACGCACCTCGACAAATCCCACAGGGCTCTAAAGTTTATAGTCGGATACTCATCTCAGTGGCCCGACGGGACTCGAATTGGTGACCATTGGGGAGTAAACTCAAAGCCTGACCAATTGAGCTACCCCTCAGAGTTTAAAAGGTTGTACAAAAGGAGGAAGGGGGTGTAACACGAGGACCACTTGAACTCGGTCATCTTATAAAAAAATCGAAGGTAGATGTATATAAAAGTTGATAATAGACATAATGAGAATGTAGCCATACTAAAATAGATGACATAAGAATTAATAAAATACACTAACTAATAGAGGTGGCACAAGTTCTGGATAAATTACGGGAAGGAGAAATTAGGCTGTTTGGGCATGTCTTGTGTAGATAAGAAGTTCCTGTTCACTAAAATAATGGGATACCAGTTGAACAGAACACATGTTATGATGTGGTTTCCTATGATTTTATTTCATTGGATGTTTAGTAGACGTAATTCTGGACTGAATAAAGTGAAAACAAATCATGTTTTTGATCCCAAATTTATTAGGAGTAATGCTTAGCTTTTTGTTGTCTATTAATTTATTTGATCTTTCTGGTCATAGATTCAATTTGTTTAACATTCAGAATTGTTCTGCAGTGGGTTGATTGTGTTTCACAACTTTTACGGATGTATCCTTTTGCTTTTGAATTCTCGTCGGTATGTACCTTCGTTTGATACATCTAAATGACAAATTCTTCAATATTCAATTCAAACATTCTTCCCTAATTCATTTTTGTCACTGCAGGCATTCCTGGTAGACTTACTGGATTGTGTACTTTCCTGTCGTTTCGGAAACTTCCTGTGCAACAGGTACAGTCTCTGCCGTGAAATTTCTCCACTTAAACCTAGCTTCTCAACTATTTAACTTTATTCCTTCTTTATTCTCAAATCATGAATACAGTTTGATATCAGTTTACTTTAGCTAAACACATGTTGGTCTAGGCAAAGGATCAAGGATGTGTGTTTCTTTGACTATGGACAATAACAAGGTTTCAATTTAATCAAACATTAAAGTATAGTTTAGGTGCATAGCAGGCCACACATTGAGCTATGATGTACCAAGCAGCTCAAAAAGTGCCATTTCAAAATTCTAATTTTCTTGCAATTCTCATCGAGTGAGATTTGATTTCTCTTTCTAGCCTGTTTAAATGATAGCTTTGGACTTTCGGAGAGACTTTTGGTCTCTCACACTTATCTTGAAAGGTGAAGTCTTGTCAGAATAAATCATTGAATACTTACTTGAACCACAATGTCTCAACATTAAGCAGTCAATTATCCAAACGTGGTAAAATCAATAAATTTAGTTCTTTCAATTTGTGTTCAAGAAAGCTTACTTTTATGGCAATTTCTATGAATCTCATTCTCTTTGAAACGAAACCAACTGTGCATGGCAACACCGGTGTTGATTATTGGGCCTAAATACCTGGCTCCATATCTGACCTTTTTGGGTTGTGAAGTGATATTTAAGACATGGTTGTGAATAAACTTCATTAATGTATTTTGCTTGACTATCCGAGTAACTTGTCTTTTTGGCCCTATAAATCTCAGTGAGAAAGAAAGGCAGCAAGCTGGCATTTCTGATTCATGTGGGTGCTTGTGGATATATTTGGCTGATTTACGGGCTTCAGAAGGAAGCTCTCATGTGCACTACAATCTGTTTTATGATCCAACTAAACATGAAGGGACACTGCTACCTCCAGCTGCAGCTTTAGTTGGGACACTGCTACCTCCAGCTGCAGCTTTAGCCCCAACTATTTGGCCTCAGTTCCACCTTCGATGGACTTGTCCGTCAGAAGCTCAAGCAGGAGAGGTTGAAGCAATCTGTCGGAACATGGCTAAAAAGATCTCCGAGTTGCAAAAGGTAGTTTATCTGTTTATAATCCGAAGTGCATGTTTCTAGTGTGTGTTGTTGGTTATTTTTTTGGGCCCTTGGTTCTCTTGTGAGTGTGTTGAGAGATGGGAGGAATGTCTTAAATATCCAGTTAAAGAGAATAACCAAGGTGACCAAGATTACATTTTCGTTGCTTAATGGTTTATTTTTTTTTGAAATAGACAGTTCATTCTTACGTATATTGTTCCATGAAGATTAATCAGATGGTGACAAATGTTGACAGGCAAAAGAAGTATCAGAGGCTAAAGCTAAAGAAACGACGTCTACCATGGAGTCCTTGATTGTGGAGTTACAAAATGAGAAGCTTTCCAGCAGCTCAGCCTGGAATTTTGCAACACGAGCCAGAAAGGAAATTGCAGCTATAAAGCGAGCTATGCAATCGCTGGGCTGCAAGGTACACTTTTCAGAAGATGGTGAATGCGTTGGAATTGAAAACAATGCAACAGGGATTTCTCAGAAATCTATTTATCCGGCTTCAGACAAGGAAAGTAGTGAATATTTTCAGCATGACAATAAATCAGGTATGTCTGTCTTTGATACTGTCTTGGCCGATGAACCCATCAATCCGATTACTCGTGTTTGTGAATCAATATGCCCATTACGTACCAGAGATGGAGGGTGCAGATGGCCAGATGCTGAATGTGCTAGGTTTGGAAGCGAGTTTGTTGGGTTGAAAGTAAATTTTAATGCATTAGATCGACTTTCTATTTATGATAGCTATTTTCAGCCAGAGTAGAAGCATTAGTTTTGAGCCAAGTCTGAGGTACAGCAATATCATCCGGCCATTTTCAGGATGAAGACCTTTCTAAAGGAGTCGGGATGAAATTTTGTAGGTAAAGGATTTTAGTATGGGACGGTAGCAAAAATAATTGCAGGAATGAATATCGGAGATGAACCCTCGTATTTAACATGGGTCTTGAGAGTGTATATACAGATCGAATGTAGCTTAGTTTTGGGCCGCATCAGTTTCTGGGCATCACTGAAGATTAGCAAAAGAGAAGTTCATAGATTCGTTGCATATTATCATTCATTGCTCAAACAGCTTGTAATTTGCTGTATAGATCGTAAGATTTATTATGTAAAACCCTGTTGTTTTTTACCCTTCTCAACTTATCGAATAAGTGGCATCTGATTAGCATTCCTGTAAACTGGTTCAGTGAAAAAATAATTGAGATTTTGGAGACATTTGATCCATTAGACTTGTTTATAACTTTTGGGCAACTGTTATCACTTGGCACCATCGAATAATTAAGTGTGACATTCAGTCTTTGTTCGATGGAACTACACAAAAATATATATCGTCGATTAAATAGCGCTCAAAGCTCTATCGACTAAATATAATTCATTAAAAATGGAACAATCACGTTTTGACAGCATCGATTCTGGTGAGATTTTAATTGGATTAACCATTAAAATTAGGTCTATTGAGATGTTCGATCTGCGACATTCTTGTCAAATTAAGGGGCCTAGTAAGACAAACAGTATAGGTGACCTTTAAAATCAATTAAACTCTCACATTAAGTTTTGCAAATGGTTAAACTAATTGATAGAATGACCAGATTGTGACGCGTTTAGATTTAATGACTAACTTATAACAAAATTTAAATTTATTGAGCAATTAGTGAGGTGGATGAAATTTCGTTGAAGTTTACTTTCTATCTGCATTTTTAATTTGAGAGTTAACATTACGAGTGTTATAAAGAGACACCATTTGCAAGGTATTCGGAGTAAATTTGGCCAACCTGAGAGAAATTGTTTCTACCATGCGACTGTAAAAAATATAACCATACGATCGCATGGTAGTAATTTTGGTTGACGAGATAATTTCCTTGTCGGATTCAAACACCTTTCGGAACCCAAATTGATCGTGATTTCTGGCCTAATTTAAGCCTCTATTAATACATAACCTGGGCAGAACATTAAGGGATTTCTTTCTGACCTCTCGTATCAATTCATATCATAAAATCTTTCAAAAACGAGGGATCAATTCATCTTAAGTTGAAGAGGAGAGCAAATCTAGTAAGGAATTGAAGGCGAATAACATCAAGAACTTGAATAATCAAAAATTGGGGTTGAAGATAAAAAAACAAGAAATAAATTCCACATCTCTTTCTGGTAATTATACATTTCGGGTGATGCTTTTTCATTTTTTTCATTTTTTTTTTATCATTAGAATCATGTTAGGCTAGATTTCCTTTGTATTGGATGAAGATGAACCTTATTATTTGATTTTTTAAAATTTAAAGATCAAGTAGGTTAGTTAATTTGTTTTTTGTTGACTAATACTTTATTGCTTGGCCACCAATTAGGTAATTAATTATTTGTAGTACTACTAAGAGGTTCCCATTAAGTTTAAAACAGTATTAAGGTTAACATACGAACAATATATGTTAAAAATAACATGTATGGTGTATACAACCATATTAATTGAATGCGTTACTTTGCATATGAATTCAAAATAAAAATATGATAGGTTCATGCTTATGGTAGGTTTAACTTACATTTGGAGAAATAATTAAATAAAATTAGATCGTCGATTGTCATGAGTTCACAAATCACACTAAATCACACATGTAAAGAACTGAAAATAGGATAAGAATATGTTGATTCAGAATTCTCTCTCTCTCTCTCTCTCTCTCTCACACACACACACACACACACACCCCATATTTTAGTTTAAAATCGTCTTAGTTAATTAGTAGATTAATTTAGATATAATATAATAAATCTCTTTACATTCGAATTTGATAACGAACTAACAGAATTCAATTTAAAGTTTACTTCCCATGGGACAATACTTTTTACTCACTAAATTATTATTTGTCAACAATCCCGTACGCTTAAATGATTTATTCGAACATTTCACTTTGAATTTGAAGTTATGTTTTAATGTAATCAAACACACAGCTTCTTGAAAATCTTTCTTGATGTCAAACAATTGATCGACTAGCAAATCTTCATCGTTGGGAATCACACATGACGTATGAGAAGATCGTGAACTAGGTCCCACCAAGGAGTTCCTACCTAACTCGTGTCTACATGTAGATAATGTAACAAAAATATTTGTTTGTAAATGGAATTTCCTCCTCATTGTTTGTACTATCTTGGGGGTCTATGTGTAGTGTTTATCTCCAAAAATAACTACATCATCCTCTCGAGCTATCTTCACTGTGCACTGAAAATCATCAATGCTAAGGTCCACTTCCTCAACTGCTTCATGTTTATTCTCAAGAATATCCTTCCTCACAAGAGTTACAAAGAGGATAATGGTACTTTTGTTTGGGTCAATTAGCCACTTCAATTCTATGACTGAAATAATCCTTATTGATATAATTGAAAATTGTATATTGTTAGAAAAAAGAAATTCAAAATGCATCTCGTAATCAACACTAAGGAGATTTTGTGTTTCACGATCTACTTTTGTATATGATGTATTGGCATATACACGAAGTGATTCAACACCTTCTCCATTGCTTCCGATACATTTTCATATCCATCGACCTTGGACATTCATTACAGACTCACCAAAGTAATAAACAACGGTGATTGTCGAATCCGTATTTGCATTTCAACATAAAATTCAAAAAAAAAAAAAAAAAAAAAAAAAGCTATGTACCATGATTTAAAATTGAACTCAAGACCAAGCAGCTAACCTAGACAGGTTGATTAACGGGCTGCCTATTAATAGACGGTCAAATAACCGACCGCATCTTAATAGACACGAACACCTCTTAACATGCGATCACTAACTTAACGGCGATCGATTAATTGACCATTTGTTAACAAGCAAAACAATTTTATGTTAATAGACGATCTGTTAATCAATTGCCTCTTAATAAATGATCTTTTAACATACCTTTTGTTTTCAATTTTGCTTGGTATACATTCATGGTTGACAGTTTTTTTGACATTGTATGATGTGACACACAATTTTACCATTGATTTTAACAATTTTAAAACAATTAATGATCTCAATTTTTAAGCCTCACACAATATCAATCATGATGAACGCAGAATATACAAGTAGAATAATTCTTTGGCTTTACCTAACTCACTATATGATGCAGAGTTATTTTTAATAAATTTATGGGAAAATTTCACTAATATGTCCAATAATTTATACAAATTCATCAATATATGTTAAAATAACCCAACATAGCATTTAACAATTATAAACGAAGCCCAAACTAATGTAAATCATGAAAATATTGACTTCTAATAGCTGTCCACGAGATGCATATATTAAGTTTTGAAGATAAATATGAATAAATAAATAGAAAATAAGGGGATTTAGTGTTGAAGGAGATGAATATATGTGAAATGAAAGAGTCGTTGGTTTGTTTGAAATTTGAGTTTACTATGATATATCAATTTTCTTTTTGCAATTGAAAGGATATTCATAACTTTATATTTTAACTTATTTTAGTAGTTTTTAAATTTTAACAAGGATATTTTAGTCTTTTACTACAAAATAGGCCTTTACAAGGTTTTGTAAGTTAGGCTATATAGTGGGTGTGTTGATAAGTTTAAATAGGCTATTTAGCCAATTCTCTTATTAACCTGTACATACAATTATGTGTATACTATCTCAAAAAAATTTGTGTATGTAATACATATATTTGGTGTATATACGTGTGTGTTGTGTTGTATGGTGTTTTTTTTTTTAATGAAAATTTTTATTTGGGACACTGATGTTTGTAAATGTGAAGATGGAGGTGGCAAGCAACTGTGGTGCGAGCAGATTGTGAGGGCGATGGTGGTTAGATGGGAATTGGGACATTGATTTTTATGGTGGTATGTGTGATTTTTAGTTGTGGTGGAGGCAAAATGGCAAATGATGGTGGTGGTGATGGCAATGGTGCAGTTTGGGAAGTAACGACACAGATCAATTTTAATGACGGTGGTGGTAATAGTGGCACAAATGATGATGGTGGAGATATGTAAATTGTGGTTGTGGTGGTGGGTGGTGGTGGTGGTGGTGGAGGTGGAGGTGGAGGTGGAAACAACCAACGAAATGTGGGTATGTGTATTATTTGTGTAATATGATCATAATGTCATAATGTGTAATAGGATCATAACGTCAGCATGACACGTGTTTTGTTCGTATTACACGTGTAACACAATGTGTTGCCACGTGTTACCAAAAAAACAGTATTTTGAGGTGTAATTTGTTTTTAGGTTATTTGCCAAAATAAGCTGGCTATAAAAACTCTTTTTTCTTTGCTACAATTTGCATGCATAAAAGCTTACAACTTCGCCTTCAATGGCATCTTCTTCATCAAATGAAAGTCCTCTCTTCCGCTAAACCCGGTTTCTTCAAGATCAAGAAATGGCTCGAGGACGAACCCATTTTCGACGATCCGATTTTTCGATGAGGAAAAACGTATCCACCAATATTTCATTTTTCTAGGGAAAATATTTTCAAACGAGAAATTGATGCACAAAAGCTGGTTTTTCCACTTTTTTTTAGCAATCAATCAGGCATAAAAAAACGTATTATTAACAATTTACTGCAAGAAAAAATTTGTGAGAAATTCCAGTTTTATAATTTCCTTAAAACAAATTTGATCTTGATACTGGAAAGACCCACCTATTGGTTCTCCAACGGGATACATTATCTAAATTTGTAGGGTTTTTCTTTGTTTGAATACTGAAACCTGGGGGATTTATCTAAATTTGTAGGGTTTAATGAAACCTGGGTTTATTTTTGTCAAAAGAGGGGTTTCAAAGGGAAAGGGAGAGAATGGATTGGAATGTTCGTTGATGAAGAGAAGATTGAGATTTGTGAAGGTGTGGTTCCAATGTATTTTCAATGTTTGCATCACATTGATATGCCTCATCCAGCATCTCCTGGGCTGAATTTACCCCCATATCCATGTACGACATGAATCCGCTCTTGGTAGGGTAGATTATACAGTATAAATAATATTAGAAAAATAAAATGTATGTTGATAAAAGTTGAGAAAATATGTGGTTGAAAATTTGATAAAAATGTATGTCTGATTAAATGTGCGGTTGAAAATGAATTTGAAAAAAAAAAATGAGTATTCAAAAATGGAGACGAAATAGGGCTTAATTATTTATTTATGCTAAAAAACTTATCTTAAATAAGACTATGTATTTTGTGTATTCAAATTTTTGTAACGTGAGAGCTCGTGTTGAAAACTTGTTTCGTGACTTTAACATGAACGAAAATGATCTCGATTCTTTTTTAAGTTACCACATAATTGCATTGTAGGCATTGTAGGCAAAAAAAAAAAACGCCACACTTGGAATCTAGGGGTGGCAAAATGGCTCGATGGCTCGGGACGTTCGGGCTCGACTCGTGAAAAGCCCGGAAAGGCTCGGCTCGTAGCCCGAGATACCGAGCCAAAGCTCGGGCCCAGTCTATTTTTGGGTCTCGGCCCGAGACGGCCCGGCCCGGAGAAAAAAAAATTTAAAATCACACGCCACTACTGAATCCAAAAAAAGTAAAAATACAAAAACGGGCCGGGCTCGGGAAAAGTCCGAGCCGAATCCCGGGCCGAGCTCCAAAATGCACTTGGGCCAGCCGGGGGCCTAACTCCCGAACCCACAATCGCCTGAATTAGAATACAAAAAGTCAGAGTGGGACTCGGCCTGATTAGAAGTTATTATCCATTAGGCCATGGGCGCTTCTTTGCTACATAAATCTCATATTTATTATATATTATTTATAGTTTCTTCATTTTTTTTATTCATTTGATTTGATTGAGCATGTTGGGCCTGGGCTTAAAAGAAAAAGCCCATGCGCTTGGGGGGCCTTTCTTTTCTAAGCTGTTGATAGTGTTCAAATTACAGAATCTTCTGGGAGTTTAATTGAAGATTTAAAGTAAAGTCAACGTTTTTAGCAATTCTACCGTGAGAAAAATTATAATTGTACCTTAATTCTTTGTGAAATTAAAATTTAGAACTACTAAATATTTTAGTTAATAATTTTTGGGTACATTTTCTTATATCAATTACTGATTGGGACCAATGCATGATACCGATAGTAATGTAGATATAAAATTGAAATCTCAATAAATTAGTTGGGCTGGAAGGTAAATAGGTAATTCAATTGGTTAGTCCTTTTTGTAAGTTTGTACAAGTTGGATGAGTCAACCCTATAATCTGAAATATTGTGCGATCAGTGAATTTGATATTCAAACACCGAGCATACGTTACTCAAGAACATGTTAAAGAAAGTGCTATAGTTAAGTATTGGACACAACCCAACCCAAAAAGAAAAAGAAAAAAAGAATTCAACTACTCCCACATTTACGATATAGGCTATAGCTAGTTATTTTTAGAATTTTTCTTTATAATAACCCACATTCCATTTTAGGTGCATGTTTATATATTTTCCGATATGGGTTTCAATATTTATATTTTGTCCCAACATTTTTCATAATTACTAACTAAAAGCAAGAAGAAGACGTGAACTAGGCCTTTTTACGCTTAGCAAGCATGAAGAATTTAGTGCGTTGAGAAATTAACAAACAACCCTCATTACAAGAAACCCGTACATACAAATTCTTACAGCGTTGATCAATATTAAAAAAGAAAAGAAGCGAAATCTTAGTTTAGTTTACAGTCTAATACTGTCTCAGATGACTTGAATGTGCCAATATGTATCTACAGTGTATTAGCAGATATGAATTACACCATACAACAACTATGATAACTTTTTGCTTCTTTAATCCACAATTCATCCAAAACCCAAATTAGAAACAGATCACAGAGCTTCTGGAAAGCGCAATTCTGCTGGACCGGGACCTAAAATGCCTTTCTGCTCAGTTATCTTCCCCAGTCCAAAAGCTGAGTCCGTCTTTCCATTCTTCTCGTCTTCTCTCCAATCAGTCCCTTGCCAATCTCTCTGTGACATCAAAAAAATCCAATTCACAAAAATGAGAGTAAACTCAACCAACTTGCCACTATAAACATGTATATTAACGGCATGTATACCAACAGCATTCTACATTTTTTTTATTGATTTAGACTGCTGCCTTATTCTTATAACCTAGATGGCTTCATTAATGCAAACTTTGCAAGCAATTATCAACTTTGAGGGTAAATGAACCTGTAATATAACAAAATTTGATGGCCTTCATGAAATTTAAAATGAAAGTTTCCCCTTTATTTCTGCATGACCTATAACATACTTACTCCAATCCAGATAAAAGTTAGGTAGTGAACTTGACCCATGTACTAACGATTGATAACTTCATGACTTTATCCTGCATTTGGATCTCAACATATTCTGAAAAAGGTTGGCAAAATTCAAAAATGCCCCTATTTTTCTCTTCACTGACAAGGAAGAGCAAATACAGTGCTTTATCATCTCCCATGCCTATCAGTTCCAAAAAAACATATTCTGCAAACAGACACAATCTACGAGAAATCTGATAAAAATCGAGCTGTGGTTTTGTACCATATGCTTTCAGGGTTCATTTACTTCCTATCATGAAGATTATACTTCTTGACTTATTGGACATGGATGCAGTTCATTTTAAAGTATTGTTATTGGGATAAATAGGCAATTTCTTCAATGGTAGGGAGGCTGGCACATCCCAAAGTAGAAAAAACAGAAATACCTGTTCCAGTTCATCACAATTAAATGATCAGTTAGTCAACATAAAGTTAAATATACTATGAAACACGGAAAAACTCATTAGCTTGTTAAATTCAATTAAGCAATGAAAAGATTCCATAAGAGAGAAACAAATCCCGTTTCTGTTTTACATCAAGCAATATTTGGAGCAACTTCCAATAAAGCAATGAAAGCAATACATCAAGGTGGATTGACACATTGGAGTGGGAGTGCGTGTAAAAAAAATTAAAGTAAAAAATAATAATAAATCACAACTTAATTCTTCATTTTTATGTATTCTGAAACAAATCCAAGTCATACAATTGGAGATGAATTGCCTACTCAAAATATAAAAAGAAAATTATAGAAACTCCCCATGAAGTAACTAGCTATTTCAAAGACACCTCATCCCTTTTCAGAAATTGCAAACCTTCCCCGAGTTTTTTATTTATAACAATTCCTATCAAGCAAATATATATAGAAATGTCTATTAAGCATCAAGTTTAGCGATGATATGGCACATCAATCCATTAGATGATAAGTTTATGGTGAGTCTCTAGATTTGAATTAAATTTTTTATCCACCAATGGATTGATGTGTCATGTCAACAGTGGTTGCAATGCTTAGTAGATCATTTTCTGTCTATATATTTCTCAATTTACCCTTTTATCTTTAAGATATATTTAAAATTATCATTAAAGGATATTTAAACTTTTTATCTCATGTCTTAAGATTTTTTTTTCAATATTTTTTATTAGATGGGACGTTGGTTTTATTAAAGTATATTGTTCTAATATCAAAATAGGATTAATAGAAACGTGTTTGTTTGTAAATATAATATTAACAAATGAAAACAAATACAGGTTTTAAGATCACAAACAGAGAAAAAAATGCATCAAATAAACCACTCAAGTTTTAATAATTTGTAATTTTGATCAATTCGGTTCATTTGCAATCCTATTTTAAGATACTATGAACTAATAGTCTAAAACATTGTTTCATCTTCTCCACAAAAATGCTAAACATGTTCCATGCATTTAGTTTGAAAAAGGAACAATAGGGTTGAGATGACACCTTTTTATAGTAGTCTTGATCTAGTGAAATTTTCTTTGTTTGGTTTCCATTTTCTAGTAACAAAAAATACCAATCAACTTGGGTCGGATACATGAACACTTTTGCCATTCCATTCAACTTGAACACTCTCTTTTGCATGGTCCAAGGAAGTTAAATCTTTTAACTGTATCACGGCATGCAATTATAAATTCTCTCAATTTCTAACTCATTCCACTTGACACATGCTCTTGTGAACGGAAGATCCTTTATATTTATTTAATAGATATCCCAACTATTTGAATCATCTCTCTTTTTCTCTTAATTTTTCTTCAATTGGTACACCTCCACTTGGTGGCATATATAATCAATTTTTTAGTTTACCAGTTCTAACATAGCCACATATCCATCTTAATAACCTCGTTTCATTTATACTTCTCATCGACCCTTTAGTTCTTTAATGGCCCAACATATGGTACCATAAGGCATAATAAATTTAATAGTCGCTCTACAAAATTCTACTTTTGGCTTGGTAGGTTTTCTTACCACATAGTATCTCTTGTACTTCTCAATTTCATCCAACCCATTATAATCTTATGCACTACTTCACATCCAATCCCTATTTCCTTATTAATAGTTAACCTTTAGTACTTGTTACAATCGTCCTTTTGGATAAAATGATCTATTTTAAATTGAGAACGGCCCCTATTCACACTTCGACTAAAAGGACATTACAGATGTTCTGTTCTAATTCCTAACATGAAACACTCAGATTCCAAAATAGTCATGTATATTAAAGAACTTACAATTTATATTCTCCAAGTCTTTGCAATTAAAACTAAATTATCAGCAAATAACCAATACCAACTACAAAATATTGGAATTATGATTATATACATGGACCCAAATTCAATTCCTTCCACAACCTATAGTTAATGTCCATAGCTCTAACACACTTTTATTAAAGCAGCTCCTTGATAATTACAGACTTGATGATATTTCTACAGAACCTTCGTATGTTACAGAAAACCACTTCAAAACCATGCAACGCACCATGGAAATCATCACCAATAACAAACACGTCACAGAAACTGCTTGAAACCTTCAGCTCCCCAACCCCAAAAAGCAATGTCACCTACAGAACCTCTTAAAACCTGCTTCACTTCTCACTTTTCCCTTCCTTTCATATTCTAGAAGCTCGTCTAATCTTAGGCTAGAAATTTATATAGATCACTTAAAGTAACAAATTCTAAAAAAAAAATAGCATGTTTTTTTAATAATCTTTGCATTGAAGAATCAACCATACACAAAATCCTTTCTAATATGTTATAAGAATCTGATTGTCATATTGTCATTTTTATTTACTCTCCAGATTTCTCCCTGCCCAATGAAGACAGAATTAGAATAAGGATCAAATTTGATTTCCTGTCATATCCGTATAACGAGGTTGTTAAAAACAGGGGAATGGAAATGTTAATTCCATTCCTTACCTGCCATAACAATTCCTATAGACCAAATGCAACATTTGTGGTGGGAAATAAATTAGAGATTAACTTGAGAGCCATTGTTTTTATGTCTAACAGCTTTTACCTTAAACCATGACGTGAAAGCAATTTGGGTTTTTTTCGATGTCTCTGCAACTACTAGTTTTCCTAATTCCACTAATTTATTCTCAATACATCACTAGGCAATGACCGTTTGTCACATCGTCATCGTAAACATCACCGTTAGTTAAAAGAGATTTTGTAGTGATCTCACTCTATTTTTCTTCTAAAGTTGAAAGTTCTATATAGAGTGGCATCTACTTTAAAAGCATAACTTTAAGACCCACAATAAGCAGGGTATATATTTATGGCGCTAATGGGTGCACCATTGTATAACTTTCACGGTGCTTCAAAAGACGATGAAGTAGCCAAATGTCCACCACAGCATGACTTTAAGACATTATTTAGTCAGATTCATTGTTTTTATGAGTTAAAACTTTGCTGCTACAGAAGTAAGACTGCAGCTACTTTAAGATGATAATATTTTGGTTACGAAGAACATAGAATAAACTACACCTGTCAGTTACGAAATCTATTGTGCCTAAAACAATGGCCCTTTCTCATGATACCCTTTCTATTTTTACGAGAACTTGCCTCATCATGATTGTAGCTCCCATCTTCCAACGCTGGTGTGGAGAGAGGAGGGGCAATATCTGGATCAGGCTTTTGAAAAATGAATGTGCTGTATAGACCTGCAGAAGAATTCAGAAAGAAGCACGTGTAACTTTAAAAAGTTGCAAGATGTTAATTCTAATGTAATAAGACGGGCAGTAAATGAATCACCTAAAACATCATATGATCTGGGAAGAAGTCTCCCTCTAGGATCAACAAGGTTGGGACCAGCATCCATCAACATACCTGCAAATTGTGCTCTTAAGAGCCAAGGGATGTTAACAAAAGTAAGATTTTCCCACTGAAAGAAAATATCAGCAGCATTATAATCATAAATGATCGACAGCTGCTTTAAGTGCTATACTTTCAATAATTGTGTCATTTTTTAGAGCTTAGAAGCTACCCAGAAATTCAAATTCAATAATATAAGGAAAGAATCCACGAAACAGCTATATTTACCCTTTTTTCAAAAAGTTTTTTTGGTCGGTATCATTTTGCTACACAAACAAGCTTCTAGAAAAAGAGACAACCCTGTCCATACTAGAGTTTAGATTCAGAAATCTGGAATTCCCTCTCCAACTAGTCATAGCCATCTTTGGGTGAGAATGACAATCTAGAAGGGGATATTATGTACTGAAAAAATAATAATAATAATAATATACATACGTGTGTGTGTGTGTGTGTAGCAGACCATGCTTTGGGAACACTTATCTATTGTAAAAACAGTATTTGAACTAAAATATGACATCAAAGAACTATATTGGATTCAAATATTTCAAGCATACATCCGAAGAAAAAGTGAAGTTTAGCAGAGTTTTTTTGTAGAAACGATTCCAATTTATGAATAGTATAGCAAGTGGAAACAGGTAACTACTATCCTTTACAATTTCCTTTGACATTATTTAGCAGAACACTCAGTATGTATATCAAAAAAATTTACCAAGCACAATTTACAGTATAAAATAACAAAATTTGTATAGTTTAAAACCATGATGCACCCATATGTTTCTAACAATTAATAGATTACTGTGAAAACATTCATGTTCCATTAAGTGTCAAAACACCAGGGAGAAAAATAGCAATTCTTGATTACATTTTACAAAATCAAACATTTGATAGAAACTCAAACAATATCAATAAAGTGTTTTTTGAGCCACTAGGGCTCTAGCAAAAAAAGTAATATCTGACACAATACTAAGGGTTTTTTGACCCCCATTATTTGTGAAAATAGATTTTGTAATAGTAATTTTAAGAGAATGTGTGGTTAAAAAGTAGGAAAACAATTTAGGTTTACATGTAAAATTCTTTTATTGGGAGAATGTGTGGTTGAAATGAGTTTTAAAAATATGACGTTTTAGAGAATGCGGCTCAAACATGGGATAATTCATCAATTATGCTGCAGCATAATTGCAAATAAACATTAGTTACAATTTTTTGTAGATAAAACAACACAGCCAATGAAATTATTTGGCAGAAATAATTAGCATTCATTGAACAATGCAAATGTAATAGTAGGTCACTCATGTGGACTTTCTGTTTCCTTTCTTCTTGGCTATACAATATACCCTTTATAACATATGTTGAAACTCATCATAGTGAATTAGTTTGAACTTTACCTTATGTTTAAGGCCTGGCACATAACGTTTTGATGCAATCCATGATATAAAAATTTTGAAGTACACAACAAAATTATAATAAATTTTTTGAAGTTTCATATTTCAATAACCCCCAAAAGTTATGGGCAATCATAAAAACAGTAAGAGAACACAGATAACAAAGTTGAAAGAAAGCTATTACCTATTATCGTCATAAAATTCAGTCAAGTTTGTTATCTCCATGTACTCAAGACCAGCATCTCTAGCCAACCTGTGGAACATAATTACCAATTCTGATAAATGAAATTTAAAATGTCAAAGGAATAACGGGAAATAAGCATCTCAAATCAAATACTTATCAATCAAAATATCAGCATTTTGAAGCCACTCGCATCATGGATGTCCTATTTCCAAGAAAAAGGAGTGTGTCCACAAAAGTTGGACTTGCAGTTTACGGTGTAAGATAAAGGGATAATTGTGATGAAACATCGATTATATTCTTGTAATAAAACAATTATCCAAAAAAAAAAAAAAAAAAATTTACATTTTCACAAATATATTGATATATAAATGTTCCTAACATTCTCATGCACAAAGATATTAATTAAATCATGAACTCAAGGACTTATTTACTAGTTATTCCCAAGCTTTGATTAGTCATTGTCTTATTAAGCTTCCAAAGATCAATTAACCTGATTTGATGGAAACATCTTGCATGACAGACCCAAGGGGGGCACAAGATGCAGTAATAGCATCATGCTTGAAGGAAGTTATTCCCTGCGCTAATATAACGCACTTGATAGGGCAAAACACTAACAAGCTTTGGGCTGCCAAACATACTGCTGAAACACAGGCCCTAAAGGTGTAAACACTTTCCAAACAACCCCAATAGGATATTAGGATGGAATCATCAAAAAGACACTTGCTTATAATCATAATAGAAAATATTAACCTGAGTAAGCTCGGGAAATGGATTAAGCAATGGGTTTCGGCAGAAATATCACCTGCAAATTTCAACTGGTACTTTTTACCAAAAAAGGGGAACCTGGAAGTCAATTTAACATAATTAGTGACAAACAACCCAATGTCACAAGAAAGTAGGGCAAAGAAATTGAGCCTGAGAATATATTAATTTGGAAATATACTTCTCTTCCTCAACTTCAAAAGTGATCATGTAGCTCTCAGATCTAATGCAGTTGGGAACAATGTTGGGCTTCATCCCACTACTTTTGTTGTGGTATGCTTCAACATTTTTCTGGTACTTATTCCTACAAGGTATGCCATTATATGCTAGTTTAAATAGGCATAAAGGACTCAGAGAACCTTAAATTTATTTTTGTCAAGCAAACATGAGAAAATCTGTGATAGATTACAAGTATATTAATAATCTGCATAAACTAGGAAATTACTATCATGTGATAAAGGATCTCAAATGAGAAATATAGAGAGAAATCTTTTCTTTTCTTTAATAAAAGCATCAATAGATCAACACAATACATGATAAGTACGTAAGAAATGGAAGGAAAGAACCCAAGTTGCCATATAACTCCTAAGTAGTATTGCATAAGCACAACAAGCTGCAAGTCACTCACCTTCTAGACAAGTAGTCCACAGTTGGAAACAAAGGAACTTCAGAAATGTTTCTGCTTTTTCTTTTATTTTTTCCGTTTTTGACTGGAGGACCTAAAGGCTGATCACCAGATAGGATCCATGAAATGCAGAATCCTATAGGAGGGAAGCTCCATTTTTTGTTTACTTCACATGTTCAGCTAGAAATGTTCAGAAACTAAGAGACTAAAATATTTATGGGAAACGCTACCAATTGGACCTTTACAATTCCCTTCATTTCCTTAGTTTCAGAATCGCAAAGTATAGATTAATTGTATGCAAAACCTTTCAAAACCTGGAAAGAGCTGATAGCATACCAATTAACAACTCGCTTCAAAGGAAAAAGCATCTCAGCCGTTGTCACAAGTTCAACTGCAAGCTCCTAATTATAATGATCGCCCACACAAAATTAGGTTGAATCAGCTTGAACTCCAGGGCATCTTTCAGGCCCTAGACAACAAAGCTTTTCCCGCTTCATGTATTTTCGATCATTTGTCAACAATTTAATAAAAAAATAGAAACAACTTTACGATTCCATATATGTGTTTATTAGGTTGACATTCAACAACGAAGTAATACAATCCAGCAAGATCTTAAAGTAAAGGGAAGCCTAATGTCAGGCACGATATATACCAGAAGAATAGTTTCAAACATGTAAACAAATACTGGCAATTATCATACCATATTGTAGATGAGTCAGGAGTGATACCAATAAAATAACCTCCTGGTTTCAGCAGCAATGAGACATTGTACAACAGTCTCCTTACTTTCTCCTCAGATTCAAAGCACAGCTACAAGTGAACTTATTATGTATCTACAGTCATACTAGAAGACATAAACTAGCATTTACCAGACAAAACACTATAGGAAATATTTCCTACCGGCAAATGGTGCATGCAGATAGCAATATCAGCCCTATCTTCCCTGTCCTTCAAATGCGGCTCCATATCCTCCTGCAGAAGAAATGTGTTGTTCAACCCAGTAAATGACTAACCTTTTTTTTTTTCAAAGCAAAACATCAACACAGCCTTAGTGGGTTTTCAGGCGCCACAAAAAATGCGCAACTTAAAAGTAACAAAATCTCAGGAACATTGAAATTCACAAAATATCTGTTGAACCTCCACACTCATTTATAGAGCTTTGGGAATCTCCATCCATTATGCTAAGAGGACAACAAGAGATTGCATCCCCTTCTTAGTAGAACTGTCAACAGAAAGCAACTTGTCTACTCTTCCTTCGTATCGTAAGAAAAGAAAATAAAAATGAAAAAGTAAAGGAAGCATGTCGACATGGGGAAAGAAAGTTAATCCTTCTTCACTCAGCTTTCCCCTCCATCGCCCAAGTTGCACCAAAACTATAGATTTAACTCTACATATTACATCCAAATCATACATATATATAATACTCACACAAAAATACATAATATAGCAAAAGACTTTTCATAGAATTTCAACCAAATCGTTTTTAAATTAATATGTACACTGCATATCAACATCGTGAAGAAATACATGAAAATATAAATATCAGTACAGAGATGGATTAGGGGGCTGACAATGCAAGGATCAAGCTCAAAGAACTCAGAAGTGTAAGCCTTGCGCTGACTCTCCCATGCTTCTTTCACTTCATTCAATCCAGTTGTTGCCACATCTACACAGAATACACCATTTCAGTATAAATTGTAAGATTATAGAATTTGAAGAGCTAACCTCATTCTCTATTTTAATAAGTAAAAAATAGATAATATCGAAGTTTATTTTTATAGTGTAGTAATAGGCTTGCGCTACTCCTTATATATTGAGACCAAGTCTTCTGTTATACATATTGGGAGATATAAACCACACACTGTCCCGTACCTTGCAGTGGATCCGTCATCACAAAAGTAAAGGAAAGAATTAAACAAATTACCAATGCCAATGTAGTGACCAATTTGAGCTTCATCCCATTTTTCTTCATCGGGTACTTTCCCGCAGTAAAAATCACACACCTATACATCAAATTTATAACATAATTAAGCACATACGCGTGTTCATAAATTCATGTTCAAAAGATCATAAAACTAAAAGGAAAAAATGTACATACGGTGGCGTAAGGGGGAACAAAGATTTTGACGAGGACGGTTTTAGCAAACTCGATGAGTTGGCGGTAAATTGACTCGGTGGGACGGTTAGCCGGGAACGAGTTCGGCATCATCTTTACTAGCTTTTTGAATAAACTCCAACTGAACCCTCCAGTACAAGGCACTGAAACAAAACCTGGGTTTATACCGTATAGACTGGCGTTCCTAATTTTGAATATATTACAAATCACCCTCTAATTTGTTTCAAATTCTACTTGATACCCTATTGTTTGTTATGTGTAGACCATGCTGTTATTATTAGTCCGATGAATAATTCCTTATGTAAAGAAAAATTATACAAATTTTTGACAAGAATTTGAAATGAGTTAATCATGTCCATCTGTGTATAATTTTTCCTCCATTCATTTTGAATCTACTGCCTCCATTTCAAATTTTTGTACCAATTTTGTATAAAATTTCTGTATCTATAGTATAATTCTAGTCCAATACTGTTAGCCATGGTAATGGATAGACTAGGTAGGTGATCCGAGATATGATTTCTTAATATTTTCTAAGGCAGATGGCACAATTTTTCAGTAGAATCAGTGTTAGAGAAATAACTCACGAGGCAGATTTGTAATTTCTTTAAATTAAGAGCAAAGTTTGAAAGCCAAAGCATTGGTTTTTGAATAAAAAGATATTGTGTTGACTGTTGCGCAAGAGATTTTCTCAATTTTATCAGTTTTTTTTTTTTTTTTTAAACGAGCGTTTTGAAGTGTTATTCATCATTCTTTGTTTCATCTTACATCATCTAGTATAAGAACACTATCTTTCAATCCTTGTCAAGATGCTGTCAATGTAACGTGTATGATGCTACCATTGAAGAAGTGGTATGAATGGATGAATTAGTACAACTTTATTTATGTTGTCAATGGGTCAATATAACGATTTTAGTACTCAGTATTTTTCAAATTGCACATGACATAACATTATCAACTCGAAAATGTAAGGTTCACGATGATAAGTTATATTTTGTATCGAGATTCTTAGTATTGTTCCAATATTGCAACCCAAATTGAAGTAAATATTTGTGGACAAAAATAGAATGAGCAATGTGAACTTCCGCCAATTTTTATATATTGCAATTTTAGATTGAGAAGGTAGTAAGGTTTTTCCTTTATTTTTACGATTAAATTTTATAATAAAAATTATAAACAAAATATCTAGTTCATGTGGAATTTTAACTCTTTCCTACCTTAAATTTCTTTTATTAAACACAGTACAAAATTAAGCTCGGCTCGGTCAATCGACCATGCTATTTCTACGAGAACTGAAATTGCCTGAAAATTCATTTAGTCGCTGAATCTTTAACTGGAATCGCCTGAAAATTTTGAACTTTTTTCCATCTCTTCGTATTTGATATTCAGAGAAGGAAGCGAAGAGAGAGAAATGAGCAGCAGCAATGGAGAAACTTTAGTGGAAGCGGCACTTAGAGTACTACACACCGATGACCCATTTGAGAAAGCCAGGCTTGGTGATGAAGTTGCAAACAAATGGCTACAGGGCCACATAATCCACCCATACGATGATTCAGTAGATATTGCTGTGCCTGATCGGCCTTCCCGGCTCTCAAATGTAAGTAATGAACAACTTCATTCTATTGTAATCTAAGTGTTTGATAAAATGTCTCGCTGGTGTTTTTGCTCGTGTTGGAAATTTGTTTATTGTAATGCACGCAGGTGAAGTTGGTGTCGCCGAGTGAGATGCCGAAGCTTGGGAAAGCTGGGAGTTTGCAGAGTAGACAGGCTATTGTGCACAGTCTTGTCCATACTGAGAGCTGGGCTATTGATTTGTCTTGGGTACTCTTTCCTTTCTTCATTTTTGGATCCCTCACCCCGCCACCATAGCTTATACATGCGAACGCACAGCCCGAATTGCTGCCCCATGTAGCTACTATATGATCTGAAAGTGTTAAGTGATTACTCGTTGCTTTAAGGGTTTTGTAAGAAAACAATGAGTAGCTTTGTTAAGCAAATAAGACAGATATGTTGAATTGAAAAGAATAGATGGATGGATTTAGTAGGGAATAACAATTATATTGTCTACTTGTACAATGTAGTAGTATTAGTTTTCTGGAGTTATAGGAGTAAAAATGTCTTTTGCCCCCACCGTACCAGTTTTTGCATCCTAATTAGCTAGTAGATCCAGATGGAGTGAGAAAAATGATGATCGCCACTTCAACCCAGCTAGACACCATATAGATCTGAAGTGAGAAAAATGACGATTGCCCGGACTTGGTGTTGGGGATACCTGCCTGAGGCCTCTCTTTTCGCTTTTAATTTATTATAGAATGGGTGGTGGCTAAGAGAATGAGGGTTTAAAGGTAGCGGTGAATGGTGGTTTTACGTGGCAGCAGTGGGGAGAAAGAGTGTGTGATCTCTTTCTTTTTCCTTTTCCCTTTCCCCTTTTCCCTTTTCCCAAGCTATCCTTTTATGTAATCAATAGTTGGTGCTTAAAATAAAGATCGAAGTTAGTCTTCTGACTCAGAATACCGAGATGAATTATATTTCGAACTTAAATAATATATTTTCGTAACTAAATCAAAGTTAACCCAATACTTCTTATTTGTAAATTGTAACATGAATAATTTGTAAGGTCTGATATAAAGACCAGGAGTTGTTCGATGACCAAGGGTCTGTATTTCCAATGAATACATGTACCTTGTGGTGGTAGCGTAGCCAAAGAGTGATAAACTTGAATTCAGGATCATGAGCTTATGAAGAGGAGTCTGGGAAATCTTCTAATCCCTCCCTAGTTTTTATATAGGTCTTTCTCAAAGAGATCATAACCATAGCCACAGGATGTGATTAGAACAACCTCCTTACATTAATCAGCATTGATGTGTGTTGTCTTGTGACATTTTCATGCTCTGTCTTCCTCTCTATTATAGTTCAAATCAAAAAACTTTTCTTTTTCTTTGGTCATCAAACGTTGACGTATTCGAACCATTGAATGTGCAATTTATGCATTCATTTCCTGCCTCGCATTCCTTAATCAATCTTTTCTTGTCTTTGACAGGATATAATTGCTCGTTTTGGTAAGCAGGAGTCCATGCCTAGAGATTTTTTCACAGATTTTGTTAAGGTGGCGCAAGATGAAGGTCGGCACTTCACTCTGCTTGCAGCAAGACTTAAGGAATTAGGATCTTTCTATGGAGCATTACCTGCTCACGATGGGCTATGGGATTCAGCTATTGCTACTTCAAAGGACTTGTTGGCACGTTTAGCTATCGAACATTGCGTTCATGAGGTATGCTTAGTTATTTGTAGTTGAAAAATGAAAATGTATGGATGTGTGAAAATTGCATTATTGGCCACCAACCCATTGCCCCAAGTAGCAAGTTGGTCCTCAACCTTTCATTAAAGCTGCAAAATCAGTCACCAGTGATGGTAACTGTCTAAATCTCTACTAAATCATCCCATGTCCCCAAGTTGTTCAACTTTATAAAGCTAGATTTTGTCTTCCAATTTGGGCCAGTGCCAAGAAATTTGAAGTAAGGATTTCCATGAGCATAATATGACAATTAACAATTTAATGAAAATTTGGACGTTTTCATCGTCGGGGACTAATTGTGGAAATATAGGCTCATGACCGACTTGCTCCTTTTAAGGGTTGGGGATCAACTTGCTACTAAGGAAATAGGTTGGGACAAATGGTCCAATTTTCAAAAAATGACACTGATTCAAGTGGCTTTTATAGAAAGCCCATAGAAACCAAGGCTTGCAGATGTTATGTAAAACAGAGTCCAATCCTTTTGTTGACAGTGTTTTGAATTCACACATTCACTTAATCAAATGTCACATTATCGATTCCCAGGCTAGAGGACTGGATGTGCTGCCAACGACTATATCTCGTTTCCATAAAGGAGGTGACGACAAGACAGCTGAATTATTGGAGAAGGTGGTTTATCCAGAAGAGATTACCCACTGTGCTGCAGGAGTCAAGTGGTTTAAGTATCTTTGCTTGAGGTCGAAAAATGGAGATGAGGCAGCTTGTGGATCCCTTGTTTCTGAAGTAAGTGAATTCCAACAAGGTGAAATTGTGAAGGAAATATATGATAAAGTGATTCAGAAGTTCCATACAATTGTAAGGTCTTACTTCAGAGGGCCATTGAAGCCACCTTTTAATGAGACAGCAAGAAGAGCTGCCGGATTTGGCCCTCAATGGTATGAACCCCTAGCTGTCAAAGAAATCATAACAGAATAAGAATCCATCATCCGACATTTAGGGCATGTATGGTACGTGATATTGAACAAAATTGTCCATTTCATTTGACAAGATTTTAGCTTATTTTTGTTTAATAATCATGTGAAGTACTATTTATTTCACCTTAACAAACATGCTATTATATAGTCTTTCTTCCTAGGTGCCCCCACCCCACCCCCACGCATTCAAACATAATAGAAATTTTGAACGAGTGTACATAGTTAATTATCAGCTAATGATGTATATAAGTTGCGACCAAGTTCAGTTTTCATTGAGAGCTTGAGCTTTGACTAATAAAATTGAACAAAATACAAACAAAACTGAACATCTAAGGCTGGAACTTGACGCTGCAATATTACCAAATTAAAATTCTCATTGAAATATCTTTGCTCAATTGATTTTCATTTCATTTCTCCTGTTTCTAATTTTATTTTCTTTCTCGTTGACATTGACGGAGGTCGATTAAAATCAACCTGGTATAATATGCCCCTGTTTGAGCCTATGTATAGGAATTTTCATGTTTCCAATTACTCTGAAATGATTTGGGTTGATTGAAATGGATTTGGGGGTCCTATGTAGGAATTTTCATGTTTTTGTTTGAGTTGGTACACCTTTTAGATCCGAACAAATTTGAAGCGTTGGATCGCACACACTGTGATGGTCCACAATCCTTCACCATACACCGCCTCCACAATCCACATGATCAGTTGCTAGACAGAAAAAGATTTAGAAATCAATTACACTAAAATTCTAAAATAATAATATTCAGGTCGAAAAAAATTTATTACTTAGATGATAACTAATTTATCAATAAACGAATAATTTGCTAATTTACAAGGTCCCTTAAATGTTAGGGATAATTGTCTATGCTTTGCATGATATAAATATTCGTATTTTTACATGTTTGCTTTTTAGATAGATATTAGTTATTTACTATATTGTCTTGTTGTGGGATAGAAATTAAAATCAAGGACAACAAAAGGGCCAAGTATTTTGTCAACTCGTCTGCTCGGCTCGTCAAAACACGACCCATGAGAGGTTCGGACTCGTAAAAAATGTGAAGAAAAAATTTTTAAAAAGAAAAAAAAAAAAAAATTGAGCTCATGGGTTTGGCTCAGCTCAGCTCGTGAGCTCAATAGCTCATGGGCCGAGTCGATCTCAGCCCTTGAGCACAAGTCGAACTTGAATTGAACTCGTGGGGGTTGCCACCCAAACAAACTTTCAACATTCACACTTTCAAACTTAATCTACTTGACACAAATCTCCGTTTGGCCAACATGATCGCTCATAATAATCATATGGGCAAGGATAATTACCACCTAATTAATATTATTGAAATTAATATCAGTAATTAGACATAAAATTTCTCCTAAAAATAACTCATAACTGGCCATTAAAATGTTTGTTAAACCCATTTATAACCACATTTAAATCCATTTACATTCCAGCAACATTTCCCCGTTGACTACAACACAAATCTGTATTAAAATTGCACCTTTAAACGTTGACTAATCCAGCTAACATTGAACTTGGTAAAATTAAATCGGAGTTTCTACAGGTTTGTAATGGTGCATTCTCCTTCACATGTGTTGCCTTGGCAAATATCAAGGCATTGCCATACACCTCTAATACTGTTAGAAGTACTTGTAACATAGGTGTAACTTTGTGGATGATAATTAGGGTTTCCCATGGTGACCTGCTGTGCAACAACTTAGTAAATTCACCATCAATATTACAAGGATTGTATATATCCCATTTTGAAAACGAGTAATGTTATTCGATAGGGATTGATTCATTTAAATGCAAAATCAAATTATATATTTTATTGAACCTATTAAGTATGATCACCTAAACTGGTGTTCTAACGTCACTGATACTAAATAACATTATTCTTTAAAAAAAATTAAGAATGAATGTAATAAGGCTTACCTGGAATTGAACTTTTGTTTCTGATCACAAAATTGTAGTCTTTGATTAATTACGTGCTAATCAAACATTCGATCTACAGATTAGTTTATTGTTATCCACAAAATACTTATCTAAACGACTTTGTTCCCTATCATGATAAAAACAAATTAAACAATCCCACTGCCAATAACTACATAATTCTCAAAAAAGCAATTATTCAATGTTACTACGTACATAAATTAAAAATTAGACGGTAGAGAAGAAAACCAGTCTAACTGACCGACATTATTCTTAAAATTATTCCAATCCTTGTCGACTAATCCGGAAGATTAAACAAGGTTTTCAAAGTGGGCTCAAAATATTAAATGGCTAACTATAAAAATATTTTTCCAAAATTTATGGGAGGAGTGGAGAAGACCAGGTAACTCGTTCCATTTTTCACTATTGCTTTTGACTTTTATTTTGTTTACAATTGCATTTGTGGATATTTAGGGTTTAACAAAATTAGGGCATTTTATGGTTTTTCGTGGAACGTTGAAATTTGAAATAATTATAAATCATTCTCCTTCCACAAAACTGATCCTTCAAAGTTTATTCATCATGCTTCTTTTCCATCTCCACCTTCATCCCTCATATTGTGTGGTAGAATTTATTTAAGGTTATTTTCTTCATTTTGTTTTGTTAGTTTCTAATTTTTCTATTTTATATTTTTTGCTCATAATGTTGTTGGGTAATGTGTTTTATATTTTAAATTTATCCGTTTAGATGTAAATTTGCTTTGATATTCAAAGATATTGATCTGTAGTGTTGGAAAAGTGGATTGACGTAGGGATATGTGAAGAATTTCTTCGTGGACTTTCCACCCCTAAATTTGAAATTCAAATGGGTTAACTTTGAAATGTAGGGTATATTTGTCTCTTTACATAAAAGAGGCATTTATCACTTACGTTCAAAATTTTATGTGAAGAATTTCTTCGTAGACTTTCCACCTCTAAATTTGAAATTCAAATTTTAAATTTGAAAAAGATTCGATTCTTGTCTAGAATCGAAAACCGAATTTAAACACTTACGTTAGCAAATTAGGTTTCTTTTCCAATTGATGTCTCTGACTAGGCTACAGTCAAAATTCTCCTGATTTATGGACCCTCTTTGCTGTTGGGCTCGAGTTGAAGACCTCATTTGCCTCGCCTTTGTCTAGCCCTGCTAAACACGAATATAGCAAGTCAATAACATTCCAATTTCAATATTGTTTGCGTTAATTCTCTACACGGTATAGTCCAATAAACAAGCCATAAATGATTCTGTTTTGTAATTAATTCAGAAAATACGGATCGTGTCACTGTCACGCAACAAATTGTTAATAAATTTTAAAATATAATTTTATTTTATTTTGTTGAAATAATAGATTGGTATGTTATAGGTCATGGACCATGGTCTATTAAATTTTGTTATCATTCTTGTGACAGGCTCAAAGTACACGGCTTCAATATATTGTGTCGCTTTGACTAATTTCATATGACTTACTTAATTCAGTACCATTTCCAAGTGTATAAGATCCTTTTTCCTTTTTTAGAATAGAATGTAATGGCATTCAAGATTTAAATTCTTAAATTATTTGTTCTCTTTCCACACTCTTACGATTATGATAACGTTTAAATTATTTAATAAACGGAATCGAATTTAATTATTCAAAATTTAAAATAATTAACGCATGTTACGAACAAGATCGAAGTCACGTGCTCACCGCTAATTTTATTGGATTGCGTCATTTCAATCTAACCCGGTGATCAGGGATGGGATGCTCGTTCAATAGCTTGATCGATGTATGTGCTTCTTACTTTTCGAGTTATCAGCCATAAGGTTGGTGGCAGCCACATTCATTCATTCGTTTTGCATTCCTCAGGAAAATTCGATTACTATGTCTCTCATCCAAGGAGCAAACCTTCATGCTCTACTATCCTGACGATGACACCAGAACCCTCGTGGTCTACCCCAAAATCAGATTCCTTTTTCGGCATCTTATAATTTATTGCATATTGAAAAACCATTCCCTCTGCAATCGGGTAGTATGTGCTTCTTGCAGAAACCATCATAAATTGCCAACAGATTTTTCTCCGACCAACCCATCTGAGACTCCCAAGAAGCGTACGAGACGAGCCTGGACATAAGCCGAGAAGGGAAAATTTCCCACACTAAAACTGCTGAATAGGTTCATAGAATTTGCCTTACCTTCAAATATAGACCATCTTATTACAAGTGTATACAAAGATGTCATGTATTTCAAATATTTCCCGGGAGAAAAAAGGCTATAAAAGAATAAATTTCGCTGATCAAAACTGTGGATCACAGAAATCCCTCCAAAGCAAAATTCACAGAAGGAGGTACAAGTTATAGAGTAGAAGCAAAAATTACACTAAGAAAAAAGAGAAAAGCAGGTAATATATTTAACTGGATGTTAGAGTTCTTCACTATACATCCCAACCATCCTTCCGCCTGCTAAAACCGGACTTTCGATGAGCTAAACTCCCATACATATCCGAAAACTTCCTCAGGCAATTGCTTCTGACCCTGTAATGAGCTTGTGTATTCCTGCTAATTGCGACAGTAGAGACTTTTGATGTATCGATTGCCCATGTAGGTTTCACGTACTCAACTACCCGCGAAGAACTTGTATTTGCATACAAGTAGTTCATTAGCACATCCTCGCAATTAAAATAACTGTCGACCAATGCCCTGCCCAACTCAGCTTCCTTGCTCCAATACCTCTTGAAAGCTGACTGACTATCGACGAAAGCAGCCCCCGTTAATATCATGTTATAACCATTGTGTTTACGAGCATGTTTTTCTCCTCGGTACTTCAAAGGGCTGCTGTTTATGAGCCGAGGATAAAACCCGACAATCTGATCTGGATGCTCACGCCATACCCTGAAGCCCCGTTCTATATCATTGCAAGGCATCATAATATCATCATCAAGCTCAAGGACTGCTCGAGTTTTTATAGATGAATCCATCTTAAATCGATTGTTCAGTGAGTTCTGTTTCTCGACTCTTATCCTTACTGGCACAACGGAGTCAAAATCACTTGATTTCGGAGGTATTCCTTTGTTCCACACGATAACTATCTCGTGCACCGAGGAACACCTCGAATAATGCTTCACATACATTTTCAAGTTCCAAAGCCGAGCATCGTACGTCATTGTTAATAAAGTGAACTTCGAGTAGTGACCATTGAGTGGGTAAGGTTCTTGCGCACCACTACCACCGAATATATATGTAACACCACCACATATTAACACAACAGCCACCAAAATTGTTAAAGCGAGGACAGAAAATCCAGTGCACGTGTTTGGTCTTATTCTGGCACGGAGAATCGAGCTCACTTTGTTCAATCGACTGCAAAGAAGTCTAAGCTTCGAAGACAACAAATTGGACCTCTCCCAAGCCAAGAAAACACCACTTCTCTTTCCCGTGTCGTGCGGGCACCAGCTCAAGGGTACAATGCACCTCACAGCTCCGAACTAGCATGCCCACAAATACGACGAGCCCAGCAACAGCTAAAACTGAAACAAACCCGAGAATAAAACGATGATTTACATCTCCAGACGGTACTCTGTCCCCATCCCAAACTGCAATCCATTCACCAGAACTTAGCTGCTGCACATCAAGGTGATGGTTGCGGCCCCAATTCCAAGAATTCCGTCCCTTACTTGATTCTTCAATACCCAGGGGAACTTCAACCTCTTTGAACTCGTTGGTAGTAAGAATTTCCACTCTGAAGACACGTATCCGCCGCCCGTAAGTCTCACCACAGTCCTGACCAATGCGGTAAAGATTTCCATTATATACAAATGGCCTACCTCCATTCCGAGCTCCCATGCTCTTGTCTGTGTTATATATAGGGTTCTTCTTATGCGGTTTCCAGGGACCACGAGGCGAGCTACTATACCAGATTTCCAGCTGTCCATTATTTTGGGTGCCAATACCACTGTGATCTGAACCAAAGAGCCAGAATTTCCCCTCGTGAGGAATGATAGAAGAATCAACCAGGGGCTTTTTCATTATTATCTTATCCAGAGTCCATTTCAATGGAAACTCAATGGCTCGATAGAGACGAAGTTCCCCTTTCTGACTGCTTTCAGGCATCATATATATCTGCAGAAACCAAAATTTAGGAAAACAAGAAGGTTAGTGATTCAATCAAGAAATTAAATGATTGGGAATACATTACAATCTTGGACTGTATAAGGTGGCCATATTGACTCGAAATTGCAATAAAAGCAATGTACAGCCAGTGTTAAATATTTCCAGATCTTCGAAATTTGGGTTTTATTTGTTACTTTAGTATTCAATGGAATCTAGACCTTACATTGCCATCATAGTCAAAGACATACGGATAAGAGACATGCCAGTCTTCATCGAGGGCAATACCCAGCTGCTGCCACGTTGCTCCCTTATCAATACTTCGAGAAACTCCAATATCACCTTGCAATGTAATTGAATTCTTTGTTTCATAGAAAAGGTAAAGGATATCTCCCTGAATCATGTTGTCAAACATCAAATATAAGTTACTTGCCAAGTAAAGGAGATGCACAAATGGGATGCCACTAGGCTCGTAGTTTTAAAATATGTTAGAGCAAATGATTTCATTTTACATGAAATAATGACATATATATATATACACACACACACACACATATACAGAATAGGGAGGCAAGCATACTTCACCAGAATCGCGTTCAAGAAGTTACAGTCAAGATGTTTAAGTTCGTTTGTAAACATTCCCAATGATAGGAAATGACATTCCACCTTCAGCCACTAACATGTAATCCAAATATAAACAAGGATGCCTAACTCTCTCTGTCAAGAGGCTTCTCTCTGGGAATCTTTTGACTTCACTTAACAAAAACTTTCCATTCCAACAATCAAAGATCGTTATGCGTATGAGCTCATTGCCAATAATGTTCCATTTTAATAACCGTCCTCATCAAAGCATTTGCAACCTGCATATCTCGAAAGTATTCTTATTTCCATGTCTCTTTTTTCAACTAAACTATTTTTAAACCGATTCCAAATCCGTCTCTCGAATCCATCAAAACCCCTCAGTAAAGTAATTACTTTTTAACAACATGAATTGAATTCTCGACAGCATATTATTTAGTATTACTTGAAAAAAAAACTGCCTTAGTCTATGACTAATTTATTTACAAAAATCCAACTAAGAGAAAAAGAAATATTTCTTTAGTAGCACTGTCACGTGAGCCATATGATTCTAATATTTTCTTATTTCACCAAGTGTTTCCTACAGAAGACAATTGGTCTCAAACCCATTTTTCTCATAAACCTTAAGCACCAAATCTTTGAAGATCCAAAGACACTTCTTTAACAAAATACTCTCCTAACCTTTTCCCTCAAAATCAAATTCACACCTAATCTACACGCTCAATTCTGAAAAAGTTCCCATATTTATCCCCATGGGATTCTTTACAAGCAGGATGTTTGACAGATCCCCTGACCCCATCTGCCAATTAAACAAATCAATATCCAGAAAAGCAACTTACTTTTGATGTATCTCCTCGATATCTTTGTATCGAGAATCCACAAATTCAATTCCATGTTTCAAACCACTGTTGGACAGGCTCTATTGGAGGTGACAAATCCCATTAAATCAAGAAAATGACAAAATGAAGGACAGATGGAAACAATACAGGAATAGAAACTGAAAAGATACCTATCATTATCTTACCACTAAAAATTATTGACACCAGTTCATAATAGCAAATATGCACGTAGACGGGAATACATAAAAGTACACAGCACGAAACCAACTTTTTGAAGAGCAAATCTAATGATTCTTTTACACATGACAAAATCAAAGAAATGAAATAAAAAATCACCTGTGCATAAAGAAAAGGGTCGGCAACAAAGTTGCTGGGAAACCCCGCATCGGAAAGTGAAGCACAAGTGATGACCGGATTGGCTACAGGCCATGCTGCACTCTTATCCCTCCATACATTTACCTGCCACCCAGATTTCATAAGAACTGATGAATTATGAATTATATTTGAATATGTGCATTTATATTTCAATTTTCAACCCATAATCAATAGTTAATTACAAAAAACAAGAATTACTCACAAATTTACTAATACTTAAAACTTGCCTAAATTTCGAAGCATCCAAGAAAAGGTAGAAAAAAATCACGAAATTTACAAGCTAAAGGGGAAGAAAACCCACAAAATAAAGAATTAAGACTAAATTTTTTTACCCAAAATATGTTCTTCAACCCTGATTTAGAAATTTTTTTAAAAAAAAAAATAAAAAAGATAAATCCATAAAAACTCCGGGCAGAGAAAACCTCAAAAAAATCCAAAAGATTTTTTTTGTAATTAAAACATATAAAATTATTTTTATTTTTTCTTAACCCCACCCCAAAAAGTAAATAAAAAACACAGAACTTAGGTGTTTTAAAAAAACAAAAGGAAAAAAATAAAGACTTACGTCTTCGATGGGTTTTAGGGAAAAGGGAGAATCTCCATAGAAAACACCGATAGCCCATGAGCCCTCATTGTCCTCTTGACATCCCAAGGAGACCCCCCCGCGCACATTAGCCGTGAGCATTAACCGCGCATACAGACTCCCAATAGACCCCAACACCACAAAGGAAAACAAAAAATACGCAAAAGTTGAAGACAGAAACCACTTCTCATTGCAATTATTACTTCCATTCTTCACGCTGTTGCTCTTGCTGCTATGCCACCGCCACCTGCACCACCCGCCGGCAGTGGATGATCCAATTGGACTGGAACCCATTTGCATGTACCAATCAAGAATTCAAATTCTATAGCGACTTTTCTTCCTCTTTATACATAAATTCGTATAATATATCAGTGCAAGTAGATGTTTTTTCTCTCTCTAAAATCCTATGATTTTCTGAGGAAAAAGAAGTAAATGGAACTAAGAAGACTTGGAGAGGCTACAATAAGACCAAACGTGCTTTGGGGAGACGTTGTCAATGACAGCACGTTCAGTGCCTGTGCCTCTGTGTGTCGATATCTCGATACAGGGAAGACACATGGTTAGAATCCTATATAACGTACAACTCAATGTGTAATGTTGTGGTTTGACTTTAGTAATGAGCTTTATTCTGATCAGCAAATTGAGATTAAAATATTAATACTTTGGTTTAGCCGTTTCAAAAAAAATATATATATTTTTGGTGATTAAAGATAAATCCGATCGTATCTACTCAAATTTTATTTTATAACCAGTCTTGACTCGATCGTGATACCATTACGTAAGGTTGCGAGCAAAGTCGAGTCGTGATGTTATTATTGAAACGAATATAATAAAATAACTAATAGTGTCATGAAAAAGTAGTGTTAAAGTTACACAATCTTGGCTGATTCAATGCATCATTTAACATAGTAGGAATGAAATATTAGCAGTTAGCTATAGATTTTTCAATTTGTTCATAAATACTTGTTTAGAAGTAGGATGGGTATAATATTAAGGAGAGATCTATGATCCATTTTTTACTGAGAATTTTATTCATGAAAATATTTTGTTCGCATATAACAATGAAATTTTGAGCCCCATTTTTTCAAAAAAATGCATTTTGAAATAGTGTTATGATGAAAAATGTGTGGTTAAAAAATAAGGAAAAATTTTGAGTTTGCGTATAGTATTATTTTATTGAAAATGTGGGGTTGAAATAAAGCCATATCACCGTTGAAAAACATATTTTATTGAAAAAAATGGGGCCCAAACAAGGGCTGAGTCAAGCTAGAATCAATTGAATTTTTTTTTTTTTTTTATTTTTTTTTTTTTTTATGACTCAGGAACCCGAAGCCGTTACTGGCGGAGCCCGACCACTCTTAGAGCGGAGCTCGACCACCAGTGCGCACTGGGTAAACCTGAGGGCTGGCACAATACCCACAAACCATACCAATCGGGTAAATCTTCCCCAAAAAGAAGGTGGATGTCTCAAGCGTGGGTTGAACCCTTGTTGAAGCGAAACCTGATTTTCCAGGCAGTGCCCTTTTGCCAATTTGGCCACACGCTCTTGACTAGAATCAATTGATTTTGATTTGGTATGGTATGGTTTTTTTAGGAAAACATTATAAAGTATAAATTGTCACAAATTTTTTTTTTATTATTATTATTTTTTTTTTTTTTTCACTTTCAAACTTTGAGCATGTAGTGTGGGACAGATTCATAATTCTAATTCAAATGCTTACCAATATTGAAACCGCCGCCGTGGGATTTATTTGAGCTGGAAATCTCCGGAATCGACAGGCTGTCTTTTGTCCAATTTTTCTTGAGTCAAAAAAAAAAAAAAAAAAAAAAAAAACTCCACTAGTTATCATTTCCCTAGGTTTGCCAATTAACAAGAAGGTTAGTTAGTACTAGATTCGAATTCATTTTATTATTGTTAATTATTTTTTAGAATATCCAAATTGAAAAAAGTGAGTGATCTTTAAAAATCGAGGTTGTATTCGGGAATATAAATATCTCAAAATTTAGGTTCGATCAGAAAACTCTTTATACTCAAGGTTTTACATACTCATTTTCAATTACGCATTCACACAATAAAATATTCTACACGTGAACTCAAAATTTTTCCTTACTTTTTAATCACGCATTTTCCAAAAATTAACTATTCAAAACTTTATATTTTTTCAAGTAATGACCATCAAACGGGGGCTAATAATATTAAGTAGACGATTTCTTTAATTATGTTATACATTGTCAATATTCTCTTATAATTTTTTTATCAGAAGCTTACAGAAAAATCTTTACAAAATTGCTCTGTTATTATATTAACATTTTGAAATGGCCTTCAGTCATGTCATATATTTATGACATGTTTGGTATGATTTTGAAAAATTAAAATGAGTTTGTGAGATTCAAATGCTACTTTTAGACCATTTTGATTAATTTTATGAAAATGTTTTTAGAAAAAGTAACAAAAAAATACCTCCACTAGTTATCATTTCCCTAGGGTTTGCCAATTAACAAGAAGATTATTTAGTACTAGATTTGAATTTATTTTATTATTGTTAATTATTTTTTAGTATATCTAAATTGAAAAAATGTGAATGATCCTTAAAAGTCGAGATTGTATTCGGGAATATAAGTATCTCAAAATCTAGGTTCGACCAGAAAACTCTTTATACTCAAGGTTCTACATACTCATTTTCAGTTACGCATTCACACAATAAAATATTCTACACGTAAATTCAAAAATTTTCTATACTTTTTAATCACACATTCTCCAAAAAATTAACTATTCAAAACTTTATTTTTTTCAAGTAATGACCATCAAACGGGGACTAATAATATTAAGTAGACGATTTCTTTAATTATGTTATACATTGTCAATATTCTCTTATAATTTTTGTATCTTCTGCTTACAGAAAAATCTTTACAGAATTGCTCTATTATTATATTAACATTTTTATATGACCTTGAGTCATGTCATATATTTAGGACATGTTAGGTATGATTTTGGAAAATTAAAATGAGCTTTTGAGATTCAAATGCTATTTTTATACCATTTTGATTAATTTTATGAAAATGCTTTTTCCAGTAAAATAGTTTTTAGAAAAAAAAACCTCCACTAGTTAGCAATTCCCTAGGGTAAACGCCAATTAACAAGAAGATTAGTTAGTACTAGATTTGAATTCATTTTATTGTTGTTAATTATCTCTTAGTATATCCAAATTGAAAAAAAATGAGTGATCTTTAAAAGTCAAGGTTGTATTCGGGAGTATAAGTATCTCAAAATCTAGGTTCGACCAGAAAACTCTTTATACTTAAAGTTCTACATACTCATTTTCAATTATGCATTCACATAATAAAATATTTTGCACGTAAACTCAAAATGTTTTCTATTTTTTTAATCACGCATTCTCCAAAAATTAACTATTCAAAACTTCTTTTTTTTTTTTTTTTTCAAGTAATGACCATCAAATGGGGGCTAATAATATTAAGTAGACAATTTCTTTAATTATGTTATACATTATCAATATTCTCTTATAATTTTTGTATCTCCTGCTTATAGAAAAATCTTCACAGAATTGCTCTATTATTATATTAACATTTTGATATGACCTTGTGTCATGTCATATATTTAGGACATTTTTGGTATGATTTTGAAAAATTAAAATGAGCTTTTGAGATTCAAATGCTATTTTTAGACCATTTTGATTAATTTTATGAAAATACTTTTTCTAGTAAAAAAGTATTTAGAAAAAAAAAAAAAAAAAAAAAAAAAAAAAAAAAAAACCTCCACTAGTTATCATTTCCCTAGGGTTTGCCAATTAACAAGAAGATTAGTTAGTACTAGATTTTGAATTCATTTTATTATTGTTAATTATTTGTTAGTATATCCAAATTGAAAAAAAAATAGTGATCTTTAAAAGTCGAGGTTTTATTCAGGAATACAAGTATCTCAAAATCTAGGTTCGACTAGAAAATTTTTTATACTCAAAGTTCTACATATTCATTTTCAATTACGCATTTACACAATAAAATATTCTACACGTAAACTCAAAATTTTTTCATATTTTTTAATCACGTATTCTCCAAAAATTAATTATTCAAAATTTTATTTTTTTCAAGTAATGACCATCAAACAGAGGCTAATAATATTAAGTAGACGATTTCTTTAATTGTGTTATACATTGTCAATATTCTCTTATAAATTTTGTATCTTCTACTTATAGAAAAATCTTCACAGTGTCGCTTTGTCTATTATATTAACATTTTGATATGACATTGAGTCATGTCATATATGTAGGATGTGTTTGGTATGATTTTGAAAAATTAAAATGAGCTTTTGAGATTCAAATACTACTTTTAGACCATTTTTATTATTTTTATGAAAATGCTTTTTTATAATAATTTTTTTTTTTTTTAGAAAAAATAGTTCAATGTGACTTCCTCTAAAAAAAAAAAAAAATTCAGAATAGAAAATTCTTTTAAAATAAAATAATAGCTTTCTCAATAACCTCTTCTATGAAAAGTAAAAATAAAAATAAAAGTTAGGTCAAACGGGCACTTAGTCACTGGAAGTTGCATAATAAATCTTTGATCGGGTGTGAATGCTCTCTAAAGGTATAAGCCCAATTAATCATGATGGTAAAATTCCATTAAGGCGATTTTTTAAGCTGGTAATGCGTGTGTGGGCAATGGAAAATGATGTAAACCTCAACAAAGTATTTGATCTTCTCGATTATAAGTTGGATGGTGGAGGTTGTCGCTCAAGATGTACCATGATTATTATGTGTAAGGCATGTTGGTGTGGTGGTTCACTCTTAAGGAAGTTGTTAAACACGTGTACAAAAATCACAATCTACTAAACATAAGGGAATTTGATTTTGAAATTTTTTTTAAAAATATAAATTTACGTTTAATATTATTTTATTGGAGAATGTATAGTTGATAATAAGAGATAGAAAAGTGAATTATAAGGGGGTCAAACAAATGTCAAACAATTTGAGATCAACGATAAGTTTATCTCAATTATTAATTAATAAATCTCAAATGAAATTTTAAGTAACAAGTGAGAGAATATTGATGTATTTAATCCTTGCTTGGAAGAGGATTAAAATCAAATTTTTAGCAGATTTTGATAAAAAAAAAAAAATAATGAAATAAGTTGTGGGTTTCATGAAATACTTAGTTAAAATTAATTGTTGATTTTAATAAAAAAAAAATTAAATTTAAATTTCTACAAAACGGGGCTTAATATATTATTATTGACGTTGGAATGTCAAAAACGTACATGTTTTTTTGCTTAAGTTTGGCCCTCTTTTTTAAAAGCTAATTTTCAATCACATATTCTCCCGTAAAATAATTTTATACGTAAATCAAAAAAATCTTTATTTTAAATACGCATTCTTAAAAAAAAAAAAATTGATATTTAAAAATATACTTTTTCTTATAAATACGGGGCTAAACAGGGGCATAATAAAAATGATAGTTGGACATTTGGACTGAGGAAGGTTCTGCGTATGGTGGTGACATTGACTGCTGGAAATGTTCCAACTTGGTCTTGATTTTGATTGATTCCAGGATCACGTTCTACTCATAATCAACGTTAATGAGATCCAGTTGTTTATCTAATTTCCTTTTATTTTGTAATCCAAATATCGTTTTTTCAGTGCATGTTTATTATATGAGATGTGATTTTAATATTAAGTCGTTGTTTGATCTTCATTATTTTTAAAATATATATATTTTTTTTCATTTTAATCACACATTATTTAATAAAATAATATTATACATAATTCAAAAAAAAATTATTATTTTTTAACCATACATTCTCCATCAATCTATTATTTTAAAATACATTCTTACAATAAAATGACTCAAACGGACTGTAAAATTTGAAAATCTAATGTGTGTGTTTTCCGTGTACAAAAGTTGATTATGGCCCGCACGCTACGTAGCTTCTGTCATTTTGGGTGGCATCAATTAAACAAACATACAAAAATAAAGATTTTTATATTGCGGATTGGCTTCATAGTTTCAATATTAAGCATTTCTAGTTTAGTTGATCAAAATACTGATTTCTAGAACAAATTTATTCATTTAAAAACATATTTAATTGCGAAATTTAATTTCTGTCACAAATTTATCACTGTGTTATTTCGTGTACAGCTAAATTTGTAGTCTTCTAATTATTTGCAAATAAATTGATGCTCTACTCGATTATGTGCAAATTATTTGCAACTATTCAAATTTCAATATTATCAGATTAAGATATATTGTTAATATTTAATCCTAACAAGTTGTGTTAGCATTACCTAACGATCGCGACTAATATGAAAACGACTACGATCATGACTAATATGAAAACGACTACCATACCTTAAAAGGAAAAATTAAGAAATTTCACGTTAATGTATGTATTGGATGCATTGACGGAGGAGAGGAGGTCCTAGGGGACTCAGACCCCCCAACTTTTTTACTTTTTTGTTTTTAAATTGAGAGATAAATTAAACAAGAAATTGAGATAAACTTATCGACGTAAACAAAAGACTTAGGATTTTTAGTCATTAGTGGAAAAAAAATATTTATAGTTCTCGAGACTTCGATTTGATGATTTGCAAGTTTTCTATATGGTATTAATTATACTGTTTACTTTTTCCTAAGGTCGGGAATTGTAAATCTTATAATCATCAACGATTTGATTTTGATTGACTGTCTAAAAAAAATGCTTAGAAATAAGCGTGATTTGGTCGAGAGTGATTAATGATGTTAATGATTCTATTTAATAAGGTATGAGAACTCGAAAAGAGCGTTTGTAATAATATATGATTATGCTAAATTAAATATTGGTACTCAATAAGTATTTTATTTTATATTTTTATTAATTTTTTTATTAATAAGATATCAAAAAAAATAAAAAAATTTTGGGGGCTGCTTCTTTACTTCTATATTTTTAATTCTAGGACCAACTCCAAATAGTTGGCTTTGTCCTTGATTGTATGATCATTTTTTTATTCGTTTCATTGTTGTGCCATCGTGCCACAGCACCAAACTGGTGCTATAAACCAAATGGCGCTGAAGATTATATCTTTTTAATATATATTTTTCAGTATTTCAGCCATTGCGGATGTGTTTTGTTGGACATCTCCCCAATTCCACTATTTATTTTTATCATTTCGCTCCAGAAAAATTGATAAATTTCTTTTTGTAACATTTGAATTATTCGTGTAACTTTATTTCATGTTCATTATGTTTCAATTCCGAAACTCAACTAATATATCGTACGATCTACCAGAACTTTTACTTAACTCTAATATCAAATAGTAAATGGTATTTATAAGAGAGAAGAAAACTGCAAAAAAACCTTAGAACCCTTTAATTTTTGTTTCAGTTTTTGGTTCCTTTTCAATTTTTTGTTTAGTGAATCTATTTTAAGAGCAAAAAATCGTGTTTGATTTGTTATTTTGAAAAATCATTTCTCAAAATAGAAAACTAGAAATATGTTTGGTTTGAAATATTGAAAAATTATTTTATGACATTTAATTCTAAGAAATTTGATTATTCTGTAAAAAAAAATATAACAACTTTATGTTAATATATTATCAAGCAATATATACATTATAAAGTTGGTGAATCTCACAATATTTTTTTTTTGCTTCAAAAGTAAAAAATAATAATAATAAATTAAGTTTAAAATATATGAAATAAAAATAAAAATTGTTAACGAGGACTGAGAATATTTTATCTATGCTCATTTAAATCTTTTTTATTTGTATATAAATAATCATTAAGAGCTTGAAATGTTTTTATTTTTATAAAAAAAATTATAATTTTTATTTTTTTTTTGAATATTTTATATATATTTTTTTTAGAATTTATTTCAAAATTTTTATTTTTAAAATTTTCAGAATTTATCAGTTTTATTTTATGAATTTATTTTTTAGATTTTAGATTTTAAATTATAAAATTTAAATTTAAATGAAATTTTATTTAAAAGGTTGTTTTTCATGTTTTTAGTGTTTTCAAAAATTTTACTAAAAATATTCAAAACGACAAAAATGCATTTTGAATTATATGTTATAAATTTATACTTGTGTCTGAAATGCATTTTTAGAAATAGTGGATCAAACATGTTTTCGGTATTTTGTAGAAATTAAAATTAAAACTAACTTGAAAATAGCAAACCAAATACACCCTTAGCTTTCCTTTCATCTAAATTAGTGAGAGTAAAATCGAATTAAACTCATGATTTAATTTTAAACAACTCATCACATATTTAACTTTTATCTAAAGTTATGGATAGCTTATTCAAGTTCGAGTCTCTACCTATGAGACTATTTACTATTTAGTACATTGACTTGATAAGATTAGACAAAAATGTCACTTTTTTTTCTTTAATTAATAGTGTTCAAATACCTTTTAACTATCGTATCATATGTCGTGTTCATTATCACTCCGTATTTAAAATTTGTTCGGGAGAGATTTTTTGAAATGAAAAGTAACTTTTTGGGAGATCTATAGTTAAAAAGTAGAAAAAAAAACTATTAATCCTACAAAATGTGTAATTGAAAATAATTTTAAAAAAATAATCAAAAAAAATCCAAACAAGCTCTTATTACTTTACAAAGAAAATTATGACGGCACTTTGCAAGGACTATGACCTCACCTTAGAGGAGGGGATGGGTATGAATTTTTCAAGGATTAGTATATATGTATCGAGGGGGTATCGAACAGTGTACTTCCTCTTACATAAACACGCGAGCTTCACGTGTATATAATAATGTCGAGTCGTGGCCCTCACCTCCATTGTGTATAGAAAGTAAGGAATTTTATAAAAAAAAGTGAGAGTATATGTATTATGATCGATTTTTCAACTTCTCGAAGAAGGTGATGGTTTATCAAAAGATAGTCAATGGAAATCCCAACAGTATTAAAACGTACTTGATTTTGGAAAAGACTAGAAGCATACTTTTGCGATGTTTCTTATTTATTTATTTGGTTACTTATTGGAGCATAACAAATGTTTTTTTTAAGTTAAAATGACACATTCCAACTTTTGAAGGTTCATGGTTATCGTGATTCATGATTGAGGTTTGACCAATATGTAGCCTTGTAACCTATTTGGCTTGTTTGGCCGAGATTTTGACGTCAAAATTGAGCAATGTTATTTAACACAAATTTAGGTGATGACATTAGAGATATCAAATTATATATTCAATTAAATTCAAGAATTTATGATTTATTTAAAATGATATGTGATATGTTGACACTAAATTAATGTTCAATACCACTGATATTAAATATCATTATTCAAAGAATCTATAGATGTTAGTACATATCTATCGTTCAGTCTTAAAACAATTTTAACTACAAGAAATATAGCAAAACAAAATCTTAAACTTTGATCTTTATGTAGGTGCTAATGGATTGAGTTCAGACTGTTCATCTCAACCACTGCACAAGTGACTCATGCTTGCTTTAGAACAAGCCAAACATCAGTCCCCTTGTTCCAAAAAAACTCGATTCAACTCTGACGGGACGAGTCAAGTCGGCTCTTGAGGCACTTGTCTCAACACATTTTATTCTTTATTTTTAAGTGATATTCCCCCCCCCCTCCCCCACCCCCACCCCCACCCCCACCCCACAAATGTAACAAAGTCGTAAATGTGTGTAAACAATGAACTTGAAAAAAAAAATCAATTTTGTAAATACATTTTGTTGACCTCAAAAATATTTTGTATGTCATAAAGTCAATTATGTAAATTTTCTCTCAATTTCTCTTGAATATTTAATTTTCAATTCAATTTATTCCATTCTAAGAGTATCTTATAAAATGTTTGATTGAAAATGATTTAAAAAAATAATTAAGAAAAATCCAAACAAGCTCTTATTACTCTACAAAGAAAATTATGACGGCGCTTTGCAAGGAAACTATGACCTCTCCCTAGAGGAGGGCATGGGTGTGAATTTTTCAACTTCTGGAAGAAGGTGATGGTTTATCAAAGGATGGTTACTGGAAATCCCAACAGTATTAAAACATTCTTGATTTCGGAAAAGACTAGAAGCATAATTTTACTTTGTTTCTTATTTATTTATTTGGTTAGTTATTGGAGCATGACAAATGTTTTTTAGTCAAAATGACACATTCCAACTTTTGTAGGTCCATGGTTATCATGATTGAGGTTGACCACTATGCAACCTATGTGGCTTGTTTGGCCGAAATTTTGATGTCAAAATTCAGCAGTGCTATTTAACACAAATTTAAGTTGTATTAAAGATATCAAATTATATATTCAATTAAATTTAAGAATTTTATGATTTATTTAATATGATCTATGATATGTTGACACTAAATTGATGTTCAATACCATTGATATTAAATATCATTATTCAAAGATTATGTAGATGTTAGTGCATATCTATTGTTCAGTCTTAAAACAATTTTAACTACAAGAAATATAGCAAAAACAAAATCTTAAACTTTGATCTTTATGTAGGTACTAATGGATTGAGTTCAGACTGTTCATCTCAACCACTGCACGAGTGACTCGTGCTTGCTTTAGAACAAGCCAAACATCAGTCCCCTCATTCCAAAAAAACTCGATTCAACTCTGACGGGACGAGTTAAGTCGGCTTCTGAGCCGCTTGTCTCGACACATTTTATTCTTTATTTTTAAAATTCAAGTGATATTCCACCCCACCCCACCCCACCCCACCCCACCCCACCCACCCACAAATGTAACAAAGTCGTAAATGTGTGTAAACAATGAATTTGAAAAAAAAAAAAATCAATTTTGTAAATACATTTTGTTGACCTCAAAAATATTTTGTATGTCATAAAGTCAATTATGTAAATTTTCTCTCAATTTCTCCTGAATTTTTGCTTTTGAATTCAATTTATTCCATTCTAAGAGTATCTTATAAAATGTTTGATTGAAATGATTTTAAAAAATAATTAAGAAAAATCCAAACAAGCTTTTATTACTCTACAAAGAAAATTCTGACGGCGCTTTGCAAGGAAACTATGACCTCTCCCTAGGGGTGGCAGTTAATCCCAAAAGCCCGGACGGTCCGAGCTCGACTCGAAAAAAATCCGAGCCCAGCCCAGCCCAGCCCAAGCTCGGTTGCACCGAGCCATGACTCGGGCTGAGCCCCATTTTGGGGCGTCGGCCCAAGCCCGGGCCGGCCTGTGTCCGTCTAAAAAAAAAATTTTTAATTTTTTTTTTAAATAGCTGATATTTTACTCATAAAAAAAATAAAAACGAGCCGACCCGTCCGGGCCAAACCAATATTTTTGGCCGGCCTTTACCCGGCTCCACTCGGCCCCAAAAAAAGTCCGAGCCGAGTCCGAACCTTTTTTTTTTGGCTCGAACTCGGTTCGTTGTCATAGCTACCTCTCCCTAGAGGAGGGGATGGGTGTGAATTTTTCAACTTCTGGAAGAAGGTGATGGTTTATCAAAGGATTGTTAATGGAAATCCCAACAGTATTAAAACATTCTTGATTTCGGAAAAGACTAGAAGCATAATTTTACTTTGTTTCTTATTTATTTATTTGGTTAGTTATTGGAGCATGACAAATGTTTTTTAAGTCAAAATGACGCATTCCAACTTTTGTAGGTCCATAGCTATCATATTGAGGTTGACCAACATGCAACCTATGTGGCTTGTTTGCCCGAAATTTTGATGTCAAAATTGAGCAATGCTATTTAACACAAATTTTGGTGACAATATTAAAGATATCAAATTATATATTCAATTAAATTTAAGAATTTTATGATTTATTTAATATGATCTATGATATGTTGACACTAAATTGATGTTCAATATCACTGATATTAAATATCATTATTCAAAGATTATGTAGATGTTAGTGCATATCTATTGTTCAGTCTTGAAACAATTTTAACTACAAGAAATATAGCAAAAACAAAATCTTGAACCAGTATTTTATGTAGGGGTGCTAATGGATTGAGAAAAGCGATTCCGCTGGTGAGGTCCATTTTTAGAGAAGTAGATTTGTTGATTTATCCATCGGGGTGAAGGCCATTGATACATTCAGAGAAGCATATTTTAGGAGCAATGTCATTAGATTGATTTCGATGGGCCTTAGAAAGTGGATGGGTGGTGCAAACACAATGCAAATACTATAACTGAGGCCCACTTATTGTATAAGTTTCAGTTTGGATGTTGCAATTGGATAATTTAATTTGAGCTTAATGGCTAAGTTCATGAGTGGACAATAGATTGATTTCGATTTATCGTTTGAATTTAGAATGAATCAATAACCCGATTATTGCATAATTAGATTGTCGTGGATTCCGAAACCTTATTAATTTAGATAATTTGAATCTTCATTCTGTTAGTTAGCATTACTCCCTTTTACTCATTGTCTATATTTTTAATTATTTCGACAAACAAATTAAATTGGTGGACTGGGCTCGAATTATAAGTAGTCCTCGTTGGTTTGACCTCATTGCTCATTATTCTATATCCAATTAGATTTGATGCACTTGCGAATTAACTAAAATTTGACAATGCTTGTACTCGTCACAAGTCAAAATTGATTTTCCATCTATTTTTCTAAGTCACTGAACATATATTTTCAATGCTCCAACACTCCGAACCACTTGCGCTCTGATTCCGCATTGTGAATTCAGGCCAAATTTTCTGATAGGATCCTTGGTTAGAGAGAAAATAATGAGACGAAAAAATAAAAAGGAGAAAAATTATGGACAATTATACATAATTTTCTCAGAGGAAAAAAATCTTGAACTTTACCTTAGTCACTAATTTATACTCCTTGGCAATCCATAAAGAGATTAAGAAAAATCAGGACGCTAAACTTAAAATCAAAAAAATCTGTCATTACTTAAATCATAATTTGAGATTAAAATATTAATGTTCATAAGAAAAATGCTGTTTGTACAGCCTTTTGTGTACAATTTTGTACAGAGTTCCCTCACATAGGGGTGAGGCCGAGCTGCTTTAATGTTATTTTAAGCTCATGCCTACTCCATATTGTGAGAGGACTGTGTACCAAGCTATATAAAAAACTGTACACTGCTCAGTTATGTTCTATTCATAATTTCTTGTAAGTTGCTTCTCTGCGGAATTGGAAGAGCATAATTCTTTGCTCTAGTTAAAACCAAAAACAAAACGTTGACCATGCAACTTGCCGATCCCATCTATCTATCATTGTTTTCTCAGTACAACTTCCCTAGCTCATTGTTTTCTCAGTACAGCTTCCCTAACGTTGTTACGGGTCTACGTCACCCATTCTCATATTCCTTACATGTGCTGCACAGCCTGCACTACTTGTAAATTCAACAATAATATATATTTTTTTTAATCTTTTATATATTTAGCCCTTGTTTGATATCAATTAACATCTAAATTTTAATTTTAATTAAAATCAATAATTCATTTTAACTACATATTTTATGAGTCTTACAACTTTTTAACCATTAAATTTATCGAATTTTATCAAAATTTATTAAAAATTTAATTTTAATTCTCACCAAATTATTGCAAAATTTATTACGCGAAATAATTCTTTTACAGCAATTCTATCATATTTCACTTAGTAGTAAGTTAGAATTCAAACTTTAAGAAGAAACAAGTTAATCGCTAACTTTATTATTGTCAAATGACACAAAATGTTCAAATCGTCACTAAATTATTACATAACCTTTATCAAAACATGTCCCATTTTAAATATTCAACTTAGTCCAAATTAAGAAGCCAAATATACCTTCACAAAGTTAGACATATCAAAAGTACACTTTGTTATATGGTTTAATCGACTTTTTTCACTAGTAATCATTTCTATTTTGACTATCTCATTTTTTTATATTACTGTAAAGATTACTTCATTGCAATGGTTCCAAGCAATCCCAACACTTGAAAAGACAGATGAGGCTTTGTCCCAAATTGTCTCTCCCGCGCAAGGAAAGGCAAAGCAACCCTTTTCTTCATGATTATTAATTCAATCATGAAAGTGTTTGAGTTGTTTTAGTCGGAAATCACCTAAAATCACATGCCATGATTTAATAGGGATTCAAATTGTTATTGCCATTGGGATTCATTGTAAAACTATAATGAAGAGTTAGGACTAAGTTATTCCCTTTTTAAGGTTTTCGACCAACTTGTCATCGTGGATCAAGTATGCAATTTCCCCTCTCATATTTATCAAAAATACAAGTGGATACATCAAGTTGGCATACTCTACCGTAGGAGATTGCTACCGCCCTTTTTCTGGGACCCACCAGCTCAAGTTCCCGTTTACCCCATGAATGGAGGTCCCTTTCCTGTTTCATATACAAAAGAAAATCGAATTCCCAAAAACAAAGCAACACGGTTTCAAAATTAACGAACACATTTGATATTGCCCAATTTGGGAGATAATGGCGTCGGGGAAAGGGACAGTGACGTGTGCGACGTGGATCAGACGGCCGGAAAGCGAGCACTTGGTGGTGCTCGGGAAATCGAGTCCGTCTTCACTCGAGATCTTCTCCTTTGATCCCAAGACCACTTCTCTCTCCCCCTCTCCCAAGGTTAATATTTAAACTCGACATTTTATTTATTTTAGAGCTAAAAAAATTATGATTTGATATTGGAATTAACCGTTTTCGCATAAACTGATTTTTTTTTTTAATTTGCTAGTTTTTGAGAAATACTGTTTAATATTTTTAACCGCTATTTGTAATTCTTTTGGATATTAAAAGTTAAGGAGCTGAGTTAAGATTTACTTCGTAGAGAGTAATTCGGTTAGTAATTTGTTGTTTATTTGTATATATATGTAGGCGACGTATGAATTTGAAGAAGAGGTTAATCCAGTGACCATCGCGGTGCATCCAAGTGGAGACGACGTGGTTTGTTCTACAAACACTGGTGGTTGCAAGTTAGTATTTATTTTCTCACTTGTTTATGCAACTAGTACTTGACGAAAATTGTCCGTCTTTACAGAGCGTAAGAGAGTTTCATAGTTTATAAGTACTGCATGTGCTGAAAAACTAATTAGATTGATTTTGTAGGCTAAATTGTAAACAAAGCCTGAAAAAAGTGTTCAACATGATCAGGGCATCTGAAGAAATTTTACTGTTTTATCCTGTAGCATGCAAATGGGATTTTACCTTTTTCAGATCTGGACCCTTGGATGTTTTATTATGTTTTGAAAAATTGAAGTTATGTTTGTTCTGATGGACTTTTGAATTTGATATTTATGCAGAATAACATATGAAAATATGATTGCTATTTTCAGTTTCAAAATGCCTATTCTTTAACTATGGCAATTTAGGAAATTTTCCACTTGTTTATAAGCTTAAACTGAACTGAAATACTTGTATAAAAGGGAGAAAAAAGACACTGTTTCTCTTCTCAGTCCATTATTTTCATTTTTTAGCAAAGCTCAACAAAACACTCTGTAGGATCGCAACTCACTATCCACTTATTATCCACAGTTGATAAGTCCTAGGTGGGTTTTGCAACAGAGGGTCTTACCGTTGCATCCCTGGTTTTCATAGGCTCTTGATTGAGTCCATGACTGACTTCTAGGGCCTCATCAATTGGTTTAATAGTTGAGTTTCTCATGGCTTAACAAATTATTTTTAATTCCCATAGTAGATTTTGGAAATTATAGAGAACATGCAATTGCTATAGGAATAGTGTGAGATGATTTTAACATGTTTTGAATGGATCTTGATATCTGAATTTTAAAACTGAAACTATTATCTTGATGTAGAAATTTTGCCTCAAACAAGACTTATGTTTATTGTTTTCATTTTTAACCGTTTCTCCTGGGTAAAATTTATAATGGAGCTGAAATGTAAAATTGAAAATCTCAGCATCCCCTTTCCACCAGGTTACTGGTAATTCTTTTCCATATCTTCTCTCGTTACTGAATTCTACCACCTCTGAAAATCTGGGTGGGGTGGCGGGTTTGACAGTCAAAAGTACTGTTAAAAACTTTAAAATGTTTTACTTTGTGATGTTGCATAGATTTTTAATTATTTTCTTACTGTAAATAGTTAAGGTTGACTTTTCAATTTTTTGGAGGCCAAGAATATAGCTAACTGGCCGTTATTTTCCCCAACTTTGTGACATTTCATTTTCTGGATATTGTGGACTTACAATAATATTTCACTTTATGTAGATTATTTGAGGTTTATGGCCGGGAAGACTATGTGAAATTAACGACAAAAGAACTACCTCCTCTACGAAGTGTTGGTTTGCAAAAATGCTTAGCTTTTAGTGTTGATGGAACTAGATTTGCTACTGGTGGAGTTGTAAGCTATTTAATATTATCCGTTTATGAGTTGGTGAACATATGATAATTGGGAAAACATACATATGTATTCTGATTATCTTCTTTCAACTTGAAGGATGGGTATCTCAGAATATTTGAGTGGCCAAGCATGCAGATCATATTAGATGAACCAAGAGCTCACAAGTCATTCCAAGACATGGACTTCAGGTAGAATGATCCAAGTTAATAGATTTATTTATATATTTTATCAATAGAACAGAAGGATTTTAACAAGTTCATTTAGTTTTTTTTTTGTATGTATATATTCACTCATTTTATCAAGTGCCCAAGGGAAAAAATTATCTGCACTTCTGCCAAAAAGTGCACCGAGGTATCTAAGAAAGAAAGAGCTCTGCCTTTTATGATTTTGTTGAATTGTATGCAACCAAGTTTGGAATGCTCACACATTAAGTACCGAATGCTGATGAAAAGAAACTGAATATTTTTCCTGTTTTTGAACTCTCTTCACACTTGGGTATTGTTGAATGATCTTGATCCATTCAAGAACTTTGGACTTGAACTTTTAAGAGTTATATTCCTCATATTTCTTCCCATTCAGCTTGGATTCAGAGTTTTTAGCTACAACATCAACTGATGGTTCTGCAAGAATCTGGAATACAAACGATGGTGCTCCAATAACAACTTTGGCTCGAAATTCAGTACGCTATATTCTATCATAGAGTTCTGCATGTCATTTCCCCCCTCATTTTAGGTTGTCGGTTCACAACTTTCTATTGCAGGATGAGAAAATTGAACTTTGTCGATTTTCCAAAGATGGGACGAAGCCATTCTTATTTTGCACTGTTCAAAGAGGTATTGCACACAGTTTTTATAAGACGTAGTCAACTTTGTAATTATGTTCTCTTGAAAGCTTGTACATTTGAACTTGAAATATGATTATGTCTATCATTCAGGAAATAAATCACTTACTGGTGTTTGGGACATAAGTTCGTGGAAAAAAATTGGACACAAGAGGCTACTTAAAAAGCCAGCTTCAATAATGTCGATAAGTCGGGATGGAAAGTATCTTGCTCAGTAAGTGCATGGCCTCCTTCTGAAATTTCATTTTTGTAAGGATTATTTTGTTCAGAAAGAAAATAGTTCCTGAAGTTTCCTTGTGGAAGTACATTAATCTGAAAATAAACAGAACTAAGTTTGCATGGGATGGAGAAAAATTAAGCAACACTGATTCAGGACTTTTGATGGTGGGCTTAGTTACAATTTGAATATATCTTATATGTAATATTTACTAGCTTGGACTACTGTGGGCATTTAAAGACTAATGAACATTTCAATGTTAAACTAATTGTATGTACTTGATTAGATACTATTTTCTGGTTAATATTATTCTGGTACATGTCTAGAGGTTTATGATAGGAGACATAGCTTTGACAGGATGAAAATTAGAATTCATCAAGAGTAGTCTTCATTATCCTTTCTCTTAGTTCATGTTGTTCTGTTTAAGGAACAAGCTGCGAGGCCTGAATCCTTATTTATGAATGCAACGATTTAGACCTTTAAAAAATATACTTGGAAAGGTAGCTAATTAAGTTTTGTTAATGTTAAGCATATATATTGTCCTCGGAGAGATGATTGATGTCAAAATTGCAATTTTGCATTAAATGATGATCTCCTTCTACTTGAAGAACTACTTTTGGTAAGAAGGGAAATAAAAGTTTTCATGTTTGAAGCTGAGGATATTATTGTGAAATCCATAACATTCCAAAAGTTTTCACCTCAATAAAGTTCATCTTTAGAAATTATTATAGAAGGAAGAGCAACATCAGTATTTAATAAAATAATTATTATTCATTACAATTAACAAATTTTGTATGTCTTCAATTTTATTGTTTAATTTAGAAAGTAATTTTCTTAGAATTTCATTTAAAAAAAAAAAAAAAGAACTTAACACCACTTGTTTTAATTTGGCATTTTCTGCTTTTAGATTTCAATAGCCTGGGTGACCAACATCTCACCTCTAGTAGGAACTGGAGATAATCAACTTTCATAATCCCCCCCTGCATCTTCTTTTGAACTACTAAAATATTAACAAAAAGAAGCAAAATACAGCGTTGAGGCCAACACATCAAGCATCTAATTTTAAGTTTATATCAAGTATAATTTCACCTCTATTGGCAATCCCAAAGTTTTAAGAAATATCTGTGCCAGCTGCTCTATGGACTGAGTATGACCATCCATTGTTAAAATGATTTGATGAATTTGATCTCCATCTATTTTTTTTTTCTAGTTTTGATCCTAGCGGTCAATAGTTTGTTCTTAGTGGGCAATTCTTACAAATGATTCCTGACTATCTTTTAACACAGGGGGAGCAAGGATGGGGATGTATGTGTGGTAGAAGTGAAAAGAATGGAGGTTCGTCACTGGAGCAGGAGGCTTCACTTGGGTTCTAATATTGCATCTTTGGAGTTTTGCCCTAGTGAAAGGTAAGATTTGAAATGATAAATTTCTACCTTTTCTGTAATTTGGGGGTTGAAGCTAGCATTCACATACGAAACTTTGAACCACTGATATCACTGGAAACATGTTTTCAGCTGAGAGACTAATGATGAAAATTTTAAAAAATGCAGAATACTATACACTAGTTCAATGAGGCATGATATTTGGGCAAGCTAATGTTATTACTTGTTAAGTGCTTGTTTGAGAGAAATTTTAAGTCGTTGAAATTATAAATTCATCGAAATAAGTGGTGGATAAGTTGGTAGTAGTTGTGTGTCTTACTAAATGTGTGATTAAGCTTCCACTTGACAAAATTTATAGATTATTCATAAATGCTCAAAGCTCATTTTCAATAACACATTTCAGTGACCCACAAGTACTATTAACCATTCATTTCTATTTGTTTATAAATTCCAAACTGGAGTGAAAGTTTTATCTACTTTTCAACTGGTTTAATTTTCAATTTTAATCACACATTTCGTGGGACCCACAACATTTATCAACTTTTTAACTATACATTTAATCTTTTAATCAAAATTTGCTAAAACTTTTATAAAAAACTTTATCAGGCAGGCCCTTAAAGGCTTAAACCAAACAAGCAGTAACTCGTGAACCCTGCTTAGTGCTTGCTTCCTCGCCAGAAGAAAAACTTGTAGTGATTGTTGATGCTGTCTCTAGTCAAACTTCTGATGGAAGTGTGAAGTAAATCAAGCGGACTTTTGATATTAGAACACCATGACGAATCATTGGCAAATCTGTGCTAATAATAATTTGGTTTGATAACAAACAACTTTTTAATTAAATTTACATCCCTGTATAATTTGAGATTATTTTTCTGAAGGACTGAAGAAATCTTCAAAAATTAACTGAATAATGTCTTTTATATATCAAATAATTCTACTCTGCAAAAGCAATGTGATCCCATTTGAAGAGGTCAGCAGAGGAAGAAGTAGACCAAAAATAGCACAACTTGATATATTTGTAAAGAATTTAACGGCATTATATATATTGATGAATTTAGCAATTTATATAACGGTCAATGGATGCTTAAGTAATCTACTTATTTGAAAGTAACGCCTTTTAATTTAGAAGTAAGACTGAAGTAAACTCATGTTTGGAACTAAAATTTAATTCAAATTAAATCTGAGTTTCTTTTCAAGCTTAGCCAAACTTGCTCCCTTACACTTTTTGCAGAGTAATTATTACCAGTTCCACTGAATGGGGAGCAATGGTGACTAAACTAAGCGTTCCTGCTGATTGGAAAGGTCTCTCTTCTTTCTCAAACCCCTCAACCCCTCAAGAGTTTGAAACTCGGGCTAATTTTTGTTTTCTTCTTGTATGCAGAGTGGCAAATATATGTACTACTCTTGGGACTATTTTTGGCATCACTCCTCATATTTTACGTATTTTTCGAAAATTCTGATTCATTCTGGAAGTTCCCGAAGGATCAACCCTTGACATCAAACATTGAAACCATTTTGGGGGATCCACGGTCTGAACTCTGATGAGCAAAATATGCGGGGAGCATTTGGGCCACTTGATATGTAGTCTTTTTTCAGTTTTTCCTCTGTAGAATTTAAGGGTGGGACTGGAACAAAAAAAGTGAAATAATAATAATAAGGTGCTTGAGACCCTTTTTTTTTAATTATATTCCGGCATTTTTAACTATTATTTTCCATGGCTTCTCAATCACTAGTTGTATTGGCCAGAGCAAAATCATGTAGTACTGCAGAAATTGAGATTTTTCGCTAATTGATGTTTGCTTTAAGTCAAGTAATTTGAGAATGCTTCAAACGTGCTACTTCATATGAATGATGTGATTTAATAATCTAGTTTTTTGAGGGATTTTTTTTTATCAAGGAAGCTCGACTCCTTGAAAAGTACAGTGGAAAAAGGAGGCTACTGAGAAACATGTATGATGTGTTGGACTCGACAATGTTGAAAATGATAGGTGACACATATTACATGAACAATCTTGCTACATGTACATACACCTTTGTTGATAGAAAATTAGGCACATGTCAACAAAGGCGGAAATAATAGGTGTACAGGTAGCTTAATTGTTACGCGAATTAAGAATAACTTATGAGTGGACGATGAAGTTATTGGATATACAAGTTTCTTTTTCTTTACTGTATTGTTCAATGCAGGTATCTGGCAATCTTTCTTCATTCCTATCCTCTCAAAACATACCAAACTTCCTCAAATTTATGGAAATTTTCCATCCAAGATGTGGAAACGTAAAAGTAACCAAGATACTAATAAATTTGTTTCATAAAACACTATTGAACCAAATTGCTTATACTCTTGTCAGTTGTCAACGAGTAAAACTCCCTTAAATTATTTTATAATAATCATGCTTTGGTTTTACAACTATCATTTAGACGAGCTCTTATTCGGAATTTGGAGCAGTTAGACTTGCCCAACATAACATGTGAAAAGTTTCGATTTCTACAATCAAGCCATGTCAAACTTGAATGATTCAACTCTTGTACGGATATATCGGTATACCGTGTATTCAATTAGTTGAAAACTAAATATGTTTGAAAAGTGTTTATAAATAACTTATATTATAAGACAATATAATGATTCGCGAGTCTAATGTGGGAATAACAAATAGTACGAGTATTTATAAACAATTTATAATCATTGACTTGATGAATCTAAAAAAGTTTTTACAATGATTGTGTAGGAATTACTCAAATCTTTAAAAACTAGTCGAGTTGTAGATTTCGTGCGTTTAACTTATTCATAGATTATACTTTAAATGGAATTGAAAAGTGAATAAAACTATTCAATGAAATTTTGATTTAATCAGATCTCCTCAGATGATTTGTTAATAAACAAATTTGTAAATTATGATATACGTATAACATAATCATTAGAATTTTGAATTTTTTATGCATGAAAAATCATCTTTATTTATTTAAATTATTTTATAGAATCTCCCAAAAGATCATTAGATATTTTGAATTTTTTATGCGTGAAAAATCATCTTCGTTCATTTAAATTATTGTATAGAATCTCCCAAAAGGTTATCCTTTTTGTGTTTGATTCAATCACATAAGAACCTGAAAATATCAACCCCCCCCCCCCCCCCTCCCCGCCTCTCTCTCTCTCTCTCTCTCTCTCTCTCTCACACACACACACACACACACACACACACACCCCCACACCCCCACACCCAGTGTACTAGATTCGCTTCTCACTCAACTTCATTGCACTGCTCTGCAGTTTCAGATGAATTGCCTTCGGAATCTTCCAAGGTTTGTGCTAATCTACGGGCTTATTGATTCCGTATTGAGTCAATCATTTCATATATGTTAATATTTTGTGTTTCAGATCCTCTGCATTGCCTCTGCAGAGCTTTCAAAACTATGCCAGAAGTCGTCGATGTCCTGTCACTATACTGGTAAGAGAAATTAAAATCTAGGCGACCAATGAAAATTCAAAAATATTGAATTTACATTTCTATACGGATGGTAATATGTGCTATTTGGAGGGTTGTTCATTTGTATAATAATGTTTTTATGATTGTGATTCAGGGTGTGGAGAGAGGTATTGATTTATCACAGACACAAGTTAATGTTTTAAAGGTAAGATTTGAAAGGGAATTTTTTTTAAAAATATATATGTTTTCACTTTTAAGCTAGCTAAATAAATAATTACGGGTTGAATTTCAAGTTTCAACTGATTTTGAATTATATAATCAACTTCACATGATTTTAGTTTTCGTTTTCGTTCTTCTTCTTCATTTATTTTTTTTTAGTTGGGGATGGGGAGGAACACTAAAATTACTTTTATATAGCAAAAAATCCGTTAATATTTCATTGAATTCATTAATTTTCTAATTGTTTCACACAATTTTTTAGGCAGTATCTGGTTCTGCATCCAGCACTGAAAATGAAAATGAGAAAATGGAGAAATCCGAAACATACAGTCATGACATGACTGCCGCAATGGGAGCCGGTGAGTGAAGCATTTACTTGATACCATTGGTCAATAGTTTAGGAAAAAATTAGCATTTATAGGAAGATTCATGCAGCTCATTTCTTTTCCTGCCTTCTCTGATCCAATTTTTTTAAACTCTGAGTGAATTATTGAAGAAATTTTCTTCATGTGCCTGGATTATGATTATGTTATTTTAGGTGTGTAATATAATTTGGCTAATCTTTTCGTTAACATTGTATTTCTACAGTCTTAACCTATAGGCATGAACTTGGAATGAACTACAACTTCATTCTTCCAGACCTGATTGTAGGATCATGCCTTCAGGTAATAAGCATTTCCCCTCTAGGTGCAAAAGATGTTATATTTTCTTAAGTAATCTCCTGAGTTGTGCTTCACTTCACATATGAAAGAGTCCAGAAGATGTTGACAAGCTTCGCAGCATTGGAGTGAAAACTATCTTTTGCTTACAACAAGATTCGGATCTTGAGTATCCAACAAATTTATATAGATTTATTGAATGGGATTATTCTGCTAAAGTTATAGTTGTTAGCTACTGGGATGGATTCCTCCATCCCTTCTAGAATTTTGAGGTATTTTGTTTAAGTCCTTAAACACATCTTAAGATATTTTAGCGTTGATATCAGTGCCATCCGTGAATATGCCAACAGCTTCAGCGACATTCAACATTTACGTGCAGAAATAAGGTTGGTAATTGAATTAAATGCACAGAGATTGGTTTTGAGATGATAGGCTTCAAACTTGAAATCTTTCACTAGTATGTAAACATGCATGTTTTAGTGATTTTAACTCAAAAGTGACGTCATATTTCTGTATGCAAGAGCGGATTTAGCATCAGGCCAGTGGCGTTGACTGCCCTGTGCTGATTTCAAAATTTTTATTTTGTACTAAGAAAAATCTAAATTTTAAAGTTTTGACCCCACAACAAATAAATACTATAACTTCATATTAATGTTGTGAAAGTGCCACTAGCCTGGTGGTAAAGCTTCCTAGTTGTCATTATGGAGATTTAGTTTCAAATTTCAGCTGCCTTATTAATTTTTCCATTTTATGTTTCTTTTGAGAAGTTTGTGCAATTAGATCATTATTCCCCAACCTTTAGCATCTCTAGGAAATTCGTCCCAACCTTTAAAAATTGACTTTCAATCTTCAATCTTTAATTTAATTTGCATATTTGATCTTTTTACATAATGTCATAAACTTTAGCTTAAATTACTCACATTTGAGAAGGTAAAGTTCGCAAAACACTAATTTTAACATCTAGACCTTCAATTTTTTTTCATTTTCTATTTCAAAAAAAAAAAAGACAAAATACCCTTTATTTTTTAACATACAAATCTCATAAAAATTTGGTTAAGTCTTAAAAATGTTTTACTTAACTCGACTATTTTTTCTCTTCACTTATTTTTCTGAAATAGATTTTGTATATTTTAATTACTTTTAAAAAATAACATAGTTTTCAAATCAAGTAATTGATTTGATTGTTTTCCTCAAATGCCGATATTTCTACTAGCTATTGCAGCTCGCTGACTACTATAGGCACTACGAGCTACTATAGTTTTGCTGGCATATAGCATTGTTAACCGCTGTAGTGCTCCCACAAGCTAAAAATCCTGATGTATGCATTTTTATCATGACCTTTTCTCAGATTATATATAATGTCATTTCTGTTTTGAGTGACCATGATTTTTTTTACTGAGTAATAATGCCCTCCAATTGACAATTTCTGACTTTTGAGGTTGGAATCAGGGAATTATATAAATACATCGATAGCAAATCAAGCCTTGTCGCTAATAAAGCTTGAGTAGGTTCCACGAATTCCTTTTCCCTCCATTGTCAATCATTACATTTACCTAATGTTCCAATGCAATCAGATCCTTTACAACTGCTTGCGGGGAAAGATCACGATCTCTAAAATGTGATGATTTACATCACTCAACACGGGGTAGTTGAATTAACAATCAAAAGACATTTTTCTTTGTCTGATTTATTTATAAACCCTTTTCTTCTTCCACTTATAACCACATCCGTTCTGCTACCTGTATTTCTTTTGTGCCAGCATATGTGTACAGTGTATACACAAAATAAAAAGAAAAGAAGGTACATGATTTATCTATGATACACATGTAAAATACTTAACGTGTGCATTTCTCTTTTTCCAGCAAAAATAATTTTAATTTTAATTTGATCATGTACAGTAAACAAACTAAGCTTTATTTATGATATATTTGGATTCGGTTATCCATTCGGTCCATGGTTGCATCCACTTGGAAGTTCTAATACTATCAAATATGTTACAACCACAAGAAGACAATAATTTTCGTCTACCTCTCTCCCTTATAACATGTACTGCAATGGAATCATTGTGTATTTCCATTTCTTATCTTATCGATAATAATAAAGCAAGAAGCCCATCTTAACATCCTCATTTCTGATACTTTCATCTTGTGCACATTGTCATTAACAACTTTGAATTTCAGTTGTAGAAATCATGTCTACTAGCTGTTCTATAAAACTCGTAAGTTTAACCTTATAAGTATTTGCAGTCTACAAACACGCCATTGTTTTGCTCTCAGCATACACAAAGGGATGCTTGGAAGTGGGAGTTGTCAGTGATTCAGCTGTGCTAAAAAGGGTTATTATGTGAAGGGCAGAGTAAAGGAAAAATTTGTGGTCTTTTTGTACAGTCTACTAGATTGCAGCATGTAAAGATAGAGTCAAATATTTAGCTGTAGTTGGATATTTTTTTAGATTTCATGTTCATTCACTTCAGAAAGTTTGTATAAGATGCATTCTCCAACACTTAGCCCATAATACAGAAACATATTGCAGTTTTCCACTTAACATGATATTTATATGTATTTATGAATCAGAGATTTCGACGCATTTGATTTGCGGATGCGCCTTCCAGCAGTCGTAAGCAAATTACACAAAGCCATTAATCAAAATGGGGGTGTAACTTATGTACATTGCACAGCTGGCCTTGGAAGAGCGCCAGCAGCTGCGGTATGCATGACAGGCTTTTAAAACATCTTCTTGTTTTCACTTATCTTAATTAATTTTGTTTATATATGTGTATTTATTACTTTTTTTTTACTTTTTTTTTTTTTTTTGGTGGAGGTGGATGCGTTCTTCTATAAGTATTTCTAAACTAGAAGTTTGTCCAGATTCGCAATGAAATGTAAACACTGATTAGGTATGTTAATAGATCTGAACAATATCTGGATTACAATATTTGGATATGGTCTGAACAAAAAGGATAGTAGTATGTGAATAAGAAACTGTTATAGCCTACACTCTGATTATGAAGGTTTGGTTCTCTTTACTGGCAAATTATTTTTTGAGAATGTTAATATTTTAAAAAGGAAGACTAAATGAGAGAAATTTATCTGCGTCACTTCCCAGATAAAATAAGGCAGCCTTCCCCTGTGGATGTTTAGGTGGGGGGAAAGGGTTTACAACTGGCAAACTTTTCTATAAAGTCTGAACAATAACCGGGAAAGTATTTTTATAGTACAAACTTTCTTGTGAAACTCACACCCCCACCCCCACCCCCACCCCCACCCCAAACCCTTTCAAAAAAATGAAAATGAAAATGTACAACAGAGTTGCTTGAGAAGGTCATCTGGCAACAGATGCATTGCATGCTTCTCTGTTTTACTATTATTTATGACACTTCGATTAGAAATACGTTTGTTATATTTTTCATGAAGAACTAACAAGTTTTTGGTTTAAAATACAGTTGGCATATATGTTCTGGGTTCAAGGCTATAAGCTCAGTGAAGCACACAATCTACTAATGGTAATATTTCTGCTTACTGTTTATGCATGCCTAATCATTCATTGACTAGTAATATTTCATGTAACTGTAGACTTGTGTTTCACTGTTGCAATTGTTTTGTTTATTTTTCTTTTCTTATCACAATTCTTTTTTTTTTTTTTTTGCTGGTGAAGTCGTCTAACCAGAGCTGATGGATTCTTTATACCAAAATCCCCAAGTTTCCCGGCATTTGGAAGAAACTATACTGCAGATTTTAAAACTATATATTGTCATATTTTTGTAGCAAGGATATCATAAGAGACTAAGATTTTATACATATATTTATTTCTCTCTCTTTGCAGAGCAAGCGCCCGTGCTTCCCAAAGCTAGATGCAATCAAAAGTGCAACTGCTGATATTGTGAGTCCTTGTTTCCCTTGAACAATAAATTGATGCCCTATTTAATAATCCAGGACTACAAATTTCACTTATTCACGTCCAAAAGTTGATACATTAGGGGTTGGCTCCATTGAAAATACTTATGATCTAAATCACTTTAGAAGCCAATGTCTTGGGATCTATTTGGTCATGCTTCCAAAAACTATGCTCTGAAAATGACGATTAGGATTTTGATTTTGGATGATATTTTTGATTCTATGATACGGTTCATCTTGTATTTAGTTGCACAGGTTTTTTGATTTAAGCTTAAATTTACAGTATGACAAACTTAACCAATACATTTGAACTCGTCAATCATTAATATGAAAAAACTCAGGCTATTGTTTTATAAAGCTTTTGGAACATTCTAACACGTGTTCATCATTCTAAATATATATTTCAGATTTTTTTTTTCTCATCAATTTTTTATTTTTTGGGTTTCCAATGGAATGGATGTATAATGAATGAATCAGTTTATTGTACTTGGAAGTTTACCAAGACGTTACTGAAATTTTGAAGTTATTAAATTTACTAGAAAATTCTAAATGGAGCAGGGCTTTGCAGTTTGTAATCTATTACAAAAACTTCTAAATGATATCAACAGTTGTTTCTGTTGCATTGCTATCTTTCTCTTACTTTCCTAATGCAATTGAGCTGGTCTGTTTTTGAACTTCTCTTCATGATGTGATTTACAACACTGTATCTGGAGTACCAAAATAAATTTCAGAGCCTGGCTAGAGCCTTTTTATTGTTTTATCTATGTTACTTCCTATATGCATCAGGATATAGGAAAAGCTCTTTTAATATTTTTCAATTAACCTTTCTTTTCTCCTGTTTAAAGCTTTCAGGCCTAAAAAAGAAGCCGGTAACATTGACATGGAATGGCAATGACTGTTCGACAGTGGAAATCTCAGGACTTGATGTTGGATGGGGTCAGGTAATAGTCGAGTTCTCTGGGCATCTAACTACCTCTTTTCTGGAAAGTCTAGCCAATTGAATTGTATTTTTGTTGACCTCCAGAAAATTTGTGTGGGTAGTTTTTGTGATATCTGACTTCAGTGTGACGTTATATTTGGAAACACAAAAATGTTAAGTGGGTTTGTCTTAGCATGAGACGAATTTACTCTTCAATTTGTATCAAGATTTAGCTAACTCAATCGGAAGTCCCAACTGTTTGCTAGTTTCCCTATCTAAATTGATTTTCTTCATTAGACTTCAATTTTCAGTTCACCAGTCAATGCCCCAAGTATCAATTACCTGAAAGAAGTATTGTGTACTGTTGAGTATTATGTTGAATTTGTAAGTGACAAAACCAACTGACGTGAGCTTCAAGTATCCTTTAATTGCAAACCTGCTTCTCTATTTTACCACACCGGCAACACGTGTTCTGTTCACTGAAGTTTGATACCTTGTCTAAATGGGAGTTAAATTTCGACGTTTTAGCTTGACATTAGTTTTTGGATGCATAGAGAACTTAGAAACATAATTGACGTGATCTGATTATGATAATTTTCTTTACAGCTTCTTCCATGTATTAGCTAATGTAATTTGATAATACAGACGACGACGTGATAATTTTTCTGATAATTCTTTTCAGAGAATACCTTTGAAGTATGATGAGGAACAAGGTATATGGATTCTCCATAGAGAATTGCCTGTAAGTATATTGAAATTCTTATTAGTACTTGTTACTGTAGTCGCTTCTACACTGGATTGTTTGTTTATATTGAGAGTGAATCTATTGGCTTTCAAGGTGATTTTTTTTTCTCCTTTTCAAGGTAGCATTATAGGATCAAAATATGTACCCATATTAGAAAAACATGATACCATATTTAGCTTCCAACTGCCATCCAATTTATGCACTTTTGTGATCATAGCATTTTGGTTTATTAAATTTTACCATCACAAGATCGCGATACATATGCTTGGTCTTCAATAATTAATAGACTTTGCTTTTTTGTGGAATATACTTCTCTGCAAGTGCTAAGCTTTTGAATTAGCTTCACAGGAAAGTAGTGTTACTTTGTCAATCTGATTGGATTAAATCATTGGCCTTTTTCCTTAAACAGGAAGGGCACTATGAGTACAAGTACATTATTGATGGTGAATGGATGTGCAGTAAGTACGAGCTCGTTACTAGCCCCAACAAAGATGGACATGTCAACAATTATGTTAAGGTGTTGTTTCGCCTAATATTTTTCAGTTCTTATTCCAAAGAAATGCATTTAATGTTGCTATTAGTGCCTCATCCTGCATAAGTAATTTTTCAGTTCTTTGAAGGCTTTATTTAAGAGCCTTAAGTAATGAAGTTCCTTTTCAGCCATAACCAAAACTAATCATTAAGTTGAAGCACAAGATCTGCAGAGGAAAATTAATAGGAAAACTAATGAATGTGGGCATAATCTAAAGCTTTAGTGAAGATTTACTAGAACCACTCTCTACATTTCTTTAGCCCAAATTTATTCTCAAACCCTCGTTGAACTATTTGACAAATTGTGTCTAGAATATCAATTTCATTCTTTGTATGCAGGTGTTTGGCAGTGACCCCAGTAGCATTGATGCTGCAATTTGGAATAGGCTAACTGGTAACGACCCTGTTCTTACAACTGATGAACGTAGCATAATTAGACAATTTCTTGAAGCCTGTCCTGATGAGGACTAACTATATCGGCATTAAGAGTTACTAGTTAATATACATGTAAAGTAGTATACAATTTGTCACTTCCCAATAATCACCCGTTTCGATGCATGGAATGCAATAATACATGTTGTGTTTATAAATGAAAGAATAATACTTTTAATGGACGGCAAAATGATGATATACATCCCTCAGTTGTGGCCCTTTTCTTTTTGCCATTAATGGTACCATAACAATTAACATGTCTGTGAATTTTGGTGTGGTACCTGGCCCTGCTCAACAGTTTAAGGGGTAGCTTAGAGGTTACTTTTTTTACTGAAATGTATAGACATGTTTCATGGAAGTTGCTTTTAAGTTTTAAGCTGTGAGCCAAATATGTTTTAGTTTGAGCGAGAAACTTGGATAACCTTTTCTCCCCACCTTCACGGTGTTGTTGAAGTTTCCCGAGTCATAGCACATAAAGATTAAAATGTTTGCGTACTTTGTTCATCACCATAGCTTCACCTCAAGAGTTTGACACTAAATGATCTTTTGTGATTGTGTTTTGTCAAAATCTCATACGTTGCTTTGTCCTCGTAATAATCTCAACTTTTTTACTAATTTAGCTCGATAGACCTAGGGCGTGCCGACTATCACGAAAATATTTTACGAGGTTCAGAAAAGAGAAGTCAGGTCAAGTTACCTTCTCACTTAGGCTACTTTCACTTAGCTTAGCTTTGCATCACAATCACTTTGACTGGCTAGAATGTGAATGGATGCAATCACAAAATTTAAGGCAAACCACTTGCACGAGTAGATTCCTAAGATGTGCAAAAGTTCTCCATGGAACTTAAAAGGGTTTGTTGATAGAGTACAGGCCAATAGTTGTGTCAATTTTGCATGAGTGGGGCAAGGTAAAAGGATGTAAGTCGGCCCTTGACAAGGTTGACTTACGTTATACTAACATTATTTAATTTTTATACATGATATTGCAAATTAAATAGTAGTTCGATCTGTTACTAGCTTTGAGCTTTTTGTTTAATGGAGCAAGTGTATTTTGAATATGTAAATAAATTGTGATAATGAAAGAAAGCTTGACCGTCTAAAATCATTAATAATTTATGAGTTATGCGTGGGTCCATCTGGACACGCAAATTACTATTATTTTGAAAAAAATAATAATTCACTAAAATAATCTAATTTAACATTGATCTGTTAATTTATTGATTAGATTTACGGAAAATTAAAATAAAAAAAAAAATCATTTGTGAGGCTAAATTAAAAAGTAATAAGTTGTCGATATTCCATTTGGCATATTAGTCCGTTATGAGACGAATAAAGAGTAGTGAAGGCACTTCACTATTTGCCTTCTTTTTGCAGCATCCACTTTGATTTTTGTTCCATATGTCAAATGCCTGTAAAGTGCATTTAATAAAACTAAAGTTTGATTATCCATCAAGCTTCTAACACCAGTCACAGGATTAATTGGCTTATTTTAAGGAAAGTTCAAATTTTAGATCGAATAGATGTCGATTAGAAAAATCAAAATTCATTTTTTGCTTCTTTGATGTAACACACTGTACTGTCCGAGTTGTTCAGTTGTAGATAATTGTGCTCACCTCTTCGTCTTCATTGCCCACTTTACATTTCGGTTTTTTTCTATGTCTATCCTTTTTTTTAATCAATCGTGTTAAGTGTACAACCGAGATTGACAACCTCTCACATTAAGAGAGGTTCCACGGAAAATAAAATTTTTTTGGATCCCCTCTATCTGAGTACATTGTCAATTGAGGTTGTACAAGTAGATTAATTCTTTAAATTATAATGAAATGAATATTAATTTTTTGAAAAATGTGTGATAAAAAATGAAGGAGAAGTTTTTAGATTTACACGTAATATTATTTTATTAAAGAAGAGAAAAATAAATTTTAATTTAATGTATGATTTAATCATGCATTCTCCAAACAATCACTATTCTAAAATATATTTTCCTATCAAAATGCGGCTCAAATAGAAATTAGATTTTTTGAGTTATGAGAAAAATTATAAATATAAAGCTTACTCCTTCCGTCCTATAAAAAATATGTTTGCTTTATTTTTCGTCTATCCCAAATAATTGACTATTTTCCTAGTTCGGAATGTAGTTAATCTTTTAGTTTTCTAATATACTCGTATTTAATGTGCTTTGTTATTAATAAATATGAACTATTTTTATTTAAATTATTATTTAATGTAGGGGTATATTAGAAAAAAAATATAAGAAAAATTTATATTTTTTTACTACATTAATTTTATTTTCTTAATCTGTATGAAAATAAATACAAGACTATCGTTGTGGGATGGTGAGAGTAAATACACGATAATTATGTTATAAGACATTTGTTTTGATGATAGTTAATTATTATCATGAAAAGTTTTGGACGATAATTATTTATAGATAGAAGTTTGATTTTTGAACACCGTTGTGTTAAAAACACGCATGTTTTGAGGGTGACTTATTTTTTTTTTTATTTTTAAAAAAGCATTAAACTTAACACGATTTTGTCTCGTGTGATTTTAATATTCTCGAGACGAGACGTGCGCCGATGACGTTGTCAATTAGGTGTTAGATCCAGCATCAAAGTTTGTGGCGTCATGTCGCTTTTTCTCTTGTGAAAGATGCTTTTATTTTCTTATTTTATGAATTTATTCCTATCAAATTAATTTATATTTTACATAATCTCTCACCTAAATTGAAATAGTTCTAAAAGATTGTGCGAAATTATAGAGAGTAACCATAAGAATAATAGTAAGATGACATTTCTTCGAAGAAAGGCCTTGTTTGGATAGTGGAAAAAGGGATTCTTGTATTCGTTACTTGTATATCAATCAATTTTGGAATAATTTAGATTAATCGACTTTATTAAGTGGGAGCTGTGTGAATAATAAGTGAATTATACAAAGTGTATAGATAAAAATTATTTTTGACCATAAATGTATAAATTACAATCATTTTAGTTTTTACCAAGTTCACCGATAGAAGTCTTTTTCAAAACCTCACTAAAAAATAATGTGTTTTGGAATTGTTATAATAATTAGATCGGACCAACTAGTTCAATTGGAAGAATCATTAATTGGTTCGGTTATAAGTCGAAAGTCGAAAAATTAGACCTTATCTAACCTAACAACTTAGCAAGGTTCAACTCTAAAATTAAACACCTCAAACCAGAAATTTCATCCGATTTGACTTCTTAGAATTTATTTTTTTTCAGGTCAATACTCGCACCGTCTTCTAAAATAATGGTTCTAGAATGTGGTTTCACAATAGAAATGGACCCACAAGGTGAAAACGGCAAATAAAGGGAGCAAAAAGATGAATATTTAGGAGCTAGAATGCCCATATTGATGTTGTGCAAGAGTAAGAATGAACTATGAAGCATATGGAGCCCCTCGGGGCACAACTGGATTGACAAAGGAGGTGGGAGAAAAAATCACATAATTGGAGGACATCGGGGTGAGATCGAATCCTAATGGAGAAGATCCTCGATGGAAGTCAGTGGAAACGCACACAGACCCTGACCAATTCATGTATATCCTACAATTTACCTCCTACACCAAGGTTTAAGGGCGGATAAGTGCGGACGCTCGTAATGGTACGTAACCAACAAAAAAAATAAAAAATGAAGCATGTGGAGTAGGGTAAGGGAACAACATTTCACGTGGAAAGATTCATTGGATTGCATTTGGTAAAACCAACCAAGCAAATAAACAGTATCCCTATTATTATAGTTCATTCATTAAGATCTGGTAGATGGATAGGCGTATTCAAGGCTCTACTATGGTATCCTATGCACCATTACAACAAATTATTTCATGTTACCATGTCCAACCATGTGTTGCAAGAATGATAATGTATGTGCCCACTAATTCGATAGATAAAAGTGAATTATCAAATTTCGTTTACATGTCAACGTTGTCATCGATTGAACTACTATCTCAAAATCAATTTTCGCATACGATAAACATAAAGGTTGGTTAGGAATCAGAATATGTAGTTTTGGTTAGAGTCAAACATGAGGTAAACTGAGATGTGTTTCAAATATGTCACTATGAATATGTAGTTGAAATCTAAGCACACTAGCCATTTTTACCTAGAAGAAGATAATGCCTTCTATAACCTTTTTTTTTTTTTTTTTTTTTCATGTTCGGTTTTTAATAAACTGGTAAGAATTTAAATCGTAATTTTGAAAAAAAAAAAAAAAAAAAAAAAGTGAAGATGATTGTGCATAAAGCGCGTGGGAGGTGGTGGGTGTCCATTTAGTTAATTGATTTTTGGCTTTTTGCCCGTTAACGTAAATTGTAAACTTCCACATGACAGATCCCAAAAGTGAAAATCATATCAGTCAGATCACAATTGATAGGCTTTTATGCTGCCTTCACTCTCTTGCCTATTCAGATTCTTTAATTTCTTATATCATGTATTTACTGCACAATATCACTTTCTAAAAATGTCAAAGAAAATTAGGAAATTTTTTATAAATGTTAGCATGATTTCTAGATCTATTTATAGTCAAGTAGCATGAGTGAAATCATAAATTTAAAATTACTCAACTCTGAACATTTGATTTGTAATTAATTCTTGTTTTATCTAATATTTCGTCATGTTTGATTTGTTGATAGGATACAGTATAAGAGACAAGATTTAACTTTTTTTTCCTTAATAAATACAATTCAAGAAAAAAAAATATAAAATGTTTTCAATTTCCTTGGGAAGCAATCAGGCATGTGGAGCACTGTCAACATTAAAAGCGACTTTGGAGTCGGGAATCAAGGCCTCTAGAGTCTAGACTCAGCCATTGCATATAACTTGGACGTTCTTATTTATGAGTGGTTGTGAAGCATGCGAGAAAATATTTCTGGAGTGAGAGGAGAAAATGTACTTTACAGCTAACATGACAACGAGCTGAAAAATGATAGCTAGTTAGGCTTTCTATAAACACTAGGTGTACATGCACCGTACAATTCCCTATTCGCTACTAGGTATATCTAAACGTTATTTAATTTAATCATGTGGATAAAGTGAGGTTTTGAAAGGGTAAATTGGTGTATAATCTTGAACCCAAGAAATGTTTTTTAATACAAGAACAAAAAAGGAGGAAGCCACAAACTTTTGTTAACCAGGAAATGACATGCAAGAAAAGGCCAAATATTTGTGAGTTAAGGTAACTTAAAAAAAGTAGAGTGAGTTGCACAAAAATATGTAACAGTTATGATATAGACATGTTACAAAGTGTAAGAATAAAGAAATATCAACCACCTTTCCCTCTCTCAATTACCTTCCAATGCACGCCACCACCACACCACCCTTTTTCTCATCTTATACATTGAGGGTTGATTTCAATACTGGTCATTCAAGTTTGTTAAAAATTTCAAAATGGTCATTTAAGTATTTTTCTTACAGTAGTGTTCGCATAAGTTACTACTTGGCCAAGACGCTCAACTAGAAAATCTTACTTGCACAATAAAATGCCAATGTGGACACATATTGTGTTAACTAATATGTCACATTTAGATACAGGATCAATCCAGAAATTCATTTGAGCTAGAATAGACGCTCGATGGCAATGCCCAATATATGGGAAAAATTTCGGCGAAACCAACACGGGTGGCCGCTATGACTCGTCTGGTGCTGGCTCCGCCATTGGCTGCATCAAATGTTTAAAGTTGTATTTGTATTATACGTTTTTAGGTCTCAACGTTTTGTTTAATAAATTTGGCTGGTGTGACAGATTGGTTAACACTATTTGTATCTATGTTGGTATTTAAAGGTGCCGCATGAGATTTTTGTTTAATATGTTTCTAGTCAAGTGATCATAAGTGTAATAATTAGAAACTTAAGTAACAAACTACTGTAAGAAAAATACTTCAATAACCATTTTGAAATTTTTAACAAACTTGAGTGACTATTACTGAAATCAATCCATTCATGGAAGTAAAACCCATTCCTTTTCCTCATCTATATAATGAAGCAAAACTCTCACCTTCTCCTCTTCCATTTCTTGTCCACAATCTCGCCACCCACCCCCCACCTCACCAAGAAACAATGTCTACAGATCTTGAATTCAGACAAGAATTGCTCGAAATCAGATTACCAACTATAAAGATTAACTCTTCACAATCGTCTGATGATCAAAATTGCACAAATCAAACCTCAATCAATGATCAAGATTGCCACACACCAAAGTCTCCACAACACATGATTCCCAAGATCCTCAGCTGCCCACCAGCCCCGAAAAAACCGACCCGGGTGCCCTCATGCAAGAGAAAATTATCCGAATTGCAATTCTTCAACGTGGTTTCGAGAGAAGAGATTGAATCGTTCTTCAGAATTGCTGAGACCAAAATCAATGGCGCCACAAAGAGAAGACGCTTTGTGTAAATCAGAAAGAGAATTTAATTGCACGATGGAGTTATATATATGGTTTGAACTGCAAGATCAGGTAGAGTTATATATGTAATTACACGTTTGTTTTTAATTGTGAAAATTATGATTTTAGATTCAGAAAAAATTGTTCCTGAAAATTCAGACTAAATTTGGATCTGAATTACAGATAGGGTTCACATATATTTGAGATATATATATATATATTTTTTCCTGTTTGTTATTCATCTATTGAACCTTTTTATTTTCTTTTATTAAACATAAATTTTATCATCCTGTTTTTTTTTTTTTTTTTTTTGTCATATTTTGTAAAAATTGCTTGGAAAATGGAGTGAAAGGAGAAAGGAGGGAAATTTGAAGGGAAAATGTGGGACTAATTTGGAGTTTATTATTAATGTTATCATTTATTTATTTGTGACGAAATTAGTTGTAAATATTAGGTCTCATTTGGTACTCATTTTTCCTCCATAAAAATGAAAAATATAATCGTTATTAATAACATTTAGCCAGCATTTTTGCATCAGATCCATAGCGAGTATATTTTTCATTCTCATTCTACAATAATGAGAATCAATTGGGCCTTAATATTTATTTCCTAAGTTGGTATGAATATGATGGCTGATCTGTATAATGTTTGACATTACTTTCTTTGAGTAACTGACACGGCTTTGGGATTGATAATTAAACAAAATCATTTACATAATGTTTGCTTAGTCATGCAATATAATAATTTATGGTTGGCATAGGGATCATTTTCACTGTTTAATTATTCATAAATTTATAATTCTTCAAGGGTATGTTAAGTCACTTTCACAGGGTAGTAAAGTAGATGAATTTTCAATTTTTTATTGAAAAATGCTTCATGTACAGACAATTTTTTACAGAAATGGAACAGATTTTCGAATTCTTACTCACATGGAGGTGGGTCCCGTGTATAAAATATTCCAAAAAAAAAAAAATTCTCCCGCCTTTGAATGTGTGTGTTCGGTAGGTACATAGTTTTAAAACCCTGTACCTGTAGCAAGGTTCTTTTTTATTTAATATTGCACAATTAGCTAATACTTCTTTTTTATTGTACGATCCCATCTCAAGCTATATCTTTCTCATATCTCAATTATGATTTTTTTTTTTTTTAATTTCTATTCAACAAGTATGAATTACTCATATTTAAACTATTAAATAATGTTGAGATATATTAGGAAAAATGTAAATAATAATAATTGTAACTGTATTAATTATATTTTTTAATCTACGTGAAAATGAAAATAAATCTATTTTTATGAAATGGATGGAGTATATACTTCTTTTTCTATTGAGTCTTTGACCTATTCAAACTCATGAGATAGAACATAATTAAAGAATTAACATACCAAACATATGTTTTTTAAAGGGCTTAAACTTAGATGTATTAGAAGATAATTTAGAAAAGTCAACTTAGCTTCACTTAGACGAGTCCGATCGAGGAAGCTTTAGATAATTAATGAGTGGTAAAAGTAGATTAGCTAAAATTAATTAATTAAAATTAGTCACACATTACCAAGGAATCATAACTAAGAAGCCTTTATACAAGAGCTTAAGTGTTAAGCCTTGATTTCCACCTAATGAAGCAAACAATTGTACTTCAACAGATCTTTGATATGTGTGTGACTAATATAATAAATAATTTTTATTTCATTAATATTATTTAATACTATAAATATTTCAAAACGAGTCAACAATCTTCAAATATACGTAGAATAAAAGGTAAGTGTGTACGCTAATACACTCGTTTATGTATTATATACTTATTCAATTTCTCAAATTTTTGAAATATAAAAAATATGTTTACCCTCTTTTCTTCTTGTTTACTTAATTTTCACTTTAGGGTGAGGGGGGGTGGGGGTTGGCTTTCCTAATTGAAGAAATAATTGGAAAATGAATTATGCTACACGTACATTGAACTGTAAGGCTTGGTATAGAAGGGGCAAAATTCTTGGAAAATATAACAGCAATTACAAAAAAATGTAAGAATCCCAGTAGAGACGGGTACGATTCAATTCAACATTGAATTTTGTTATGGGTAGTAGGGGTGGTGGGTGCCCACTGGCACTAACCAAGAATATATGTATGATAATTGCTACCAATAATCACGTTCTCAGGAACAAATTCAAAAGCGCCAACTTGATTGTTTGACCATGCAAAACATGCTTATCATGGTCCAGTCTCATTGTATCGTATCGTGTCGTGTCGAATCTTACTTCTTCTAAACCATTAACGTTGATCAGTTGCCTAAAGGAAATCTACGTATGAGCAGACACAAACTGAGAAAAGGAAAGAAAAGTCTCAAGAAATGACAAATAAAAACACAATAATTTATACCTTTTGTCTTGTGAAGACGTCAGACAATTGTGCCACCCCATAAATATATATTCTTACATTACAAAAATATTACATATATTTCCTATTGGAAATGGGAAGTTTTGCTCCGATTTTATAACCATTATTCTAAAATTCTTTTTTTCTCATACTCATTTTTAAACACATATTTTCACAATAAAATATTTTTCACGTAAACCCCTTTTTTTTACTTTTAATATTACTTTGAATGCATTCTGAAGAGCAATGTGAACATCAGAACCTACTATTTTCGTATCAATTGTTACAATGGAAATATAAAGGAAGGCCCTAGAATATCATATATATTCGAATACTGCTACTTCAACCCAAAAATCCCACCAAATGAGGTGACAGAAGATGTCGTGGCGGGAGTTAATTGAATGGGACAGCTGACTGTTTGAACTGTGTTTCAAACAATTCAATAATAAAATATCATATATTATTATCTCAACTATTATGTCAAACTTTCTATTCATGTAACATGATTGTATATCTTCTATATCTTGTAAATTATCCTTATTTGGCCCCCAATCTTAAAACTCATTTTTCCTTCAAACTCTTTTTTAACCATACATTTTACGATACCCACAACTTTATTAACTTTTTAAACCACATTTTTATCATCTCTTATGAAAATTACTAATTTATTTTTTTCTAAAATCAAAATCAAACATGGGATGAATAACGTTATTAGATCACTATGTGTGCCATTGATGTGAAATTCTTGCCAACCAATTAGTGATTTGAGATAAAAACTTAGAATTTGTTAAATGTATGTTTGATATATTACACTGAGTAATATTATACGGTGTAACAAAAAATACATTTTTTTTTCCTATGTTCCAGTACTATGTAGTCCTCCATAACGAACATACCATGCGAGGATGAGATAAGTCAAGTGTAAGGGCAATCAAACAACTAAAGATCCCAGAGACTAGGTTAAAAAGGAAGTAATGACGGTGAAAAAATTAGTTCTAAGTAATAAGGGTCTAAATACAAAATATTGATTGAAATTATACATATGAAAAGCTTCTTTCGCTTAGCTTCCATAGATTAGGGGATTCATTAACTGGTATCCTTGAGAAATGGAACTATAATCATTCCAAGGAACATAGATACTAGACAGGGGTTTTGATCCTTTCGCATAAAACATTTTTAAAATAAAGCATTTATTACCACATATTTCCTAGGATCCACAATTTAGACCCCGTTTGATTCTCATTCTTTGTAGAACGAGAATGAAAAATATAGCCCCACACAAGAGATAGAAAGTAAAAAATGGTTGCTGAATATGATTGATAACGGTCATATTTTTCATTTTTATGGAAAAAAATGAGTACCAAACGGGACATTATAATCACTTCCCAAATATGCACTCACTAACGTTCTAATTGCTTCACCAAACACAACTTTAAAAAAAAAAAAAAATGTTCCTAGTCCAATAAAATGGCAAATAGACTATACACATTCCAGCCCATATACTGATACATAACAACAAAGAAATTAAACAGGGAAACAAACATAGAAATAGGCCAAGCAAAGCAAAGCACAATCACCAATCAATTATATTCAAGAGAAACTCAACTCAATAGAATCTAGTCTCCAAAGTTTTACCAAGGATTCAAGATCAGTCAATCAGATACTATATCTAATCAGTAATAACATACTCTATTCATGTGGAGTTGGAGTTCGAGTCGGAGCGGGAGCCAGGACCAGGAGCAGGAGCAGGAGCCCTTGACTGGTTGAGTTGCATAGATTTATTCACCATATGGGCCATATTGAGAGTTGTGTATGCACTAAAACTAGCATTATTTGCATCTGGGGCAGCCAAATTTGTAGGTACAGCACTAGCAGAGCTCGGGTCTCTCTGTGCTTCTGCTCCCGGCACTACACTCCCTCTAGTTGTGGCCCTTTGATAAGCATGTGAGCTCATTCCCGAGAGTGCATAAGCTCGCCCTGCTCGGTTATACAACTCACGACTTCCCATTCTTCGCTCAGTTTCTTTAAGCTCGGATTCAAGCCAGTTACTAAGACCGTCCCCTGCTTGGGCAGATATTGAAGCACGAATTCTTGTTCTCCTCGTTGTCAGTAGATCCTGTGCATCACTTAGATTTCCAGTCTCTGCAATCCTTTGAGCCTCTACAATGCCTTCTGCTGCCGACAAGCGATTTCTCTGCCGATCCACTTCCAAGTTAACTATGGTATCTGCAGGGGACACAACTTTTGGTCGACGTATTTCAACTAGGTCACCTTCTACACAGACTATCTCTTTTGACACAACATCTCTGTAAGAACACACTACATCCAACAGCGTTGTCTTTCCCTCGTTTTCTTCATCTACAGCAACTCGAAGTACTGGAACTGACAAGTTGACCAGAAATTCTTTTTCCTCATCTGCATACAAGTCCCCAACGTTGATTACTGCTTGACATCCTTGATCAGAGATTTCACTTCCATATCTTCCTGAAGGAATTGATATGATTTCCACGCCATTTGATGCTGATCTCACAGTTATTTGCACTTCTTGAACCATCACGCTTAGAAGACCACCTATACAGCTTGCGAAAGCATCTTGCACCATTTCATAAGACTCGATGAAGGAGAAGGTGCCACCTGATTCATCGGAAATGGCATGCATGGCAACAGGATCATGATCTGTACCAAAACCAAATGTGTGGACTGGAAATGTTTGATGTTGGCTTCCATGTTGGCTTCCTCTGTTTCTAGGACAGATGGAACCAGGCAAAAGATTTAGATATTCGGGATTTTGTTCTGGATTTGAGGAATTTTGAAACATTGACCTATGGTAACAAGTATCCTTCCCATCAGATAAGAATATGATGCTAGCAACCGGATTCAATTGATGCCTTTCTTCAAGGACCCGAACCCCCTTCTTCAGGCCTTCCACAATACTAGTCAAACCACACGCTTGAAGTGAATCAACAGCCCTTTTAGCATCTTCACGGCCATTGCCAGTCATTCTACGCAAGGGAAAGATTCTCTGAGCAGCAGACGAGAAAGAAACTATCGAAAGTCGGTCAGACGGGCCCAAGGTATCTATGACAAAGTGAACAGCATGCTTCAGAAGACGTAACTTTGATCCATGCATGCTGCCACTAACATCTAGTACAGTAACAAGGTCAATAGGTGCACGCTCGAGGTGAAGTGCATTATCTGATAATGGAGGTGCACATACTCCAACAAGAATTGCAAATGGAGAGATGGATTCTGAAGCCGAAATCACGGGACGCTCGGGAATGGACTTTATATTGACACTTTGCAGACCAGTAGGTGAAGCAGATGATGTAGGATCAGCAGTGATTGTGGGTAAGGGTTCATCATCAGAGAAAACAAGGGACTCGCGCTCAGATGGACGGGGTGGCAGCACCGGTTGTTGAGAAACATTGGAGAAGGAAGTAGGGAATTGTGGGAGAGGAATGTTAGCGTCGGATTTGGGCACGGTGAAAGGGAGACAATTCCATTTGGCATGGCAAATAGGGCAATTGTAATTGCCATGTGACACACTGTTGCAAATGCAGCCGAAGTGGAAGGAATGGGAGCACTCGGCCGTATAGATGGCTTGCCCTTTTGTCACAGTACCCAAGCAAATAGCACACGTACTCTGCAATGAAAATGAAATTTTAAAAGCAAGCAGCTTACAGATTAAGAAATTATTATTACCCCTGCAACTCATATAGGGAAACTCATAACAACAAAAGTTTAAATATGTAACAGTACATAAGATTGAAAGAAAAATATTATGCAGAAAGCCAGAAAGAACCTGAAAATACACAAACTGTTCTGCTCAAGCCATGTTACCAGTCACAACTGAGATGTATGGGTGAATTTTTTTTTGTTAATTAACTATAGAAGGTAAAAATTTAATCTATACCAAATAAAATAAAATTCGGTTTAATCTCTATACAAGTAATTATTAAATTTCATATAGTTGGATATTATTATTAAATTCCACATTTTGCTTCAAAAGACTGCCGATATTCTATCTATCAAAAAGGATAACGATACGACAATTCACCCATTAACTCTATTGATCCAGAGCAGATTGAAAAAACTCAGGATATTTGGACGATGTTTTGCCAAGTATCAAAAAACACGTTTTGGGGCGAGCTGATCATGGACTATAATTGTCATTACTTCAACACAAGACTATTTCTTAAGCAGTCCAACATTGGTTTTATCAAGCATACAACGGTAAACTCTTCACATGAAATTCAACCTTCCCGTGTAAAGATATTTTCCTTCGCGAGAAAGTTCAACCCCTCCGTGAAATGCGGATAGACGAGACAGCCATTCCATAGAATTTCAAACATTGATTAATAAAATCTACTAATAAAATTTATAATCCACTCTAACCTGAAACCATTTAAGCAATCAATTAAAATTTTACCATTTTTTGAAAATTCAAAAAATAGATCACCAAATGTTATTTTAAACCCTGGTTTACCCAGTAAAACAAAACATCTTCTTCTCTAATCCATTAGACCAAGTCAATAAGTATCAAATTCTTTTACACCAAGACAGAAAGGACCAAATTATATATGATTTCAGATACAAACTTTCGAGGGAAACCCCATAAAGTAATTCAAAAAATAAAAAAATCTTGGCATGCTAACAATTCAATACTGTAGGCCTAAATTAAAGTCTTAAAACTTTGAATTCTGATAGAAACGGCCAATTCTTGAAGAGTAAACGAATTTTCTTGTCACGTCAACCCGTTTACCCGATTATCATAACGGTTAAAGCACCCAACACATGATCGGCGAGTTCAAAGACAATCAAGAACATGTTCATTCATATATGGATTCGTACATATATATACACACACAAGGTTGAAAGAAGAAAGGGAAGAAAACCTACATTTTCTGTCGAAGAACTCATGGTTTCTTGTGTTGGTGTGGTACTGAGGAGGAGGTGGGTTTTGGAATATGAATATAATTTGCCTACGTGTTCCTTTCTTGTTAAGTTTGGGCGTTGTCATTGGATTCATCGTCTGACGTGTCACGTGTAGCGTTTAAAGAACGCCTTCGTTGTGTTGATTTTCTTTGTAACATTGACTTATTGGAAGCCAAACAATTAAATTCTATAAAACCAGAGTGGAAAATTGAACCAGTGTGGTACAATGTAACAATTTGTGGTCTTTTGCATATGAATAGTACTTTAAAAGTGACATATTTTGTCATTTAAAAAAAAAATGTCTCACGCTATTTTATTTGTATTATTTTCGTATATATGGATAAAAATAATGTCTTTGTCCATTTATGAAGACAAATGGGTTCAAGATAACGAACATAAAAAGTGGCAAAATGACTGGAATTATTATTCCAATAGAATGCACACACTACATCATTTGTTAAAACGTAGATGTCATTTTTTTTAAGAAGCTAATTTTAATACTGTTAAAAAGAGATAAAATTTCAAAGTGTATCGTGTTACTTTTTTGAAGGAAATAATGTATACCATTGTTAAAAAGTATATGTCACTTTTTTATATGAAGAATTGACTACATGTCTCTTTAAACCAATATTACTAATGTATAATCAGCTCTCAATCCTGTAAAAAGAGATAAGAAAGACTAGTAAACTAAAGTGATAGAAATTAAGAAAAAAGGACAAATACTTAGAAAAGTGACAAAATCATTTTATGGGCTTTTGGTGAGTTTTGGAAGTAATTAATACGATAATTTTAATTCTAATTAGGTTTAAGAGTATTGATTTATAATTGTTTAAGAGCAAAAAGGAGAAATATAAGATATTCCGTTTTGCTCTTAAACAATTATTTCATTTTAAAATTGGGTTGATCCAGTTGTTAATAGATCAGAATTGGACTAAATCAGTCCATTCTACTTAAAATATATCATGGTCTAGGTCTTAAAATCGAACGTTTTGACTTCGTACTCAGATCCAGCCATGGAGACAAATTTTGATTCGATTCCAGAAATATATTTTTATAATTTTCATTTAAATAAGAATTTATATAAATTCATATGTATTTGGGATAATTGAGAGTTTTATCGTTTAAGATATAAAACGTGAGTCTAATATCAGCAAATTTATGCAACAGTTTAAATTTTAAAAATTTATTTTTGAAGCATAAAATGGTGAATGGGTTGATCAACTTACAAAGGCCCAATCTTAGAAGGGATAGTTAGGATCAATACTTTAAAAAAGGAAATAATTAGAATAATACACTTAAACATAATTGTGTATTAAATCTTCGTATTAATTACGGTCAAATTCATCAAAACGAGGCAAAAACTCCTCTCCAATCTAAATTGAATGATTCTTCAGTCTAAGGTCCAAGACGGAATGGGAGACTCTAATCTAGTTCTAACGCCAAACCCATTCAACCATATAAAATTACAGGGAAACCATAATCCTAACCCTAGACCTAGATCTCTCTCTCTCTCTCTCTCTCTCTCTCTCTCTCTCTCTCTCTCTCTCTCTCTCTCACACACACACACACAGAGGAACCAAACTGTAACACCCCAAATAAACATTCACCCCTATGAGTCTTGCTGCACTTTGGACAGTGCGAAACAGTTTGTCCAAATCTTGATCTAATGTTAATATTCTTGTTCTGTCCATTTCATTTCTCTTCATTGGATTCGTACAATTTTCGCTTTCCTGAAGACTCGACACCTTACTGAAAAATTTGGTCAATCTCTAACTTATTTGAGACTGCCTGAGCAGTTTGCAAAACCCAACTATAGGTGGTGAATTGGTGGGCTGCCATTATTCCACCAATCTCCGAACGCAATCCCAGTTTGAACTTTCTCACTTTTTTTGCCTTCATATCCACCAAGTGTGGTGTGTACCTAGAGAGTTGTTCAAACTTCATCTCGTAATCCTCAAACTTCATCTTTCCTTGTTTAAGTTGAAGAAACTCTACTTCTTTTTTATCCTCAGGGCTTATGAGAAGTATTTTTCTATCACTTCATCCTTGAATTGTGTCCAAGTCAGAGTAGGTTGTCGTGTTTCTATTCTAGTGCGTGGCTTGATTTTGTTGTTGTCTCGACATTTTCTAAACACAATTGAAACTTTAATTTAGAATTATTTGATGACACAATAATAATAATAACCTTTTTAAAAAAATTCAAATCCTTACATATGGTATTTTGTTTCCAATAAAACAATATCAAATAAAAATAGATAAACAAACTTTTCATATATAAATAAATAACATTTATTTTGAATCCCTATGAGTCCTAAAGATTTTTCTTTGGTCGAGTCTTATCATCCGACGTAATGCATGACTCGAGCTCATAATTTTGTGGCTCGAGTTCTTGTTCAAGGTCTTCCAGCTCTAGTTCAATTTCCTCATCTGGATCCTCCTCAGGCTCTTTCTCTGGGTCTTCTTCAGGCTCTTCCTCTCTGGTTCTGGTTCTGGTTTTGATTCTGGCTAGGGCTCGGGCTCTAGTGTTAGCTCTTGTTGTTTGTGGTTCCATAAGATTATAATATCCTCATAGTATCCCTTAAAATCAATCATGTCCCAATCTTCTTACAAATATAGCTCATAATCCATATTTCTCACGAAATAAGTCACGTCTCTCCACTGAGACCGCATAATGCTTATAAGATGGTATATCGACAAGACTGTCCCCTCATTATATCCGAACGATCTAGCTTGCTCCCACTTAGAAATGAAATATTCAACATGTTCAACAAATGTTCTCTTCCATCTCACTTCATAATTTATGTAGTTCTCGATGATCATCTCGACACGATAAAGGTATGTTGGGTTATTCCTAGTCATCTTAATTGTTTGTCAAGTCCTAATCACGTGATAAATATAACTTCAATTTTCTTTGTAATAATTGTGGAACGGTAGAAAATATAAATTCCTTTAAAAATAAATATCTGAAATATTCATGAACTAAACATGGAAATTATATCTTGAAAAAAATAAAATCATAATCACCTAACTAATAAACTTGTTCTGAACAAATTAAAACTAACTAATAAATTTGACGTAAAAAAATTAATGTTTTTTTTTTGTCTTTGATCCACTTGGGCTGCATCGCCATTCTGCCACAGATTCAATCGACCCGACCTAACCTGTAAAATTATTGTAAGAGTAAATATTTAAAAATACATGGTATGATACGTACAGTTTTCATAGACAATTATATAACAATAAATTAAACATTTCATACCACTTATCTTATGAAGTATATCGATAACCAAGCGACACACCCATCAGTAGTACTTTGAATTCCCGAAGGATTTCACATTTCGTTATAAAGAACCCAAAAGAATTCACATTCCATTAGGTCAAACCCGAAAGTTCATTGACAATTCATGCATAAATTATTGAGTATAATAGCATACGGAAACATCTACTTACACAAAAATATCTTACTTCGTTAGATCAAACGAATTGTTAAACTAAATATGAATTCACGTTTCAAAATTTATTCCTAAATCTCTCTGCTACCGTGTTAATTTGTGGGTACTTTTTTTTTTTTTTTTTTTACATATGCTAAATATATTATTTTTAAAAAAAAAATGTTTACAGGAAAGTTGAACCTAACTCTGATACCAAACTTGTATAGGAATTAAATTTTGGTAAAACAAATCACGATATGATACATGTATTTTGATTGAAAGCTAGTACTTGAATATTCTACAAATAGAATTACAATTTAACTTTTAATATTTATCAAAATAAATATATGATAACCATTAACTTTTTTTTCTTGATTAATTTATCAAAGCCAAGAACTGCACTTTGTTTAATTTTGAGTTAGTGTACTGATTAACAATTTTTTCTGATTTGATTGAAATTTCCATGTAAGGTTCACGAATCACTGGCACATGCCGGTAAAGTGAGAAGGCAAACACCGAAGGTGGTTAAGCAGGACAAGAAGAAGCAGCCCCGCGGTTGTGGGACATGAATTCATTGGAGAAATATCCATCATATGAAATTGATTGGTCAACTTTATAATTCTATTATGTCTATTTGTAATTGTTGTGTAATAGGTGTTTGTCTATCTTAAGGTTGAGCTCCAGCAATGGAGTTTTTGTCAATTGCAGAGTTTAACCTTATTATTATTAGTTTTGAGTCAATTCAGTTGGTCAGCTGTTTATTTTATTTTTTACATTGTTGGCTTGAGAGAAGAAACTAAAATTCATGTTTCTTTGTGTTGTTATGTAAGGTTTATCTAATTTGAAATTATTATGAATGAAATTTGGTCTCAAGGCTTTTTGAGATTCGGTGACTATTTGTAAAATCATATCAAATGTATAATGAAGAAATTCATGGTTGATTATGTTAAGGTGCTACACAAATGGATGATGCTATTTTGGTATGTGTCACTTTTTTTTTTTTATTTTTGCAACTTTTTAAGTGTTTGTCATTTTTTTTTTTTTTTTTTTTTTTGAATCTGTGTAGCTTTTTTAATTTGTGTCACTTTTTTGAATTTTTTGAATTTTTTTTTAGTGTTTGTTACTTTTTTTCAATCGCCTTCTTGAAATTTCTATCACTTTTTTAGTAAAAAAAACTTCAAATTTTAATAAAGGTGAGATTGTATGTCATTTTTTAATATAAAAGTGACTAAACTTTTAAAAGTGACATTGTGTCACTTTTTAATTTTACACAATATTTTTTACTTTCAAAAAACTTTTCATATGATTTTTCAAATGATCTTTAATTTTAAGGGTATTTTTGTAAGTTGCCCTATCTTATATCTTATAATATTTAAGTGTCTTCTAGATCATAGAACTGTCTTAAGGGATGATGCCCAGTTTATGAGTGGAAAATGCAATATATTACCATTTTTTTTTAAAAATAAAATAAAATTACTGAGTCTAAGCCTATGTTCTGGTTTATAAACGCTCGAGCCAATTTTAATTTACACAATTCACTTTAAGGAATTCACAAATGCTATCAACTTATCCACTATTCATTTTTTACATATTCATTATTTAAATCGTTTATAAACACTTTCTAAATTTCACAATTGAGATTGAATGGAATGTAACTGAAGAGAATCTTTCCTAAACTCGTCATGATTAATTCATAGAACTATAGTAATGTTAAAAATATTGAGCAATATTTTAAAGTCGTGACAATTTTAAAATACTTGCTTGTAAGTGACTATACTTAACAATTTCAAGTTAACCAATATTTTAATGTAACATTAATTTTTGGGAATCACAATAATTAATAGTATATTTGTCTAAGTTTATAAGTTACTTTATTATGCTAAGTCAAATATGATTTAAATATTCTTTATAATAAGATAACCGCTACCATGAAAAATGTCTTATTAATAAATTTTCCATTTATTCATGATATAGGCATAGGTGACAATAAAATGCATACTAGTTTATTTTCTTTTCAACCGTCAAAATTTATAATTCTCAACAAAATGCTCCATCCATGAAACCTATGTGGAACCAAATACCTTGAAATATGGTTTATTTTATGTTGCTTTTCACCTTAGTCATCTAGTTTTGCAATAATTTTGAATAACGTTTACCAAATCAATTGTCACCATTGTCGCATTTGATTGGAAAAATGTATTTTAGTCTCTATGTCATAGATATAGCATCAATTTAATCAGAGTGATGCTCAAGTCATCATATGCTCTCACTCGGCCTACTATAGATAGTGTGAATGAAATCAAATCTAATCTAGTTATATCGTTGATAGAAACAAAAATCGAATACGGCTCAGTCAAAAGTATAATTGAAGGGGGTGTATACTAAGCAATCTCTATAGGTGAAGGAGAAGAACCCCTAATGAAAATAAAGCTCAATGAGGAGCATTCTAGGACAAGGATGAGAGAACATTGATATCTGAGCAGTCCAATAAAGAAATAACGATGCTCCCAAGGCACATCTCCAAGTGGTAAAAAGGGAAGGTGGAAAAATTCAGCTTTACTTGAGCCTGCCGTGTCAAGAGTTTGAATCCTGAAATATGAATTTGGCTCTTGGGTAAGTGCAAGTGTACAAGCAACCTTCCACCCAGTACCCTTGGAGGCATAATCTGCGATTTACCTCCTTCACTAAGGCTTAGGACGGAACAGGTGAGGACGCCAGTAATGGAGCATAATCCAAAAATAAATATATAAATAAATAAATAACGATATCTAAGCCTCATGTATCATCTTTCATGCTTTGTGTCAGTGCCGACTTATGATAAGCTTTAAAGACTCATCATAGTTATCTTTGTTTACCTCTTTTAATAGGTCTAAAATCGGTGTTTAAAGTATTACAATTATTGTCAATATTTTATAAAACGCGTCTTTCGTACTTTGACAATAATATAACCTTCTTGAATAATGTCATTTAGCTTTTAGTACTGCTAATGTCTATCAGACAATGAGTCATTATCAGTTGTCATATTATTGTCCTATGCTTACTCACCCATTCCCCGTGACAAGTTAATTTACCAAAATACGTATGGACATATCATAACCTCAACTCCAAGAGATTATCTTAATTTGCTGTGCTAGCACTATATATAGGCTGGCTGGGGGAGAAAAAGCCCATCTTCACACACAGAGAATGGTTTTCAGTGAGAAGCAAGAAAGTTTAGTGAAGGAGTCATGGGAGGTGATGAAGCAAAATGTTCCAGAGCTCAGCCTTCGTTTGTTCACATTGTAAGCAGATAGAGAAATAGATACATAAACATTCATGTATGTACAGAGAGATTTATTTCACCATGCACCTTAAAGAAATGGCCTTATTATATATATAATTTTTATTGTTATTAATAATGGAATGGACGGCTTTCTGCAGAATTCTATATGTATCTTTGAGATCGAGTATGGAATTCTGTTTACTCACTTTAAATTGAGTATCCGTTGGATGCAGGATTGTGGAGAATGCCCCGGAAGCAAAGAACATGTTCTCTTTTCTACAAAACACAGATGAAATCCCCCAGAACAATCCCAAACTCAGGGCTCATGCTGTTAAGGTTTTCAAGACGGTAATTAATTTCATTTCTGTTTAATTAGTTATTTATTTATTGAATTTTGGACTCCATGGATTATAAATATAGACGAGCTCCCTCGCTCGGTCGATCAGTGGAAGTTTTGGGTCGAAGTGAATAAAAGTCACAAGTACTCTTTTCTGAAAAGACTCGAGAGATTTGTTAGGCCGCATAAATAATAATGGCAAAGTAATTCAAGGAGAAGTCAGAAATCTTTGTTGGACAATAGGATTGTAATTTGCTCAAATAATATGAATACTTAAATATTTTTATGAGTAACAGCTTATTTCTACGAGTAAATTAACTTTTTTTTTCCTGAATGTAAATATGAAGACATGTGAATCAGCTATTCAGCTTCACGAGAAGGGCAAAGTTGTGGTGGCCGATACTACTCTCAAATGGCTGGGAGCCGTCCATCTTCGGAAAGGAGTCTTGGATCCTCACTTCGAGGTATAAATTTTTGTTTTCAAAATAAATATTTATCTTTGTTCAGTAGTATCAATTAATTCAATTTTTATTTATTTATTTATTTTCTTGTGTTTTAAAAAACTTATAATAGGTTGTGAAAGTGGCTTTGCTGAGAACAATCAAGGAGGCAATGAGGGATAAATGGAGTGAAGAAATGAATGGTGCATGGAGTCAAGCCTATGATCTGTTAGCAGTAGCCATTCAAGATGAAATGAAGGCAGAGGCTTCTGCTGCTTAACTTAATTAAAACCTTCTTAATTTGTTTCAGCTATAGCTTATAAGTAGAGAGAGAGAGAGAGAGAGAGAGAGAGAGAGCTACTAAATAAAATTATGCTTGAACATCATATGTTTTGTGTGAATCCAATATACATATATTGCTAAAACAGATGTCTAAAATTTTAAGAAAACAATTTGGCTTGTCGGGTTATTTTATGGGAACAATAAATAACTAAGGTTTTTACTAATGTCAATTCAATAATAAGGTAATAAGTTTCAAAATTCAAAAATAAGATTTTTATTAAATTTTATTTATGATTTAATTAATTAATTAAATATATATATAAAAGTCACAAATTTGTACAATTTGGTCACAAATATATTTATTGATCACATATTATCAAATAAATTATTATGAGGTCACAAATCAAAATTTTTATTGGTCACAAATTATTTTCGAAGTCACGGATTGAAATTTTAATAGGTCACAATTTATTTCGAGGTCACATACCAAAATTTTAATAGGTCACATATTATTTTCGAAGTCACAAATCAAAATTTTAATAGGTCACAGATTAATTTCTTAGGTCACAAATCAAAATTTTAATAGGTCACAGATTAATTTCTTAGGTCACAATTAATTTCGGTCACAATTCACAGTCACACTATTGTGACCACCACTTCGCGACTGCCTCTACCAACGGCTCCACCACCGTCGCCACCCAATAACTTAACAGTAAGATCACAATTCATTAACATATAAGTCATACTATTGTGACCACCACTTCGCCCTTGCCTTCAAAGCGGCACCACCACCAACCACCACCAACCACCGCCACCACCTCCATCACCACAGCCCACACCAACCACCACCACCACCGCACAGGCTACACCGCACCAACCACCATCACCACACACGCAGAACCACAGTCACCGCAACCACCTCCATCACCACAGCCCACCCACATCGCACCAACCACCATCACCACACGCAGAAATCACAAAACCACAGAGTCACCACAACCACCTCCTTCACCACAACCCACCCACATCGCACCAACCACCATCACCACACGCAACAGAAATCACAGAACCACCAACCACCGCCACCACCTCCATCACCACAGCCATCGCCGCTGCTACCACAACCACCACCACACTGCCGATGATTCATCCGTCCGCGACTCCAGATCCACCACACAAAGCCGCCGCTGCCAGCACACAAAGCCGCCACCAAATCTTTGGTACACCGTCGCACAACAAGGGAGAACCGCTGGGTTCGTGCCGTGGATTTGCTTCGCCCTCTCATCGCCACCAGCAGTCGGGCAAAACCGTCCCTAAAGGAGAAGATAGACTGAGAAGAGAGAAAGGAGAGGACCGGCGGCGACGACCAACAGGGCAGTGAGGAGAGTTCACCGCCCCGGCGCCGGTATAGATAGAGAGGTGGAGTGAGAGACGGCTGGAGAGAGAGAGAGAGGGGAAGTGAGAGACGGGCTGGAGAGAGAGAGAGGGGAAGTGAAAATTCTGAAGATTATAATTAGGGTTGTAAATTATAATTGATTTATTATTTGTTTAGTAAATTATAATTGATTTATTATTTGTTTAAATATTTTATAATATTATTATTAAAACCTGATTTTTGTATAAATAAACCATATATCCTAATTTTGAATTTGGATCTTTAAATACCTCCCTAGGTGTAATTTCCTCTTATTTTATCTTATCTTTTAAGAAAAGATCATGGATTGTTGTTATCTTATCTTTTATTATTGAACCATTGGCTTGTCGGGTTATTTTTAAATTGAATATTTTTTTTTTTAAGCTCATTATTGAATAATTTTTATCGTTATTTTCTTATCAGATTAAGAATAAGTCTAGAGGTACATCGCCCCCCAATAGGAGGGCTGCCATTTGTACATTATGGCACACATTCGGGCACCCATAATGTACCAATAGCAGGATTGTTGGATTAATGTTAGATCTCTCTCTCTCTCTCTCTCTCTCTCTCTCTCTCTCTCTCTCTCAATTTTTGATGTTTTTAGTATTTTCAAATGGAAGGTCAACCTAATGAAAGTAAATTTTATAATCGATTGACCGAAGATCGACCTTCAATTTTGACATTGCAACATCCTCCAATTTCATCTTTAGAAATTGGTGGACATCTGTCATCTAAACTCTCGAATTGCAACCATGGTACTAGTATTGAACGAGATCTATGAAATGATAAATTGGTTCATCGAATTCTCTGGCTTTATAAACGCAAATTTAAAGAGTAATGAAGGATAAAGGAAAAAACCAAGTTTATCGCTTTCAGATAAATTGGTTCATCGAATTCTCTGGGTTGAAGTATGATCCTTCAACTGAAAGGACATACAGTTTTTACTGGTTTCTTTTTCAAACAGATGGTAATTCATCCAGATGCTCGTGATTTGTTTATGATGGATATAACAATTGAAAAAAGTTAAAAATAAAAATAAGTGCGCATTCTTTGTTCTTGCTAGTTCATCACATCATAATACGTGTGAGACAAAAGCTAAAAACCCTAAATTGCCTTTACCCTAAATCAAAGTGAATTGAAAACCCATGACCACATCACCTAAATGTAAGGAAAATTACCACTGTGTCATTATGTAAATTTCCTTACCATTTTCTTAGAACATAAATTTTAGTTTTAGTCCCCAAAAGAGGTATTTAGCGCAATTTCTATTAATTTTCAATTAACTTGGGTTGGAGTAATGTTAAAAATATTCGGCAATATTTTAAAGTTAAACACCGACATATAGATGAAATGGGATTGACTTTGATGATAAATAGTGGAGTACAAAAGCATCTATGTTGCACCGACCACCAGGTTGTGAGGCTTTACCCGAAGATGTTTTCTTTTTACCGTCATTTGCCAGGGTTTCCATTCAAAGCAACTAACACTTCTCCTTCCAACCTTCCAGCAAGGATACAATGTGAGAAGTGTAGGTCGGAGTAGCAGGAATATGCGACAAGCAGTTGCATGTTCGATGTGGGAGATCTTCTAGCTGATTTTACACTTGCATGTGAGGGACGATACTTTTAAGAATAATATTTTATATTGGTTAAATTCGATTATGATAGCATTAAAAAATATTCTAGTGTTACAATGAAAAATGTCTTAATAGAAAATTCTCCGTTTACTCACCACATAGGCATAGGTGGCAATAAATTGTATACGAAAAATATAGTTTCTTTTCTTTTCAACTTATTCTCAACAAACTGCTCCATGAAAACTATGTGGCACCAAATATCTTGAAATTTGATTTATTTTATGTTATCTTGTACCTGATTCATCTAGTTTGCAAACATTTTTAATAACGGATGACAAATTGATTGCCATTATGTAGCTTTATACGATATTGTCCCATTTGACCGAAAAAATGTTGTGTAGTGAAATGTGAATCAAAGATGACTCGATATCAATGTCATAGCTCTCACCCTTACCATGAATGATGTTGCAAACATTTTTAATAACGGATGATAAAATCCAAATGCACTATCTCTTGCAGTAATTATCCCTACCTCCTACTAGATTGTTCTTGTTTATCAAAAAATCTCTCTAAATAATTAAGTTGATCTTGCCCAAATTGCACTCAGAGTTGGGGAAATTAGTAAAACACTCACTCGTGCGAGCTTTTGGCTTGTGCACGAGCGAGGGTACACAAAACTTAAATAGGACACCTGATAAATTTGAAGATAAATGCTAAAATATCCCATGTACAAGTCAAATGCTATCTTGATTCGATAAGCTTTTCAATAATATATTATATGCATGGTAGAAGTGCATTTTTGATATCTTGACACTCTAGAATATTCATGTGTCCCATGCTCACGGCCTTCTTCCTCGCACTCTTTCGTTGCAAACATGTCTCTTAAAAGAGTTGTTATTTAGCACCACTTGTGTTAAAATAACAGTATAGATGACACTAATATAATATTAGATGAGAAGTATAATTAAAGAGTGATACTATTCATAGTTGGCAACTAAGTCGTCCTAGGTGGCATTCTACTTGTGATTATTTCATTATTAATATGGAAATCCGTTTAATTGTTTTCTTTTTTAATTATTAAAATCATGACATATGGAATGCCACGTAGAAAGATTACAGTAGTCGATTGCTATAAATTACATTATTCATAAATAAATGAATTACCTAATTCCACATTTCATTGAGCTTATCATTTAACGTGACCTATATTGATATTCTAACACCAGTAATTCTACATATCATTATTCCTCTTAAAATTTAATACTTGTCAATACTAAAAATAAAAAGGAAATGCAAATTTAAGAGGACGACACATGACCCAACCTTTGCCGTTGAAAGCACAATTTAGAAAAACTAAACAATCTAAGAGACTTAAATGATTGTAAAGAAAAACAATATCTATACCTCACGTGTCATCTTTCGTGCTTCGTTTCAGTGATAACTTATCATAAGCTTCAAAGGCTCCTTGTAGTTATCTTTGTTATCCTCTTTGAATAGGCCTACAATCGGTGTTTAGAGTGTCACAATTGTCAATCTCTTAAAATGTGTCTTTCATGGATCCCACAATATTTCAACCACAAATTTCAAAAAAATTTATCACAATCTACTAAAAAAATCTAATTTTAATCTCCACCAAACACCCGCTGATTTTAATCCCCACCAAACAAAAGCTTGATTTTTATTGGTGCTCCAAATGAGTCATTGTCAATTATCACGTTGTCCAATAAATAAAAATACATTAAAAAACAGATTATGCTACTTGTACATAAAAATGGTATATAAGAGATTACATAAAATGATATAGAGGAAAAATATTGGATCGAAAAGTTGTCTGCATTTTAAACTAACAAATGATAGAGTGACATGTGACATTGTATAACTCATTATATAAACAAGTAACAAGGTCATTCAGAAAATAAAGAAGTACAGATGGACATCTCATATATATGAATCCAAGAGATTGTCTTAATTTATCCCTTTATTTCTGTGCTAGCAACTATATAGAGGCTGGCTGGGTGAGAAATAGCCCATCTTCACACACACGGAGATGGCGTTCAGTGAGAAACAAGAAAGTTTGGTGAAGGAGTCATGGGAGGTGATGAAGCAAAACGTTCCTGAGCTCAGCCTTGGTTTCTTCACATTGTAAGTATATACAGAGAAAGAGATGACAAAGAAATGGCCCTATTAATATTTGTTATTTATTATGGAATGGATGCAGGATTCTGGAGATTGCCCCGGCAGCAAAGAACATGTTCTCATTTCTGCAAAACACAGATGAAATCCCCCAGAACAATCCCAAACTCAAGGCTCATGCTGTTAAGGTTTTCAAGATGGTAATTAATTTCAGTTCTGTTTAATTAATTAATTAATTATTGAATTTTGGACTCCATGTGAGAATTATATATGTGATAATTATAGATGAGCTCCCTCACTCGATCCATGGAATTATGTTGTGGGCGGGTCAAAGTCAGTGGAAAAAAGTCGCAGTCAATCCAATCTAAAATTTGATAGGCGTACAAATAATAAAAACAACAATTGTGCTTGAATTAAAGCCTACAGAATTTCTACATAATACACACAAATAGATGGCCGATTTTTTTGGCAATATTTAATTCATATGGGATCCATCTCCTATGTGAGGATCTGTAATATTTCTGTGAAGCCTTTTTCTGTACAAAGGGTTTTTTCCTGTTAGAATTCATCAGCTACCAGAAACAAATACAAGTAATGGTGTGGCACTACACTTCCTGATTTTTAGGAATGGAATTACAAGTTGTTAGCCAGCTGGAATAATTAGTTAGTCATTATTGTTAGCTCAATTCTAGAACTTTCTGAGCTAACAATATTCTGTATAAATTCGTGTGTTTTTTCAATGATCAAAATCAAGAATTCTGCATCTCTTTTTCTTCAGTTTCTAACTTGGTATCAGAGCCAGTAATGGCCAACACCAGTTTCGACAATCAGTCTAAAATTAACATTGCACCAGCTTCTCAGGCAGCTTCTAGCCAGAGTCTATCATTTGGAATGAACATTACTCAAACACCTGCAGTTAAGCTGGACAAGAACAATTTCCTGTTATGGAAGAACATGATAATGCCCATAATCAAAGGGCATAACCTTGAAGGATATCTGCTGGGGACAAAGGAGTGTCCATCGGAGTTTCTAGCCACCCAAACAACCGTTGGTCAGGAAAAAACTGTGGAGATGACTAAAAATCCTGAGTTTGTTAAGTGGACCTCAGCTGATCAACTCCTTATGGGCTGGCTGTATTCATCCATGACTCCAGAGATAGCTATGAAGGTTATGGGCTGTATAAGCTCGAACAAACTCTGGATAGCAGTGGAGGAAAGTTTTGGGATACTAAACAAATCACGAGTTATGTGTCTCACAAGTGAACTGCAGAGAATCAGAAAAAGGATCCATGACAATGGATCAGTACTTGACAACCATCAAACAATTGGCTGATAATTTGGAGATAGCTGGGAAAATCATTGATCAAAGTGACTTGATTACACAGGTCTTGTCAGGCTTGGATGAGGAGTACACACCCATTGTAGTACAGATAAATAGCAGGGAGACTATAACCTGGTATGAGCTATCCTCAGTGCTAATGACTTTTGAAAGTCGACTTGAGCATTTGAACCAGGTTAAGAACAGCTTTACATCACTTAGTGTCAACCAGTCAAGTGTCCAGTTGGCACATCGAGCTGGTCCAGGAATTGGCAGAAATTTTAGAGGAACTAGCAGTGGGAGATCACCAAGCTACAGAGGTAGAACAAGAGGCAGAGGCAGAACTGTACCAGTCAGACAAAATGAGACCAAAGGGCCATGCCAAATCTGTGGGCTAAGTAACCATTCTGCAAGTTGGTGCTTCAACAGGTATGATGAGAGGTATATGGGGAGCAAACCAACTAACTCTGGGCAAGGAAACTTCAACTCAGCACCATCAGCCTATGTAGCAACATATAGAGTCCTTGATGATCCAGCATGGTTTTTTGATTCTGGTGCGAGTAATCATGTGACAATAGATAAAGGTAACATGAATACTGTGAAAAAATATGAAGGTAAGGAAAAATTACTTGTTGGTAATGGAGATATGCTACATATTGCACATATTGGAAATGGAAAGATCTGTACAATGAGTAATAAGTCACTTGATCTAAACAAATTACTGCATGTTCCCTCAATCAAAAGAAACTTGCTTAGTGTTTCTCAACTTTGTGATAACAACAATATATTTGTTGAGTTTTATTCTAATTGTTGTGTTGTCAAGGATCTCCAAACGAAGAGGACCCTGCTGCAAGGAGTACTTAAGGATGGATTGTACCAGCTGCAGTTGCCAAACTTCAAACCAGAAAGCACCATTTTCGAGTCAAACCACCAAAATAATTATCACTGCTTCACAACCAATTCTGGTGATGATCAGTTGCCCTCAGAGTCTGAACTTGATCTTTGGCATAGAAGGCTAGGACACCCTTCTAACTATGTTATGAGTCAAGTTCTAAAGTCTTGTAATAAAGTTGTTAAAGTTAATGAAATTTCTACTTTCTGTGAATCTTGCAAAGTTGGTAAATCACATGCCCTTCCATTTAACACTTCACTCTCACATGCTTCAAATCCCTTGGATCTTATCCATACTGATGTTTGGGGACCAGCCCCCTTAAATTCTACCACAGGGTATAGATACTACATAATCTTTGTTGATGACCATAGTAGATTTACATGGATTTATCCAATGAAACACAAGTCTGAAGCTCTAACCACCTTTATTCATTTCAAAAATCTGATAGAAAACAAGTTAGATAGGAAGATTAAATCCCTCCAATCTGACTGGGGTGGTGAATTCAAGAATTTCAACAAAATAGCATTGGAGTCTGGTATTGAACTTAGGCATTCCTGCCCTTACACTTCTGTTCAAAATGGTAGAGCTGAACGCAAGCACAGGCACATCACTGAAACTGGTTTAAGCCTCTTAGCTCAGGCTCAAATGCCTCTCCATTACTGGTGGGAGTCCTTTAAGGCTGCTACCTATCTGATTAATAGGCTGCCTACATCTGTCTTGCATCATAGTTCACCCTATCAAACCTTATTTAACAAAACCTTCGACTATACACAACTTAGAACCTTTGGCTGTGCCTGTTTTCCATGCCTAAGACCCTATCAAAGACACAAATTTAGTTTTCACTCCCAAAAGTGTGTTTATCTTGGCTATGGTGATTCTCACAAAGGTTATAAGTGTCTAAGCTCAAGTGGTAGAGTCTACATTTCTAGACACGTTGTCTTTAATGAGCTAGATTTCCCATTCAAGACAGGTTTCCTAAACAAACAAGTTCAATCTCAAACCTATGATACTACAGTGAATTATCTCCCCTTCATTGATCTCATCCATAATACCATTCCTCAAAATGCAACTGCTGCTTCTACAGTACAACCTGAAGACTCTTCTGCAGTAGACCTCATTGATGGAGAAGTAGGAGCTGAGGTTGAGGGTGATGTGGTGATGGAACAACATGGTGATGAGTTGAACCAAGAACCAGTGGCAGGTAATGAAACATCAGAAGTTCAGGAAACTAGAATTGACACTCGAAATGTAGCAGGAGAAACAAGTTTACCAGATAGAGACATGGTTCAGAACCTTGAACATCAGATGATTACTAGGAGTAAGGCTGGAATCTTCAAGCCAAAAATCTATACAAGCCAAGCAGTTGATGAAATGGCAGCAACTGAGCCAGTAAATGCTGATGAAGCACTGTCAAATAGCTGCTGGAAAGGTGCTATGCAGGAAGAATATAACGCACTTATGAAGAATGGGACATGGACATTGGTTCCACCTGAGGTTGGAATGAAAATCATTGGAAATAAGTGGGCATTCAAACTGAAATATGACTCAAATGGGAAAGTGGCAAGACACAAGGCCAGACTCGTTGCTAAAGGCTTCCTCCAAACTCCTGGTATTGATTTTAGTGAAACTTTCAGCCCTGTTGTTAAGGCTTCGACCCTGAAGATCATTCTAACATTTGCTATATCTAAAGACTGGCAGATCAGACAGGTAGATATAAACAATGCATTTCTGAATGGCAGTTTGAATGAGGTGGTTTACATGGACCAACCACAGGGTTTTATTGATGAGAAACATCCTGGCTATGTGTGCAAGCTAGAAAATGCCTTATATGGCTTAAGACAAGCCCCAAGGGCCTGGAATGATAAACTAAAACACACCTTGTTGAAGTGGAATTTCAGACAATCTAAGGCAGACAACTCTCTATTTTTCTTGGCAAGAGAAGCTGATATACTGTTTGCTTTGATATACGTGGATGATATAGTAATAACAGGCAACAATAATCAGCAATTACAAGAGTTCATTGACAAGTTGAACTCCACTTTTGCACTTAAAGACATGGGAAAACTAAGACAGTTTCTAGGAATTGAAGTTCAGAGAGACGCAGTTGGGCTACACCTGAAACAAACAAGATATGCAATAGAATTGCTAAAAAGGTTTGGTTATGAAAACTTGAAGCCTAGCCTAACACCTATGGCTGTAGGAAAACTAATCTCCAAGACTGAAGGACAAACAATGAAGGATCCTACCTTGTACAGAAGTGCCATAGGAGGCCTCCAATATCTCAGTCACACTAGGCCAGACTTAACTTACTTCGTGAATAGACTAAGCCAGTTCCTTCAGGCACCAACTGACACTCATTGGAAGGTACTTAAGAGGGTATTCAGATATCTGAAGGGGACCTTAAATTATGGACTAACTATACAGAAGAATGATAGTCTCCACATCACAGCCTTTACTGATTCTGACTGGGCTTCTTGCCCAGATGATAGACGGTCCACTGCTGGGTATTGTGTGTACATTGGAGACAATTTGGTGTCATGGTGTTCTAAAAAACAGCATGTGGTTGCCAGGTCCAGTACAGAAGCCGAATACAGAGCCTTAGCTCATTGTGCTGCAGAAATAACCTGGATTCAATCTTTGTTGGAAGAATTGGAAATACCACAGCAATCAATTCCAATTATTTGGTGTGATAGTTTAAGTGCAAGTGCCTTGGCTTCCAATCCTGTATACCATGCTCGTACAAAACATATAGAACTGGATGCTCACTTTGTAAGAGATAAGGTGCTTGACAATCACCTGAAAATACACTACATTCCCTCTTCAGACCAAACAGCAGACTTGCTGACTAAACCAGTTTCACACTCGAGATTTCAACTGCTTAGGGACAAGCTTGGAGTGCTGGAACACACTCCACCTTGAGGGGGGGTGTTAGAATCCATCAGCTACCAGAAACAAATACAAGTAACGGTGTGGCACTACACTTCCTGATTTTTAGGAATGGAATTGCAAGTTGTTAGCCAGCTGGAATAATTAGTTAGTCATTATTGTTAGCTCAATTCTAGAACTTTCTGAGCTAACAATATTCTGTATAAATTCGTGTGTTTTTTCAATGATCAAAATCAAGAATTCTGCATCTCTTTTTCTTCAGTTTCTAACTTTTCCTAAAACCAAAGTAATTCAATTCTTTCTTTGACAATAGATTTGTTACTTTTAGTTATATTTATTGTCAGACTTTTGATTTTAAGATGAATTTGCCAAAACTTAAACACTTTTTTGAGTAACAACTTAATTTTATGATCATATTAACTTTTCTGACTGTATCTATGAAGACGTGTGAATCAGTTATTCAGCTTCGTGAAAAGGGCAAAGTGGTGGTAGCTGACGCTACTCTCAAATGGCTGGGAGCCGTCCATCTTCAAAAAGGAGTCACCGATCCTCACTTCGAGGTATAAATTTTTCTTTTCAAAATAAATATATTTTTTACTCAGGATTATCAATTAATTCATTTTTGTGTTTATTAAAACTTAAAATAGGTCGTGAAAGAGGCTTTGCTGACTGCTGAGAACAGTTAAGGAGGCAATGAGGGATAAATGGAGTGAAGAAATGAATGGTGCATGGACTCAAGCCTATGATCTGTTAGCAGTAGCCATTAAAGATGAAATGAAGGCAGAAGCGGCTACTGCTTAACTCAATAAAAACCGAGAGAGAGAGAGAGAGAGAGAGAGAGAGAGCTAGCAAAATAAAATTATGTTTGATGTCAAACGTCTGAACATCACATGATATGTCTGTATTGTCGAGTGTGGACAGCAATTTGGATTCTCATATCATAATTTTTTTTTTCCTTACTGTATCGTACCTTAAACAAAGGTCTTAAATTTGAGAATCCAAATTGAATGTATTGTCGAGGAACCACACCAAAAAGAAATCTCTTTATTTTCAGAGACGGCACAAATTTAACCTACCCAAGTGTCGATTGCAAGTACCCCTGAAGTTTTCATCAAAGACTTGAACCCGAATGAATGATACCAAAGAAATCGAGTGCTAAAGAATTTTATGAGGATAATAAAACTATTTGTATCTCTAATGCATGTTCGGCGAAAAAAAGAAAAAAATTGCAGATTACAAGCTGTTCATCATGTGTGAAGAAATTTTCTTGTTATTTTTAATATGTACATTTAAATTGAAGAGATTCTAACAATTTCCTTCATGACACAGACGAATCTTCTATTTTTCGCAAGGAAAGAATTGAAATATTATTTACGAATGACTGACGAATTAGTTAAACACTATTTTTGGTTCCATTAATACACTGCAAAGCTTTCCAAATATAATCCGAATAACAGTGGCTGACTACAGATAAGATTGAGCTTCATACGAGTAAAATCAATCACAGCTCCAACGTATCTTATCAATGGTCCGCGTATTTTATTCTCTGTGGTTTCCTTTTACAGTATGGAGTAAGCTCTAATCACCTCAATAATGGGTGCACGACACAATGGACACTTTCCTCCTCTGCGAACCAACTCGTTTGCACACTTAGAACAAGTGCACATGTGCCCACATCTGCAGATCAGAGAAACATATTCAAGGAAATATATATTGGCCACAAAAATTAAATTTATCCCAACTCAAAAATAACTGTTGTGACATAAAACAGTTTTAACTCTCCATATGGTATCGATTTGCCATAGAATGTTCGTATAAAGCCTTTTTCACTACCTGCGGACTCCCATTAAGCCAAGGACGGTACTCTTGAAGGAGGTTCATTTTACATAAAATTTTGTCAATGTGACATTAAAATGAGTACATTTGGCTTCAGACAGGTTTTAAATGACTTCAAACTAGTATATTTGTCTTAATTGGCGTGCATTGGAGTTGCGTGCAGAATAGCAGTGCGTATAATTAGCATGATACAAGAGGTTACCATACCTGTACAATAAAGAATCAATGTGGCTATCACAACAAACACAGCAGGTACCCTTTCTAACCTGACCCCATTTAGACCCATCCTCTGAAGTCTCTGCTTTCCCTGAATGTATGCACATGCATTAATAAAACCTTTTACAGCAAGCAATATAAGATAGAGCTCTAACAGAAAATTCAATTTATTCGAAGGACAGAAGCAGCATTTTGCTAATCTAGGGCAATTAATAAAGAGAGTCATTGAAAGGTGAGTAAAACACCAGAAATGGCCACATAAGCTAATGATAAAGGTAAAAACACTTTCATAGGGCTTAAATAGGTAGAAACTCAATGTTCATAGCATCAAGATTACAAACAAACCTTGTCCACCGGTTGATCGATTAAGAGCGGCTGAGACTTCCTGCCGGACTGACCGTTGCAACTCCAGTTGCATGTCCATGCAGGATTCTAACATCCTTTGCATGTGGTTCATGCCTTGCTGAAGTTTTGCAACGTCTGCTCTCAGATCATTAATCATCTCCCACTCCTGCCCATAATTAGGAAGCAAGGATTCAGTTCAAACATGAAATTGCATAATCATACTCTCATCAACAGTTCTACAAATAATGGGATGGTAAATGGCTTCAGAGAATTTGGAACGATCCGTTCAGACTCCAAACTGAACCTCGGTTCAGCTTATATTGAAGACTAAAGCTAGTCAGATTGTAAGTCTTAGTATTCCAAAGCTGGAAGAATCACAGCTTAGCACAATTTTAAAAGGAGTCACACTAATCAACCTCACTAACTCCTCAAGCAGATTTGTTGACCCACTATGCTTAAACAACATGAGATTTTAGCTATATGCCTATAAACATAGATATCAAGTGCAAGAACCAAGTTGAGTAGCTTCTGGACAATTTGTCACCAATTTTCATACAAGAGATGATGAATGACAAATGTCATTTCCTAAATTCATCAATCCAATTTTAGAATGATGCCAAAATTCTTCCCTTCATATAGTACGCAAAAGAATAGATATCCTTAACATTTGGACATTGTATAATTCCTATATCATCAAAACAAAAAATTTCAAGGACCATAACCTAATCAGGCCTCAACTGTTTGGCCACTCTCACATAATCAACCATGACATCCAAAGTATTGATCGAACAAAGAACAACTGTCAAATAATAATATCCTTGATTTCTTGAGGAAAGGACATAACATATCATAGTCAAATCAACATAACAATTTATATGCGCTTCACAATTTACATTCTTGAAAAGAGAGATGACAAGAAAAAATCAACTCACGAGTTCAGATCGATGGTGACGAGACCAACTGGAGTGGTGCAAATCCTGATGCCAAAGCGGTTGAGATGGTGGTACTGGAGGGGATGGTAATACCAATGCAGGTCTACCTATAGCATCATGCTGATCCTCATTCTGCTCATCATTATGTTGGTCCAGATCCCTCTCCGGGGATGCTGGAAGAGGCAAGTTCCTGTGCAGATCCCAGTCAATAGGAGACCTGCCTTGCCTTTCCACATATGATTGAATCAACTGATCTAGGCTCTCACGGAAACCACTACGGAGAAGATTAGAGACACTCCTCCTACAATGAAAAATAAAAGCATTTTTGGAAAGTGCTTATAAACAGTTTAAATTATAAATAGATAGCAACGAGTGGTAGGCAAGTGGGTAGTACTTGTGAGTCCCATCAAATGTGAATAAAAAGTGATTTGACCGATTATAAATCATTTAAAAATATTAGCCAAACATGGGCTCAGTTGAAGATAAGCCCAAAAAATATAAAGCTTGAACACATAACAATGTGAGACAATAACCTGCTAAGAAGCTCCCTGAGTTCCATGCTGTATACGTTATCATCATCAGGAGGGTGGAACCTGGTGCCCCTTCTATGTGGTAGAGAGTCCCGCCTTCTTGGAACGTCTGAAGGTCCTCCCGACCAATTATCTATAGCTTCTCGAGAGCGAGAGCCATTATCACTCCAAACCTCGTGGACTTCTTCCAGCTGACTTTGACCTCCACCTTCATTTACTGATGCTTCCAAGTTCCAATTAGGTACAGGATTCTCCTGCCAGTTCCTATCAGTGTCTTGCAAAGTACCATCTCTCCATCCATTAGACTCATTATAGGTTGATTCTTGCACATTTTCTCTCTCCTCTTCAGTAATCTGTTCCTGCCAATTGCTTCCTTGGTCTGCAATAGCTTGTTGAATTGTACTTTGAACAGCTGTGCTGCTATCCAAATTTGCCATACGATCCGGATATGGGTTAACCTCACTTTCCTGATGTCTAGATTGAGATTGGTCATTATTCTCATGTTGAACTTCCTGTGAAGAATTTGTATCAGTCTGACCATTTCTAGAATCACTGTTGTTATTGTTAGATGAAGTTTCAATTTGACTGCTTACTTGGCCACGAACAATGTTTTCCAATCTGGAGCGGAACCCTTCCCTGAATGAAATTTATGAGCATGAAATCGAATAAAAATTGCAAAAAGATCCAACATATTATATAGAAAAATGACCAGACATATCGGATTACAGTGTTAAGTAAATATCGTGGACTTTCCTTAAATAAATCATAAGGTGCACAGTAAGGACAAGCTCTCGAGTAGAAGAAATAGATACGTGTAATATGCATACAGAGTACCAAAGAAGATATCCCTCCAAAAAGCAGAGATAACCAATGATACCAGGAAATTTTTAAAACGAAAAAGAAAAGTCCCATCATTGGACTTTTATCAAGATCAATCAGCGTGTGTTGTACATAAAAACCCTAAACACATTTGTGACAAAGATATTTGAGCATTCATGCAACCTTGATTCATGCCAGTCAAACACAAAAAGGAATTAACTCATTATTATTAGGCCTCCTGTATTTTCTTCTTCCCCTTCTCTCTCTTTCCCTGTCCTCCACTCTTATTCTATGTTGCTCGGAATTGGGTGTGGGTGTAGGGTATGGGTATACATCTAGAATCGAATCATTTTTCTTCTAAAATTTAAGATACAAGGATGTCTAAAAAGTATCCAAAATTTGGACACGAGCAAATGGGTATGTCTTTCAAACATAAACATAATTTTTTTAAGAATATTATACTAATAATTTTATATGTATTTGTTAAGGAGTGTGACATTAAATGGGCTTGGTTTCATGCCTTAAAAATTTTGGTTTTATGCCTCACGGTCAATTTTATTGCTTATCCCTGCAACTTCTACTTCCTCCCATGGCAATCTCCCTTCCATCTTTCTGTCTTGTACACTTCTAAATTGAAGAATCCAACACGGGATCCATACCCATATACTTATGTCGTGCTGTGTCAATACAAGTACGTCATCCAAACTGAAGAGTGTGAGCATCATAGTTCTTATTTTTATACTGTCTCCATCGATCCTACAAACACATCAATTATTTATTCATCTTTGTTAAAAATGAACAAACCTGTACCGCATTAGAATCATAGATAAGCTTGAAACTTGGAGCAAGCTACTGTTATCCACCAATATCACATAATAAGGAATGTGTTCGCATCAATGGCTGAATACATTTCCAGCTTAACGAATTAAACATCAGACATCATGTTCATTTCTTGACTTCCCCATCCTACGTGTCACTACAACTTCCATCATTATTTTTGGAAAAGAGTTGATATAACATCATTTGATACCTCTTAACACTAAGTTACTGGAAAAGTGTTTCACTCAAATATCTAGAATATAATGTTCTCATTCCATCCACCAGTACCAAGCATGAGAATGGAAAACGTACACAAAAACCAGAATGGGCAAAAGAAGGTAAAAGAAAGGAAGAACAAAAATTTAAAGAAGTGAGAATGTTCCAGCGTATGGCTTGCATAAGTGCCTCATACCTCAGACCAGAGACAGGGTGTCGCTGCCTTAACTGATTTAACTCACTAGCTGCCCTTGAAGGTGGTCGCACTTCCTCATCGGGCATTTCATTTCTTAAGAACCTGCCTCTAAGTAATGACTGAAAATTGAAACAAGAATAGGAGGTTATAATTACAAATTCAAGTGAACCACTCCAGAAGCTCAAAGAAACATTTTTCAAGATAAATGATGAATCAATATAAATGGATCTCTGATGCACAAGATGCAAAAAGATGGAGCAACTTGTGAACTCTATGTTATTGCTAATAAAACAAAGGGACTACTTGAAATAAACATCAACTCACAGTTACTCTTCAAATATGAACTTTTTTCGTTAAGACTAGGCATAAATTAACTAAAAGTAAGGAGCTAATAAATCTCAGTAATTTACAAATCTAAAACAGGACTTACAGTTTAATACTTAATATTGAAAAAGTGTAAAGTTCTTATTAGAAATTAATCAATTTTAGAAGCATTTCCACCAAAGGAAGATCAGGAAGAAACATTCGTTTATTTATATAAATTGTTCCAAGAGTACATGATAAGCAACCAATCAGTGAGAATGTAATAATATCCCATCACAAAAAGTGACTAAATGCATTATTGATGAATAAAGAGGAATCATTGGAAAAACAGATAAGAAATAGCCTATGGGTGCCTCCAACCTTGTCTGACAGGTACTTCAACGGTTCAACCTATAAACTAGAAATAAAATCGATGTACTGAAGTCTCGAGTAAGATATTCGAACCACAGCTGAGATTTATCTAAAAGAAACAGAAAATGACAACAAGAACAAGAAGGTTGTCCTGAAACCCATACCACTTGTAAAGGAGACAACCCACCAAAAAATTCATTAGTGCCTCTGCACCCTAATATGCTGAGCAACTTGTAGTAGTTTAGGTCAATGGGGGCAATTAAGAAATCATTTTCCTACACAGTGCTGACTTGTATAAAATATATAGCTGAAGAGCTGAATTTGACAAATAGAAGAAAACTTTGAACATACTCGCAACAACAAAAGTTAAAGATTATATTTGAACATTGTACAACTATGATCAAAGACAAAGCTTGCACATGATCGGTGCTACTTTAAACATTGGAATGATACAGGAAAACTAAAATTATATGAAACAAAATTAAGTAAAACCAGGATAGTATGTTGTCACCTGAATGCGATTGCGATGAGCAAAGTCAGTAACAGCACGATGTTCCAACAGTCCCTGAAGTTCCCCCTGCCTTTCCCTCTCTATCCTGACAAGCAAATCAAGTAAGGCTTGTCTTCCGCGCAACCTCAACATGTCTGTGCGAATATGCTCTGGCTGACCTTCCCCTTGGGCAACAACATTTCCTTCTTGGACACGGTCAACTTGAGCTCCAAGCCCACTATTATGTTCTTCCCTGCGTCCACTACGAGATCCTCTTTGTTGACTTGTCATTTGCATCCACTCTCTTGCAATCCTTACCCTTCCACGCTCAGTTTCCCCCATCCATTCAGCTCCAGGACTTCCATTCACCTGCATAACATTAGATGAAGTGTCACTAATGCCACTCTCCATCCATCCCCGAACAATATGCCTCACCCTCTCCCTCTCAACATCCCCTAGATCAGGTGATTGTTCCCGACTAGAATTGCCAGGATCCCTATTCTCATTCTGTGAGCCCACCTGACCATAGGACCAAGTTGCAAAGTCATGCTCGTTCTCACTAGCACCTTCCAGACTTCCCTGAGTATTACTCTCTCTACTTCCTGACATATTTGTACTGGATATATTTGTATTTAAATCCACGCTCCTCCGCTGCCTCAACCTCTCCCTTACCCTCACCTGGGCACGACTCAATGCATGCTCATCCTCCAACTCCCTCCACATCTGCAAAATAGAGGAGGCCCGGGTACTCAGCCTCTCCACATTCCCTTGGCGCCTCGAAGTTGGGGACTGTGACTCCCTCAAGAACGAAGAATCAAGCATGGAGACTGTGTGCAAGCCTGCAAGTGCCATCAACTCTGATTCGCGGTTCCTCCTTTCAATAGTGGTGATCATCTCCTCTGCCTGACGAGCAGCCCATCTACTCAAGATCCTCGATTGGCGCCTCCTGGCAGCGGAAGACTCTGCCAAATCATCACTCTCAAGATTCGACCTCCTCCTCCTCCGCACAAGCTGTTCACCCTCATCCTCCTCATCTTCAGTAGTAGTAGTAGTGCGCGCGGAGAACTGCACGAACTGAAGGACATGCATTCATCATAACGCCCACGCATGAACTCCTCCAAGCCCCTCTCAAATTCAGAGCGAGCATCAGCCGCTGTGCTCTCGGGTTTCTGTTGCAGTTGTTGCTGAATATTAGCCATACCTGAGTTACAACCTACCACTTCCACCACTACACTCAATTGCAACTAAACGATACCCTAGTATTCAAATTTCACCCAATAGACCCATAACCCTTTCACCCTGCATAAAATATCGAAAGCCCATAAATTGTCACACAGAAATCCATTTCCTATACTCAGAAAACATACCTAACCCTAGGCCTAGGGACCCTATTTTGGAATCAAAATGTCTCCGAATATAGTGCATTTTAACCGATTGAAATCTCTTCTCCAATATACAATATCACCTGAACAGATTAAACAGGCAAATAGTTTCATTTTCCATCCGAATAACAAACCAATCGAAATCTAAAAAAGGGCTTAAATTCTAACAGAGAATTGAAGAAAATGAAGATCCAAAAAGCATATATATAGAATATTAACATTAGGATCAAAGGAGACAACCGAGGTCAAAAAATCAATACATATAGGAATTGATGATTTTGGACCAAAGAAAACGTACCTCTGAAGCTGTGTTCTCTTCGATTGCAGTGTAATGATACAAAAAAATACTTCAATTTTCACCGATATAGTGTGTGTATAGGTTTTTGAGAGAGAGCAAATATGAAGAACAAATATCGTTTCAGAAGCGAGAGAAGAAGAAATGAGAGGAGAAGATGGACATTTATAATGGACAGAAAGGAGGAGGCAGTTTTTTTCTTACGAATAAATATAATCATTTGGTTTTCTTTTAATAATTGACTATTTTGGGTTTTTAATTAATTTATATTATTTTCGTTTTCAACATTTTTGTTGGACCGTCGCGAATTCTTGACAAAAGTAGGGCAAATAGATGATGAGCTAAACACCTCCTATCTTTTTTTCTTTTTTTGAAAAATCAGAGAATTGCACTTGGTTCTTAACCTTTAAAAAAGTACAAACGGGTCTCCAGCCTTTGTTTTTAACACTGCTACTCCAAACCTTTGGAAAAATAAGCACCACATTGACCTTTGAACGATTGTTAGTTTTACATCGTTTCTGCCTTAGCAGCAACACTGACTTTGACCACCTTCCCATACTCAAAAACCTCTCCCTGCCTGCCCACTTCCCTCGAAATAATGAGAAATTTATTTCCCCGACTATTCCCAAATTACGAAGATCGATTTGTGAAACTTGGGAAAATGCCTCCAAATCACTTAGCTTCTCTAGCATTCATTGCCATACCACGTCTTTTGAATTTCGTTGGGACCAAAGATTAAAAGAATCGTAATTAAATTACGTATGTAAATTGCGGAATCGACTAGTTGTGGATGTGGAGTAGACAAAGACTATGGGTGACTAGTTACTGGTGGGTGGCTACAACATGTTGTAGGGCGGGGAAAGATGAATTCTTCAATTGTTTTCTTTGTTTTTTCTTGTATATTCTTTCGTTCTTTAATTATTTTAATCATAATCATATATGTACTATTTTGCTCTTGTGATAGTTAGACACGTGAACTCATGCCACAATTAACGTACGTTTGGAACGTTATTGTTTAAAGGTCCTTTAGGTGTTTATTTTTTCAAAGGTTTGGATGGGCGTGTTAAAAAAAATGTTAGGGATCCATTTTCACTTTTTGCAAAAAAGTTAGGGACCCTCTGCAATTTTCTTTAAAATGTTGATAGGTGATACGTAGTCTTAAGATAATTATTTTTATATTTTGGATAGAAATAAAGAAAAGCAATTCAAAAAATGCGTAAAATGACTTTATAACAAACTAAAAATAAATTTGGACTTCTTGTATAATGATATTGAGACCAAATTATACCCTAAATAAAACATTGCTGAAGACTATATTTATATTTGATATATTTGACCATATCTAATCGATTAACTTTTTAAATTAAATGGTTCAATATGGTACATAATAACGCATGTGGAGTTCAAATATCCTGATAAACTTTGATGAGAAAAAAAATGAATCATTTTACACGTGAACATCAGTGTATTGAGAAAAATATTTAAACGATATACGTGCTACTCTATCTAACATTTTAGACTTTGAAATCAAGTAGTTCATCCGATATGAAAAAGGTGGCTAAGTATAGTAATCACTGCAGAATTACAAGAAATAGTCGTCGTCATTTTTAGGGTTCAATGTAATGTATTTAGTTGCCTTTTCCAAGTAATTCGGTGGGAGGGGAGTAAATACTATGAAGAAAAGTTAAAAATTTTTACTCTTTGTAAAGTAAAATAATGTACACAAGCTCTTCAAATATTTCTTCCTACTAGGATCAATGATCGTTTGAAAATCTACACTCGTAATTCTACGCAAGAACATTTAGTCAATAATAAATAACATTGGAATTAATCAATGAACAGATGTAGATTTATTATTTAAATTTATTGTTTAAAAAATTCAATGGGCAAGTTACTCTCGACCAATCAATAAAAATATAATCAGCGATTAATATCTTTAAATAACATGTGAGAAAATGTAATAAATGATAAATAACGTTGCAGTTGATAATCAAAATCACGCTATTAGACCTTGAGTTTACTCCTCAATGATCACCAGTTTGAGTCCTCTCAGGACCAAGAAGGTGAATATCCGACTGTAAATTTGAGGGTCCCGTGAAATTAGTCGAGATGTGCGTAAACTGACCCAAATATATATTTTGAGTTTTAAAGATTCCATACAATATAAATGTGGAGCAGAGCAGGAACTTATTTGATTATATTTAAAAGTTACTTATATGCATCATGCATGACCCTCTTACTAATTTTTATAAATATTTTATTTTTGACAATAGACGAAGTTTAGGCAAATAAATTTTGAAATATCATAAAATTGGAAAGGCACGAGAATTTGGTCAGGAGCCAAATAAGGTCCTTGTCTTAGTCTTGCGGAAATTGAGGGTCACGTTCTGTTGGGCTGCTTCGGATGTTGATGCCCGCAGTTTTAAGTAAATGTTTTCAAGTAAACCGGCAATTTTGGCATAAAATACCTTACTTGTTCCCTGTTTAGACTTCATTTCAATTTTAATTTATGTTTTTCTTTCATTTTCAACCACACATTCTTCAATAAAATAATATTACATTTAAATTCAAAACTTTTGTTTACTTTTTAACTACACATTCTCAAAAAAAAAAAAAAAAAATTAAATACATTTGTTCTAAAACCTCTTCAAAATAGAGCCCAAACTATTATTTTAATGTGGAAATTACACGCACCTTATATTTGAATATCAATATTCTAAAATCAAATAGAAGGTTTCACTTTTCAAAAATCAGATGTTTTATTTTAATTAATATTTTTACTAAATATATATACTTAATACACATACATCACAAATTCTAATTATTTTCCACTCTCTTATCTCTATCTACATTTATCCATTCTTTCTCTATCTATATCACCAATCGCCTCCCTCTACTCTCTCTCTCTACCAACCCATTGCCTTCGACAATCACGAACTCCTCACCTTTCCATCATCGTCGCCCACCGTTGTCGCTCAACCCCATCACCTCTTGTCTCCTCTCCTTTTTTGTATCTACATGTATCTCTCTTATTCTGTATTTGCCGACGGAGTCGTCTGCGGTTTGTGACAGCTCCTCTTCTTCCTCTCTGTTGGCGATGCAGCCTCGCACCACTGTCGTGAAAAGTGGCATATACCTGCCTCTACTCTCTTTCCTCCATCACCGGACCACTGCTCTCCCTCCCCTTCCAAACGCGCAGAGTAGCCTTATGACTGTCGCACTGCGCTACTTGAATGGGGGTGGCGGTTGTTGCCGATGGTGGTGGATCTAATGGTGATGGTGGATCTGGCGGTGAATCTTATTGTGGTGGTGGATCCTGCGATGGAAGTGAGTTTTGTTGGATTGAAGGTGGACGATGTCGTTGTTGGATTGGAGGTTGTGATGGTAGCGATTTTGTTGATATGGACATTGGTGGTGGTGATGGCAGCGGCAACAGTGGTAGTGGTGATGGTGCCCTATGGTAGATTTTTAGTAGGAGCTGTGGTTGTGGAATGGTATGGTGGTCGTGGCAATGGTTACGGTGGTGATGGTGGTAATGTGTCTGTCGGGGTGGTGGTGGATCTGGTGCGACGATGTAGTGGTGTTTTCATGCGATGTGTTGACTTGTTTGAGGTGGTAGTGGTGCTAGAGGCAGTGGTGAGGTGGTAGTTGTAAGTGTTGGTGGTGATCACAAATTATCTGATTGATTGTGCACATTAAATTGGTTAATATGTGACCAATAAATATTATTTGACCAATGAAAAAGATAAATTGTGACAAAAAAATAATATGTAATTTAAAATATTGTTAAATTTTTACCGATAATTTGATAATTTGTGACTTATAATATTTGTGATTTGTAATCGATAAATAAATTGTGACTTGTGAATTTTTTATTTGTGACCGAAGAACAAATTGTGACCTATAAAATTTTTGAATTGTGATCGAAAAATAATATGTGACTAACTAAATCTTTAAAGTGTGACCAAATTATATAGATCTGTGACCTTAATATATTTAATTAATTAAATATATAATTAAATCATAAATAAATTTTAATATATATCTAATTTTTGAAATTTGAAACATTTTTCTTAGTTTTAAAATTGATGATATTTAACCTCTTAGTTTTGAATTTTTCCCTATTTTAATTCTACCCACAATGTGTATCATTTTCTTGGGTGCATCCACATTAATTTTCAGTTCCTACCGTTTTAGAAATTAAGTTTGGACTTTTCAATTTTCAAAAGTGAAGTTTTGATTCTCTAACTAAATACGACACGAGTATGAACAACTAGGTGTGATTAAATCGGGAAACACATGTACCAAATTAGATATTGGTTAGTATATGCATATGTCCATTACAATTAGGACAAAAGCATTGGGATTGGAAATCAATGAAGGGTCAAATTAGGTTATTTGTCACTGATTTCCCTCTTCAGCATCATGCCTCTTGTCTCCCTTTATCAATAATCTCTCTCATATAATTTGCAGCAAAACTCCATTTCCAAGAAACCAAATATCCGTTTCTTGAATCCCACACTTTACTCTTGGAATTACGTAAAGTGGGTCTACCGCAAAGAATACCTAGTAGCAATTGGTGGGTTCTTTGGGAAACAAATCACATTGAACACAGCATGGAATTGCAGCATTAATTTTTTAAGGTTTTTGGAGATATATGTACTGATAATATTAGAATCCAAAGTTCTTGATATTTGCATGTGTTTTTGGGGGGCCCATGTTGAGACCTTAGCAAATGTCCAATTCTAGATAAGAAATATACCATATAAAATTTCTTATCAAAAGTGAAACATGTCTAATCCTTGAAATTATGTATTTGTTCATACATTCTTGTTGTTGTGGGAGACATCAATTGTGAGAATCAATGAAAGGCAAGTGTATATAATTTGATGATTTTGATGTTATGCATAGTGTTTGGACTTAATTGGATCGATTGAATTGGCCTCTATAGCAGAAACGGTTTGGACACAGAAGCGATTATAATTAAATCAATACAATCGACAAATATCTTGCACGTTTATTTTTTTCTTAAATTCTGTCCAGATCAATCCAGTTCGCTCCATTATATATACCAAATGCATGTGCAATCAATTAGGTGGTCCAGAAAATATTTTAACTCCTTATAGTGTGATTGATACTCTTATCGAATTTACACATAAATATGTGCATTTGTTTTCTAAATTTTATGCTTAACCTAAAAATTATTTTTTTCAAGACATAAAATTACTACTCTAAAAATCAAATTTATTAGTAATTTCCAAACGTGAGTAGAAAAGGATTTAGAAATTTATTTTAAAATTCCAAGCAACCTTAAAACATGTAAAACAATTTATGATAATATATACTAGTATGAAGGGGTAGTTTTGAAATACCAATTAAAAGGTCTAACCATATCGTATACAGATATATAATATTGGGTGGTTATATTAGCATACCAACTTTTATTTGTTGTATCGCATTTTAATTATACTTAATGTCTTTAACTTTCGCTCATTATAGCACTTTGAAAATTATTGGATCATTGCTCTTGGAAGAATATAAAAATTAAAAGCATTATTTTAGAATTGTTTTGATTTGTTACTCCTGAAAATGCATAAATTCAAGAATATAGTATGATGTTCTTGAAGAATGACTTTATTAATGTCAATAATTCTAAAAAATATTATTTATTTGTTCAGGAAGATGCAAAAATTTACATTATAACAATATTCGGCATATTATTGCTTGAATCACAATTTTATATAGATCAATATTTTGAGGAAAAAAATATTTCATTACTATTCTTGAATAATATGATGTTGTGTTCTTTCAAAAGCATATGTTTGGATGCAGTTCAATACAGTACATAAGCTTCTTTGAATTGTCGTAGGAACCAATTCCACAAGTCATTGTTCTCCGAGTCTCCAACATCAAATGCCATGATAAATCTAATGTTTTTGCATTCTATGTGCAAGCCGTGAATATGGTCTCCTGTATTGACCTGTTAAGAATGTACTGTTTACCAGAACTATTGGCTTGCAATTTTTCTAACCTTGTACACACACATCTATCAATATGAAAGCATATCTGAAATGGCTATAGTTAACAGTTTTGATACTTCTCCTTGGTCCTAGATTCTTATCTTTGAGCTTCTCAAGAAACACCGATAGCTTACCATACACCTCATCTCATAACTCAATGTCAATCCATACGACATTGCCATGTCATGCATAATGTCAATCGAGAGTGTAAATTGTTTTAGTGACGTGCATTTATGCTTTATATAGTCACTTATCAATGCACTTTTCGCTTGCCTATGATCTCGAAAAACTACATCCATTGCATAACCATGGTGGTGACCGATACATCGAATCTTGAACATGAGTTTTCCCTATTTCCAATTACCTAAATTTTCATTTGCATGTTTCCATTGCATAACTTGTTTGAATTGTATACCATAGACTGGAAGTTCTTATGAATGGCATAAAAGGCAATTATGGTCTTCATTAACTTCTTATCTTGGAAAATTCAAATTTCGCTAATACATTCTATTGCAGATCTTGAGACTACATCTATTTTTAGTTCAATGTTTTCATCTCCTAGTTTTGGGAAGGTTAGTCGCACACTTGAAGCAAACTCATCAATTTTTATAACAATGGCATAACGTCGATTCAAAACATGGGATGTCTTGTAACCTTCGAGTTCTCGAAATTCACTTCCATATACATCTGATATATTCAATGTTTTGGCTGAAAGTAACTTCCGTTTAAATGTTTTAACCTCAACACGTAGTGCATAAGCAATGACACGATGACCTTTGCATTTTAACCATGTAAAAGAAAGGAGTTGTTATTTATAATCGGGGCAATGATAACATCAACCTCATAATGAGTTAACATCATCTCTCCTCTTATCGTACTTTAATTTGTGGTCATCATATCAACAAGATCCTACTATTTGCAACACATTGGCGTGAGGAGTCCTAACGTATCCCATCACAAACTATAGATACGTTGATTGCATTCATAATTGCAACCGACATAAATATACATTGTCACGTGGATATATATTATTCATAGCATTTTTGAAAAATAATATGACGTAATATGCATTCCTATATGGATAACGGAAGAAATCAGGTTCACAACCAACATGCTAAACAACGCATCAAAACTCCCACATTTACTTTAAAAAATAATCTATATCATTTTTATTCGGAGAAACTAATGGAAAAATTGGATATTAATTAAACTATGTATCGACAAAAATAATAATTTATATAATAATGAAATACTTAGGTGTTTTAAGAATTACTTTCGTAGCACACTTTACAAAATTCTCTACGTATTGATCTTCATGAATTTCTTCAAGATCTTTTCTGTTCCACCTTTAAACTTTTGTCCTTGTACGATGTTCTTCAAAATTTAGAAGAAAAAAAACACACACACAGAGTTGTGAAATTATGTGTGGGCACAACCAAATTAACCAACAACCAAACCTGAATATAATTACTTGAATAAAGATATATTACTTATCTAACGGGCTCCTTCTTTTAGTTTGGACTGGTCAGAACTGAACGTGCGTCAGAATTGAACGTGCATTGCACGTTACTTTGAAATACTTGATAACTGCTGTAAATGTAATACTTCATACTAATTTGTTGGGAGATTTGATGAGTCTCAAATGAATGAAAGAAAGTAAAATTTAAAATAGAAATTTAAGAGAAGGGAATTGCACTCCCAAATCTCAACTTTTATGGTTCAATTTTTTCATGATGATGGAATACTATAAATGAACAACTTTTTATACTACATTTCGTACATAAGGATTAATTGGTAATAGATGAATTTACACACTCATTAAAATTTCTAGACACATGAATAGAAATAAATTTATCTATAATAACTTTAATTTCATAGAGATCAAGATTTATCAACTCAATATTCATTGAGCCTAAATTAATGTAAATGTTAATTAAAAGAGAATTAATAATGCGAAATTCATATATGACAAAGATTTTGCAGTGTTCATTATATATTAAAAAACGAAAAGTAAGGTATTATTGAAATAATTGAATTTTGGTATGATTAAAATCGTCAAAAAAAATAATTCTCACTTTATATGATATATAATATATTATAGATAAGGACTTTTCGAAACCTAAAATGACTCTTCCTTTTAGTTCTAATCCAAATCAAAATATCCATATATGAATGACACACGAGTGACACTTCCATGTTTAATTAATTAATTCTACCATAGTTAATAATAAACTATAGCCCTTATAATTTATTCAGTTCTTATATTACAGTCAACGAATGGACAAAATTGGATTCAATTAAACTAAGCCCCAATAAATTAATTTTGACCCAGTCAACTTTGATAGACCGAGATCATTTATTAATTTCGTTCTATTTCACTAAAAATGGAGATTGCACTCTCAGATGAATTAAAATTATTAAAGTTATATACTACACAAATCAGTTGAAAAGGTACCAGTTGATAGCCCAAGACATATTTCAAAATGCACAGACAGGAAGAAAACCTAGTATAGTGATAACAAACAAGATTGACTATTTCTATATAAACTTGTGCATAATTTCTAATTTTAAATCAGATGTCTGATATTTGCATATACATATATGAATAATTCTTTATGTACAGGAAAATTATACAGATTTTTTTTTAGGAATTTGAAATGGATTAATCCTGTCCATCTATGTGTAATTTTCCCTCCACTCATCTGTGTGTAAAAATTACAACATGAAGAATACCCAACGTGGGCTAATAACGTTAATCTTGGCCCTTTAAATAGAAGTTGGGCCTGTCTCTAGGCATATGTGGGCTAATAACGTTTCAATGTACCAGATATTCTTTCCATGCAATTTGTCCTTTTTGCATAATCTTGGGTCAGAGTATATTTTTTACTTATCTAGAGTCAATCAAGTTAGGGTACTTTAATTTATTTAATCAAATTTTTTTTTTTTTAATAGAGTAACTTCATCTCATTTCGTCATTTGAAATATTGAAATCGATTATATGACAATTAATAATGATTTTTGACATTTATTTCAATTCAATTATGATTATTATATACCAGCAACTAATCATCATGTTTCAAGATCATCATTTCTTGACAATGTTGGAATTGCTATATCTTAGTAGAATTAGATGAAGTTACTTTAATTGAAATCAAATTAAAGTGTAGTTACCTATTGAAAATTTGAAATCATATTAAAATATAATTAAAAAAATGGAATTATAATTACCTAATTGATAATAATGCAGAAATATAGTCACCATAAATGGACAATTAATATGATAATGAAATTAATAATATTTTCTCCTCGACAAATAAATACGAAAAGTTTATAAAACAATTGTATGTACACATAATTGCATTTTATATTTTTTTTTTTTTAAATTACAATTACATGCTATGTAATAAAGATTTAGTCGTCATGTGATCTTGATTTTTTTTTTTGGAAAAATTGTAGCAGCGGTCCCAAACCTTTTATTTTCGCATATTTTACCCTAACCTTCACTTTGTGCCACCCATAATTTCAAACATTTCAAAAATATGCAACTAAAGTCTAAATGGATGGAACCGTTAGTTGACCAAAAAAGTAAAAAATTGATCAATTTTGACCAAATTAAAAAAGGCAAAATGCTAAGTTGGATTTATTGATAGTGGGTGATGAAGGGAATTATGGTGGCGCTGTGGGTCGAAGGTGACGGTGGTTTACGGTTACTTTAATCAATTGAAAATAGTATGGGATTGGAAATTGCTGAGATGATTGCTTAAGTCGACTTTAGTTGCCGACATTGACATTTTTGGATATCACCAGAAAAGAAGAAGTGGTGTCGAGGTCTCCTATGAGGATATGCGATTTTCGTTGGGTTGGATGGGGGTGAGGTGTAAGGTAGGTTTATAAAATCATCTTTTACTTTTGGTTTTTTTATTTTTTTAAAATTTATTTAGTGTAAGGAAAATGCAAAGTACTATTTTCCACTTTTTAAATTTGGTCAAAATTGATCAAATTTTGACTTTCTGGTCAACTAATGGTCAAACGAATTATTTTTCATCCATTTGGACATTAGGTGCATATTTTTTTAAAATTTGGAATTACGGGTTGCAAAAAGTGAATGTTAGGGTAAAGTATGCGAAAAAGTGAAAGGTTTGAGATCTGTAATTTTCCCTTCTTTGTTTTTTTAGAATGTTTATTTAAAAAAGAAAAAGAAAATTTTATAAATTCATGTGTAAAATTATTTTATTGAGAAAACACGTGGATGAAAAATAAAAATAAAGTAATTTTGAAAAAGTAACTTTCAAACAAGGGCCTAAGCTTTGCAAAAATTATAAATCATTTATAAATTATCAAACTTCATTTTTACTTGTATAGTTCAATGTATTCACAAATATTGGTGATGAACACGGTTCGATTTTAACTGCATGTGACAAGTTTTAAAGCTAAACCATTCAAAGAAGTTTAATTTTTTTTTTTTCAATCTAAACCACTTTAATTCCTAAACCAAACCAAATCAATACAAACTATTTTTTTTTCCAATTTGATTCGATTTAAAATATATATATATATATATATATATATATATATATATATATATATATATCTAATAAGTTAAATTATAAATATAATCTAAAAATTCACTTTAAAAATAAATAATATCATTAAAAATATTATAAACCAAAGTTCTATAATTCTAATCAATATAATACAATAGCATGGTAGAAATATTTTAATATCTTAGTTGATACTAATTGATGCAACATTTGCAACATCTACAATTGTAACAGTTGATTATTTTCCTTCACAAAAATAAGAGTATTGTACATTATATATGAATCCATTGGTTATAATTAAATAAAATAAAACAACTAATAAAAGAAAATGAATAAAAAGATCAAATACGACATTACTTTTTACAACTTTTTATGAATCATTAAATGCTTCCACCTCATTCGAAAATTGACGAATTACTATAGGTTCTTTGTTATTATGCAACCAATTTTAAGGATAAGCCACCACCCAACCATATTTGTACTCAACGAACTCATAAAAGAATAAAAAAATTGATCACTAATAATGAATACAGACTCAGAAATAATTGTGAATAGTTGAATATCTAACACATCTTTAATAATTTGGGAGACAATCTTATATTTGTTTGTATTAAATTTTCACCGACGTAATATGTCGAAAGGCTCATTGAATCTTCAAAATGACCATTTAAGTAATTCACTAAATTAATCTAGCAATTAACAATAAAATATAAAAAAAGTTAAAATGTAAATAATCAACTGAGTTGTCTAATCAAAAAATTGTTGTTCGTTACAAAATTTAAGAGAACCCAACATAAATTAAAGCTAAACAATAAAATTGTCAATAAAATATCGCAAATAATTAAATAAGAAAAATTGGATAATCTGACCTGAAAATTTAGTCGAAATTTGAAAAAATTATTAGTAAAATAAAATATATGTTTAAGTTTAAATTAAAATCTAAATTTAATTGTTTATTCAAATGTAATGAACAATTGATAAATATGATTCAACACCAATTCTTTAAACACCCAATTTGAAAATTTTGCATTTATAGGTGTGATGACTGGTATATAAATGGCTATAAATAACTTAATTAATAGGGATGAATTATTTTTTATTTAATTATTGAGTTTAATTGAATTATGTCTAATATGGATGTATGTTTTTATTGGGATGTGTTTAATTTTAATTGCATTGGATAAAATTTAAATTAATTTATTTTCTATTTTTTTTGGTAAACGATTTGGAGGTTTGTAAAGATTGAAACTTAAATCAAACTATTTTGAAACTGTTTTGTTTGGTTTAAAATCAAAACGTTGACAGATCTACGTGGATTCAAACCAACGATTTTGAAAAAGTGGTTCTAGTTCGATTTTACTAATTGACGATTTCATTGTTTAACCCTAAAATATTATTCACTTATTCACCATTCATTTTGAAGTTAAACTATTATAAACTTTTTTTCAAACGGAGGTTAAGAAATTTTAGCAAAAAAGTTTAGCCTTTGTTATGTCTCTATTATTTTTAAAATATATTTATTTTTATTTTATTTTCAATTGTACAATTTTTAATAAAATAACATTACATGTAAAGTTAAATTTTTATTTTTTTAATCACACATGATCCATCAAAATACTATTTGAAAATATATTTATGACAAAAAAGGATGTTCAAACTCTTAAAAAACTCAGTGCGCGATATCTCATTCCACGTACTTCCCTTTCAAACTACCGCCAAAAGCAAGCAAAACCTTCCAAAAAGTTCAAAATTCTAAAGCAATTTTCAAGCTGAAATCTGAACCGTTGATAACGAAACTAATGAACCGCTCATATGCTCGATCCGCATCGTTCCAATTAGACCAATCACGCTCGATCTCAACCGCCTATATATAATTCTCCACTCCTCTCGTTCTCATCTTATATCAAATCCCCAATTTTGCTGTACCCTTCTTAAAATTCTAAAAATACTCGCGCGTTCTTATAACTAAAAATGGCACCAAAGGCAGAGAAGAAGCCGGCAGAGAAAAAACCCGCTGCTGAGAAGGCGCCGGCCGCCGAGAAGGCTCCGGCGGAGAAGAAGCCGAAGGCTGGGAAGAAGCTTCCCAAGGAAGGCGCGGCTGCCGGAGACAAGAAGAAGAAGCGTGCGAAGAAGAGTGTTGAGACATACAAGATCTACATCTTCAAGGTGCTGAAGCAGGTTCATCCTGACATCGGTATTTCGAGCAAGGCCATGGGTATCATGAACAGTTTCATCAATGATATCTTTGAGAAATTGGCACAGGAGGCCTCCAGGCTTGCCAGGTACAACAAGAAACCTACGATTACTTCTCGGGAAATCCAGACTGCTGTGAGGTTGGTGCTTCCTGGGGAGTTGGCTAAGCACGCTGTTTCTGAGGGTACCAAGGCCGTTACCAAGTTTACCAGCTCTTGAAAATTTTATTACTTATTAGGGTTTCTGATATTAGGATTCCAAATTTTCGTTTTTGAATGATGGTTATGTTTAAAACTAGGTTTTTGTGTGGGTGTAGAATATTTTGTTTGTTGTGGAATTGACGTGGTGTAACTGATGGTAAATTGACTCATGAATGATATTTCAGTTCTTTCCTATATCTGATACGGTTTCTCTGTAGACTGTAGTTGTCTGGATATTCTTTTTAATGATCTAGTAAACTGCAATTGTAACCGGGGAATCAAATTCTATCTTAATTCACGTTTACTGTATTGCTGACTGAATTGTTCATGTTTCCCCAAACTAGGTGTTCACTCATGTTATTTAAATCTTGCTTTTAGTAAAGTTGTTACTATTCATTTGCATAGCAAATTTGATTTGTTGGTGAAGTAGTTCATAATCTTTAGAAGTAAAACTTGAAATTCTTTTGCAGTTCCTTTTGTATGTTGTTCCTCAGCCTCTTCGTTGGTTATCTATCCAGCAACTCCCGGATGGTATTCTCAATTGATGCTTTCCTATTTGACTACTGCAAATAGTGCAAGTAATGCCTGCTTATACTCCTAATTCTGTGATTATTATTAATTTTTTTTTTGGGTGCAGTAAGTATGTGCTAACCGCTCATGTTGAGTTAATTCCGTAGAGATGGATAGGGTGAGTTATGTAAATTTCCTTTTTGTATAATTCTGCAATCAGCTTTTGTGGTCTTTTTGGCATATGCATTTCTATTCCTGATTGCTTTTGGATATTGTTGTAAGCTTGAAGCTCGTTTCTTTTAATTTTAGAATGTCAATTGATTTGTTAGAGTTAACTTCCAAACTAGGACAAATTTGATACTCAGCAACAATAAGAAACTATCACTACAATTTTCCAAATAAACCAAAAGCTTACTCAATAAAAGTTGTTCTGGATTGTGGATGTTTTGTCTGGTTTTTGGATTTAATGTATTTGGCAATCTTGATATTTACTATGAAAAAGAGGAAACTCAAGAAAAAGCGTTACATTTTCAGCATGCAAGTCAGTTGATTATGGCAATGTGTTATTTTCCTATTTATTTGCAAATTGAATAAGCCCAAAGGTAACTAAGCCATGATGCTTGCCTGGTGTGATACTGTATAAGAGTCAGTTGACCAGACAATACCTGCTTTAATCTGTTGGACGAATCTTAGTTATTTATGTTGAGAAGTTCTGAAAATTTGGAATTATGCTGATCATAAGTGATCAATGTGTCAAATTTATATTTAATTCTGGTATGTATTCCATTTTTACCTCCTACAGTTGGAAAGCTTCTTGGTTTTATGGACGAAGTAATGTTTTTTTTTTCATGGACATGCAAATATGTGCTATTGTATGCGGGTGGGTGAATGCTTGTGGTTGGAGGGTACCTGCCTTCCTGACCCTAATGAAGTGTAATAAAAAACTTGATTCAAGTGTCTGTAGTCAGGTTCTTCTACAGGAAAACTTTTCTTCTGAAGGCATAGAAAACCTTGATACTGTACTTTAGGTTTTTCCGGAACTTTGCTTGCTGAAGGCATAATTTTTTTTTTTAGTTATTTCCAAACTTTTCTCCTTTAGATAAATATCTAATGTGGACACTTTGAGCGTGATTGATTGAAAAGATCTTATTTTTGATGTCAATGTTGAAGACAATTGAAAGTGTTCAAATGAATTAGAACACCCACATCTGATTACCTGATGTACAATCCAACCCTATCCAACTCCTATAATAGGTATGATGAAGTCATGGTGCACATCCACATAGGGGAAGATGCTTTTTGAAACGTTGTTATCTGAACTCTGCAGGGGTTCTAAAGTAGCCTTCCATGTGATGAGAGTTGATTTTTAGTTTGTCATGCAGATTTGCCCTGTATATCATAATATGGTTGATTGGTTGTAGATGAGGTGGATGGAAATATTTATGTGTCGTGGAAAATATTATTGTAATTGCTGGTTTCAGAAAATATGGTAATTTCATCTGGTCTCATTTGATTTTGAATTTCACTAAGAATTCTTTCAGAATTTATTTGACTCTGATTTGCTTTGCACATGCATTTTCTACATAATGCCACTATCTAATCTACCCTTTTGTGTTTATATTAATAAGATGCTCCCCTAACTGTGCCAAATTGTTTTGTATTCTCTCCTTTCTTGATTACTTATTTGCATCTTCCTTGGAGTTCATCAAATTGATATCTGCATTGACTATATATTCCCATTTATGACACTGTTATGCTTTCTATGTGCTATATAGGTGTTTGTTGGCTATTATGATCTAATAAATTTAATAATGTTAGATCCTGAACACTTTACATTAGAGTTATTATGATGATTCAACATGCAATATCCATTTGATGGATGTCTTCCTCTGTTTCCTAATTTCATTCCCATTTTTTGATTGTCCCCTTCGTTTTTAGTGTATGCCAAGTTGACTTGTCATACGCGCTGCCCGTATCAAAAATCTGTTTGCTAGGTTTTATATCATAATATTCCCCCCCATAACTGAGTCTAGTAGTATAAAAGCTATTCTTTTGGCTCTGGCGAATTATTGTAGAGGAACTGCAGAGGTCCAAGGATAAATACTAATGGAAATATGAATAGGACCACAAATTCTTGTTCTCTATCTTAGGAAGTACTTCATGAACATGATGGTTAATTAGCAGTATCTCGTATTTTCTGGTAAACAAGATTCTTTTCCTACGGCTTAAATTTACCTGGAAATTATGAGGTTTCCTAGGTGGTATTGATTACTTTAATGATGATCTTTGTTTAGTATTAAGCTATCTGGTTGTAGATTTTGTGATATTGTGCATATCAGTTAGTAAAAATGTATTTCGGCATGTTCTTTTAAAGATCTCCTTTTCTGTTGAGGGATTTTCTAACTAGTTGTGCGATAGAGTTTTTACTTGTCATGCTAAAAAGTTCTTGGGAATCGAGGCCTTCTTGCTTTTGATCTCGGACCTCTTATTACGAACTTGCTTCATGCACATAATCATGCCTTGGGGGTGGAGTGGAGGGGTAAGTTGCAATAATTATGTCCACTAATAATGAGAGAGACCTGCTTTATGGCCAGGGCCACGTGTGTCCTGGCCAAGCAGATTAATCCATAGTGAGAATGGAGTTACTATGTGCCATCCTTGTCATATTTTACTTGTGTTTTGCTATTGTGCTTGACCTCTAGGATGGGGATTGCCCTGCTTACTGTTGAAGCTGAACAAGCAAATTGAAGCGCTTCATTATATCCCACTTGAAAATGATACTGAAAGACATCATTTCTTAACATCAAGTGAGTTGGTTCTTGATTTTTCAAGGACCTCGTTATTCAAGTAAGGTTGGCTCATGATCCATGCAGATGATTGTTCCAGAGAACTGTGAACTATGTAGTTACAGGATATGCAACTTATCAAATGTTAGTTTTTTTATATTGTTAAAAGTAACAATATTAAGCTTGGCTACTGCCCTACTGGAGTAATGTTGAAGATGATTTTCTACTACCAATGGCCTTAAACCAATGGTTAAACTGGAAAGGTTATCTATTCCTTTCCTTTTACGTTGTTAATTATTCATATGATCTTAAAGTTTGGTTAGTCAACTAACAAGCAGCTGTTGCAGGAACGACAATCTTTCTCCCACAAATTTGTTGCGTGATTATTAATATGCTACTTCATTGAGCTGGAATAGATATGTTTGGTTTCCCACTCACAGAAACCGTATCCTTTCATCTCTATCAATGTCTAATTCTGATCTTCCTTCCCAGTTTAAAATTATAGAAGGATATTCTGTAATGGTCCAATTCTATAGAAGTTCCCATGAATTCATTATGAGGATTGTTGGCATATCCCTACCAGATTTCAAAATTAATCCTGCAGATCCATTACATTCCAAAGAATATGAGTGATTAAAGACACTTTATTTCCATTCGCAACTTAATCAAGAATTAAGAATAAATGTATTTTGACAATCATTTTCTTTCAACTGTTGATCAATGATTCATAAAAATGAGACATTGAGATAGAATCACAGGAAATCGAATTCAAGCATTCTTTACATTCAGAATTACACATCAGAAACCTGGTAAATCATTAATTCAAACACTACCAATACCCAAAGTAAAACCCTAACAAACGATGAATTCAAGAGCTGGTGAATTTGGTAACAGCCTTTGTACCCTCGGACACGGCGTGTTTCGCCAATTCTCCTGGAAGAACCAATCGGACAGCGGTTTGAATTTCTCGAGAAGTAATCGTCGGCTTCTTGTTGTACCTTGCCAGCCTAGACGCCTCCTGAGCTAATTTCTCAAAAATATCATTGATAAAGCTGTTCATGATCCCCATAGCCTTGCTCGAGATCCCGATGTCAGGATGAACCTGCTTCAGCACCTTGAAGATGTAGATCTTGTAAGTTTCCACACTCTTCTTCGTGCGCTTCTTTTTCTTGTCTCCAGCGGCGGCGGTGCCATCCTTCGGAAGCTTTTTCCCTGCCTTTGGCTTCTTCTCCGCCGGAGCCTTCTCGGCGGCTGGCTTCTTCTCCGCCGGCTTCTTTTCCGCCTTTGGTGCCATTGATGGAGAGAAAATGTAAAGTGTACTTGAGGGGAATTCAATGAATTTGTTGAAAGTTGGATGGGATGTTCAGGGTGTGGTTGAGTTTATATATGATAACGTGGATTGAATGTGATTGGTGGACATTGGGAGACTCGGATTGCGACTTTTAGCCGTTGATAGAATGGAAGTGAGTCGACGGTGTTGTTATAAGTTGATACATATATGTATACGAGGAAATTGAACATTGGTCATTTTCTAGTGACTCGGATTGTGGATAGGAACCGTTGATGCAATCAAGAGTTAACGGATGAGATTCAATGAGATGATGGCTTCCTGAATGAGTTTCGAATTGTACACACCTTACAATTTCTACACGGATAATTAACGCAAAAACGTTTCGTCATTTGTATTTATTGTGCATATCGTCTTTATCATTTTAATTTTGACATTTACACTCTTCATTTCAACATTTTCGTGTGGAGTTAGTCATTTCCGTAAATTCCTTTCGTCAAATATGAATAATTGGTACAAAACATCTTTATTGGTTACCTTCATTGCGCAAATCATCTTTATTATTTAAATTTTAGTATTTGGATCATCAAATCGACATTTCTTTGCGTAAGTTTTTTTATTATATGAACGTGATATTTGATTATTGCGTTTTATGTTATTAATGATTCTCATGACATATTCATGTATGTCAATGCATCATAAGCATGCTTGAATTTTCCATATTTTTTTTTAAAAAAAGGAGCTTGCTCGGCTCGGCCTGGCTTGGGTCGAGTCTAAATTTTTTTGTCGAGCAAAAACTCGGCTAGACTCGAGCCCCAAAAAAAGCTCCTACCATTTTACTCGAGCCGATCCTCGAATTTTGGCTTGACTCGATTCGTTGACATCCCTATATTCAGTTCAGTTGAACTTAAAATTATTAAGTTCTAGCTTGCTTCTATAAAAGAGTAACTTGAAAATCATGTTTAGCACAAACTAAACATGTTCAATTTGTCTTCATTCATCCCTTGCTTCAAAATGATTACTACCTATTTGGGGGATATGATATATATATATATATATATTTTTTTTTAATACTAGGCTTATAAAAAAATTTACCTAAGAAAAATTAAATGGGCTCCTCAGCCACTGCCTATTTTTTTTTACTGTAAAAACTTTGAAAAAAAAAATGACAAAAATTGAGGGGGAAAATGTAAAACAGGAAAATGGGGGCAAGGGAAGGAAAAACGAAACGCAAATAAAAACTGTAGAATGCTCAGAAACGCCATATTTTCTACCTGAAGGATCAGGGAAGCGACAGACCCACTGTCGCATTGGGCGCAGTTATCATCATTGCAATGTGCACCAGCCGGGAATCGAACCCGGGTCTGTACCGTGGCAGGGTACTATTCTACCACTAGACCACTGGTGCTTCTTGTTAGCTTGTGTAACAATAAATTTTCTTTAGATGTATAAGTTTTGCCACCGCTCTTCATATTCTAATAAATCCGAATAAATCATCCTACGAAGTAGTTGTATAATTCGAGAAAAATTAATGATACTTGTACATAAGTAGTTACATAATAATTTAATACTATTTTTATTTTTATTGAATTTTTTTTATTCAATCATATCTCATTGCATTATGTATATGTAAACTATTATGTACATGTAGCACAACCATTCAAAAAAACATAAACCAAGGACAACGTTCAATTTTATGGAATTAACCGTTAACTTAAAACTCAACTATAAAACGACAAATAAAAAGTGATATTAAAAATATTTATATTATAATCAAAATAATAAGGCCAAAAAATTTTCAAGCATTCAATTAAATACTTGTCTTGTGATTTCAGAGGCAACAAAATTAATTAATCTCGCAAATATAGTTCAATTATTTCTTTCTCAATTGATAATATAACAAAAAATCATGCTGCTCAAACAAGGAATTTTTATAGGGAATGTTGACTGACAACACTTGGCTTGCACTTATTGGAAGATAAAAAGAATTTCTAAAAATAATAATAATAACAGACGAATCACAATTTATTACGTCCGCATCCGTAAAAAAATTGTACACAATTCCCTGTTTGAGTAGCATTATTGCATAACAAATTTATTCAATCTTTCACTGATATAATTGATCGAAAATATATTTTGATCAACTTCTACTTGAAGAAGCTTCTTTTTGCATATACAGCTGTAATCTGTATGGTTAGCAATTTTTTGTAAGTATAAATATTTGAAAAACAATCATCAATTTTCTTTAAATAATGTGGCAAATCAATTGCCTTTTTTTTTACATGGTAAATAGTGCATCAAAACTGTCAACTCCGAACATAAATCATCTTCAATAATTTTCGAACTTCTATTATATTTCAAATAATGCTTAAGATACTCATAAGATTTCAATAAACTGGTGATAGTCGCATGTTTTAATCTCTCCAAATTATTAAAAAAAAAAAAACTAAATGTATCTTTATATTGTTTAAATTGATTAATCCGAATTTGAAGTCAACGTCGAACTTGATCAATTATAAAGAAGAAGTAATCCATTCTTAAAAAATATTTAGCTAATTGATTTACCTCATTATTGACACTTTCATCAATTTCTTCTTTCTTCGCATGATACTTTTTCCTAGAATACATCCTCAATTCCCATTTGTTTAGCTTCATCCATAGTATTGCCAAACCCAAAATCTCTGCAATCTTCTAGAAACGAAAGACACAGCAACTTAAGTCTGATAATCAAAGATGAAAGAACTGAAGAGGGTGATCTGAGAAACTGTTAAAACGAAATTATGCCATCTGAGGAGGATTTGCATCTAAGCTAAACGGGAAATTTTATGAAATTGTTGTATGGCCATCTATAATTTTTAGTTGGGTGTTTTGAGTTATAAAAAAAATAAAAATGTTTATAAAATATTTGACTAACATAAATTATAACCAGCCCGTGCTTAGGGACCAATTCTTCCAGTGAAAAACACCTCTTGGGAAACAACTGCATGAATTATTTCATATTTTCCAGATGAAGCAAGCAAGCAATCAATTACAGAAATAAAACCACCAAAAATGTGCAATCTCAACTTTATTTGAATGAGTTCGATTGAGACGAGCATTTTCGACGGATGCATTTGTTCAAACTACATTAAACAACTACTGAAATATTCCATAATAAACAGCTATATGTCTCGAGATGCCATTACTCGATCTTACCCTGTTCTGAGAAATGAGAATCGATCCAAGAGTACAAGGGGATTGAGCAAGCAAAACTGCAAAACTAGAATTCACAGGTGCCACAGTTATCTAGCCCTCCTGCACATGATGCCGTCTTAAGTCCTCGTTTTCTTTAGTTAAACTCTCGATACGGGATTGTAGAAAGTTGATCATGGCTTGGGCCCTCATCACTTCGATTTTCAGCGTCTCCCTCTCCATGGAGACATTCAAGATCCCGTTCTCCAAATTGTTAATAAATTTCAAATACCCCGGAGGCACAGATTTCTCGAGGATGGAAGAATCAAAGGTAAGCGAGTTGACTGGATTATTTTCTTTGGGTTCTACAGGTTCTAATAAAGGAATTGTCGTCATCATCATTTTTGAGGGATCATCACTTGTTGTCGTTGAATCTTCGGATCCATTTGCACGACTTGAGTGAGGATCATCATGCTTTGATATTTTGCTTTGAGATAAAGAAAGTTCGGGATCTTCTTCAGATCTTTCCCTCTTGCAAGCTAATGGGAGAGACTGCAGCTCAATTTGATTCTCGAATTGGGGAGGCGCCATGCTGAGAGGATGAGTATCCTGTAACAAATTCGAGTTCAAATACGCGAAAGATAGAATACCCATAGTCGAGCCAAGTTTGAAGCATTAAGTAGAAATGTATGAATATTCATAAAAGATATTGACGACAATGGAATAAGCAAAGAATGATAATATTAACAGGAGAATCTCACATTATTTAATCTACTAACAGCTTTCAAAAGTCACCTACATTATTATCAATAAGAGGTATTCCGCCTTCTCAGATGAATAAAGAGCTAAACACTGGTAGAAGGAAAATAAGCAGCAGCAACAACATCTTACTCCTAACTTTCAAGGAGAATTATGAGTCAGGAACTAATTGACTTCGCAATCCAAGCAAGAAGCCTGATAGTTGCAACTTATCTGTCAATGTAGTCCATAAAGGGCATTCTTGGAATCAAACACAGAAAAATGAGAGTTCGTTTTCTGAGCCCTTGTTTGATTTTGATTTTGATTTTTTCAAAATCTTTTTTCCTCAAACTCATTTTCAACCACACATTAAAACAGGCAGATTTTCTCGTTACCCTAAGCTCTGAGATCAAACAAGGAACATGAAATTTTCCACTCAAACAAACAAGGACCCTAACTGTAAAGAATAATCACTTCGGAGATGATAGACTTTGTGGTATGAGATCATCAAATGGTTTCAATTTACCGTCCAAGTTCACATAACAATAATAAAGCTATCAGCAAGAACATCTAGGATACTTACTGCCTATAAATTAACAAGTATTTATCATTGAGCTAATGCCATAGTACTATAGAATTAGTGACTGAATCATCTGATTACAATGGGGGACTTTGACATCCCAATCCTTAACCATAGACCCAGTGGTGATGAGTGTATGAATATCAACATAAATAAAGTAGTGCACAACAGTCTCGTCCACAGTTCGCAAATTTAAGATATTACAAAGCTACTTCCTAGTGTTAATAGACTGTCAAGACGCTCTCTCTCATGAATGAACAGACGCCCACTGAATATGTCATACTGTAGTTGACAAAAAGAGGATTAGTAGTCGGTGTATTCCACCTCAAAGTAGAGATATCCCTGCCACGTTCCCCTCGTGCATTGAGAAAAGAATGGTCTTGTCGAACTTAACAGAAAAAAGGGAACTTCAATATATCACAACTTACCGAAATATCAAATCTTAACTTATTAAAACTAATCAACAAATCTTAGTTAAATCATACCTAATCAGATTTAAATCAAACTCTACTGTTAATCTTATTCCACTGAAGCATTATCTTAAATTTCCAATGAACTAGTATTACAGAAAGGCAAGGACTGTGTTCCCTCGAACTTCACAGAGTGGGGCTACAGGTCCATAGACTTGGACAATGAGTCAAGGCTGGAAGTCTTGTTATCCAAAGTACTCTTACCACTTTTAACAGTTGAGTTTAAATACTTTTTTCTATTTACAGTTTATGCAGAAACAAAATACACGTACACTATGATTTATCATGATTCCACGACAAGGATTTCTTCTTCTGTCTTAAAATCTAACGTGCAGCTCAATACTTCCAAAAGTAGCAAAACATAATGCAAAAAAACTTAGATAACTTGCAATTCAGATATGAATAACTCATTTGTCCCGGTTCTTATTCTTTGCAATCAAAAGAAACAACAATATAGCATGCGAAAATACTTAATAACTTCATTAAATACAAAATTTTGCAACTAAAAAGGGGTGATATGCATAAAGAAAGTGAACTACAGGATATGAAGCAAAAATACAGGAAACAAGACGATTACCATAATGGAAATGAACTGCGTGGATATGCAAAAGATTGCGTAACACCTAGAAATTTCTTTGCCAGAAAAAAGAAAGGAAAGAGCAGAAATAAACCTGGTTCAGGTGAATGACCTCGACTCGTGCTTCATCACCATTCGGCATATCATCTTCAACTACGCCAGGAACCACAAGAGCTGCATCATCATCCCATTCCTCCTCAACAAAAGGGGCATATCTGTCCCCATTTGGCGGTCCCAAACCACTCTTCTGAAAGATTCTACAGAGCACAAATGCATCCTTTTCCCACAAAAAAGGACAAAGAGGAATTTCTTTTAAGATCCATAGCTTTCAACAAAGAAAAAGAAATATGCACCAACTTTAAATTTCAACATAACCATCCAAACCTGTGCTACTCTAGCCCTTTCTAATTCTGCATCACAAAGTCTGTATTCATGCATTACCCAATTTGTTCTCTTTCCATCAGGAGCTCGTCCGCTATGGAAAACAAGGGTTTTCTTCATTCCAATGGTTTGGTTTTTATGGCGCACAGGACGATCCTTTCCAGTTGCTTTCCAATACCCTTTGCCAGTGGCACGATTCAGCCGAGATCCATTACCATATTTTCTGTCCACAGGGCTGAAAAAGTACCATTCTAGATCTCTGGTCTTCAGGGATGCATAATCTTCAAAGCAAAAATCACGATACAAGACTATTTATTAGAAAGATCGGAAAAGAATTACATATTGACAAAAAAGAAACCATGGAAAAAGTAGAATTTGAGGTAAAACGGCAAACACAGGAGAATCTAATGACAGGCTACGAACTTAGTATACAAAATTTAAATCATATTAATACAAAAGATACTCAAAGGTAACTCTTGGATCACTAATTCGCACACCCGTACATGCTTAACTATAGATACAGGCATTCATATCCAAATTTTTGTCTATACATAATACATCCTTTTTTCCACTCCAACTAATTTATCATTTTTATCATATGCAAGTTCTGAAAATCTCATCTTTAGCCTAACTTATCATTTTTATCATATTATAATTTCAAAAATCTCATCATCAGCTCATCAAATTGCAACATACAAATGCACAAGTAATCTACATTATTGAAATCGTAAATAAATTGTACACCCAAAAGCCCAAAATAATCATAAATGAAATAATTAAAAGAAATTCTGAATCCACAAAGAACTAAAAATTTGCTCCTGGCTAAAAACCCCATAGTTAACCAAAAATAAAAAAATATTATCCGACCAAATAAAATCAGCAAAAAATATAAAATACATCTTATTAATATATATATATGGGCAAATTTACGTACGAATATAAGTACCAGCAAGCTCCCATGGCTCAGATTTGTAGACATCAATTTCAGTAACAGCTTGAAATCGAAAGGGCTTCCTACATGCTTTCCTCCTCAGATAGTACCTCACCAACTCCTCATCCGTCGGATGAAACCTGAAACCCGGTGCCAAAGAAGTTGGTGGCGGCGCCACCGTCCTCGCCGGTGCTGCACCCACCCCCGCTGCCACCACCTCTTGTCCCATCTAGAATTCCAGATATAATTCCCCTCGAAATGAAAAGATGAACACCAAAAATTCTAGGGAGTTTGGTGCTCCCGGAAAAAAAATATCAGACTCAAAACTCAACACATAAATTAAATCCCAGATGAGTCAAACTCAAAACTCGACACATAAATTAATATCCTAGATGAGTACAAAGCAAAAAAGATAAGTTATAGTGGTGGGTTTGACTTTGACAGAAAGCTTTAAAATGAAGATAGATTAGAAGGCAAGCAAAGTTTTACAGATAGAAAATAATTGGATGGGATTTTGGGATTTGGTTTGCGCGAGGATTAAGAAATGTACAAGTGTTGTGTGTGGTGTGGATGCTTGCTTGACACGGAAATCGAAAATCAAAGAAGAGAAAAAGGGTTAGGCTTAGCTGTTTCTCGTAGTTTTGTTGATTTCTTGATGATTTCTGTATACTTCTACAAGAAACCTCACGTCTGCCTACTTCCATCTCTCTATATCTAGATTTGTACCATTAGTCCCCAAATTTATTGTCTCCAAGGCTTGTGATCCTTAACCTTTAAATTTACGACGAAAGTCCTAAGACTAACTATCTTTTATCCATTGATATTTGCTCTATTATTCTTATTCGAACATTGAATGAGAATAGTATAATTTTCATGTCCAACTCGACCAAGTTGCTTGGTCATTAGTGGACTGATGGTTCGACATTAGAAGTGTGTTTAATAGAGATTATTGGGGAAAAATGAATTTTGAAATAGTGATATGATGAAAAATGTGTGGTTGAAAAAGAAGGAAAAGTTATTGATGTGATGAAAAATATTATTTTATTGAAAAATGTGTGGTTGAAAATGAGTAGAAGAATGAGAATGTGGGTCAAACGGGCCCTAGATGAATATTTAAAAAAAAAAATTTTGATTTTTGTTATTACTGAAATTGCTTGATTCATAATAAGCATATTTTTATTCCATGCTACCTAATTTTTTTCTTGAATTCAATCATTTTTGCAAAACACTTAAAATAATAATAATAATAATAATAATTGACATATTTTGTTAATTACTATAGGAATTAATCCTACTACTTCTAGTTCTGAAGTTTCCACACTTGAAAAAACTTTGAGGCATATCGTCCAAATCATCAGTATGATACTAGATGTCTAATGAAATATTGATAGTCAAGCAATCAACGTGACTTGTGAGATACAACAATAATTAAAAATATTCGAGTTAAAGTTATAATTATGAGTACTACAGATTGTCTTATGAGAGGAGTGAAAGTGATTGACACGAGCTCCTCGAAGTGTCTCGATCAATGGATCGTTTCTAGAACGAATTTTCAAAGTTTTTTTTGCATTAAAAAGCTATATATAATTTATAATTGATCACGAAAATAATGATACTAGTTTGTAGAGTTTTTCCTTTTAGTAAGACTACATTTTGACTATTTTTCTCGTTAAATTTTCTTGTAAGCACTGATACTTATCTTATAATAAACAATGTTGATATGTCATATTATTTCATTAGTAGCTAAAGATTTGGTGGATCTCAATATTTGAAATAAATTTATTATCCACTAATAAATTAATATGAATATATATATATATATATATATATATATATATATATATATATATATATATATATATATACCAATAAAATGGTTTGGTTTACTTGTTACTCACTAATAATTAAAAGTTTCGAATTGAATCGACCGATTTGTCAGAACTAGGTCACTGTTATAGGTGAAACCACGATTTTCATGGTTTCGATTGCAAACCAATCCGACTATGTCATAAGATCGAGCCATGATCCAATTTATATATAATTTAGTGTTAATGATTGTTCCAAGGCGATTTTTACAAAACATAAAAAAGAGTTGGTCCGTTTTCAACTATCAATATCCAAAAATATTCTCTAATATGAAGCCATATGTTATTTTTAACTTGAATTAATGTCAAAAATTTAAAGTAGAACATATTTTCTTAAGGATCATGTAATAACTTAATAAAGACATTGATGATTTTTATCATCGAATGAAGGTACAATATAATAAAATATTAGGGGTCAAGTTGTTACTAGAACAATTTTGAGGACCAATAGTGAATTTTTTTCGTTTACAACAATATATACATATGAGAGAGATGTAAATATATATATGCTTTGGCCCTCATGACACATTTTCAAGTAGTAAAAAAGGAAGTTGGAGAAATCCAATTTTATTTGAAACTGTCGGGTCAAGAGTTCAAATTCTGAAATATGAATTTGACTTTTTAGGTAAGTGCAAGTAGGGGTGGGCGTGGGTTGGGTTGGGTCGGTTTTTTTTCCAACCCAAACCCAACCCAACTTGATCGGTTTGATAAAAATCAACCCAACCCAACCCAGTTATTGATTTAAACCCAACCCAACCCAACCCGATCAAAATCGGTTTGGGTTGGGTTGGGTTGGGTTGGGTTGGGCTTCGGCCCAATCAAAGTTAGATTCGATTTATTTATTAAATTTGGATAATTTTTTAGAATTTGAAATTACTTGAAAATTTACGCCTTTTAAACACACATATAAGGAATTCTTTCTAAAAATAATGTATAAATAAGTTTAAAATTTAAGAAGCATTTTCTTTTTTACAATTTTTTGAAATTCAATCACTTCATTATCATGTCTTTAATTTTTATTTTAACGTCAAATGACATTCATTTTAAATAGTGTTCACGTGAATCGATCTATGTGAAAAAAATTGACATTTATATATTATAAATTATTATCTTATCTTTACTATTATGTCTATTTAATTTATTTTTTTCATCTTATATATTAATTTTTTGAATTCATCGGGTTGGGTCGGGTTGGGTTGGGTTTTAATTCATAACCCAAGACCCAACCCAACCCAACCTTAAATTCAATTTTTCAACCCAACTCAACCCAATTGAACTTAAAAAATCAACCCAAACCGATCGGTTTGGGTTGGGTTGGTCGGGTTTTTGCCCACCCCTAAGTGCAAGTGTACAAGTAGCCTTCTACCATGTATCCTTAGAGGCATAACCTGTGATATACCTGCTTCATCAAGGTCAAAGACAGGACAGGTGAGGACGTCAGTAATGGAGCGTAATAAAAAAATAATAATAATAATAAAAAAAATTAAATATAAATATATATATATATATATATATATATATATATCTGCTTTGGATGTTTGGCTATACAGTATACATGTACCTCTCCTCGTGGATAACGATTGCCATTTTTTATTTTTATAATTACAGTATATATTTTTTATTTTCTTATTTCATTTCATTTGGACTTTAGCGGGTTACTCGGTTTTGAGTTTAGGTTTTTCTGCTTTTGGGGACTTTGCTTGTACTGACAGAAAAACACATGACTAGTTAAACGCATGCACGCAGATTTTTCGTTGTTGTTATGTAGATAGAGGAGAACTCAAAAATGATTTTGTATATGACTTGTATCATTTTGTATTTCAAAATATTATATAATAAAATAACGTTAAAATCTTATTATTGTATTATTAAAATATTAGCTCCTATTTGATTCTCATTTTTCCAAAAATTTATTTTCGCTTCTCTTCTTTTTAATCAGACATTTTTCAATAAAATAATATTACGCAAATCCAAATTTTTTGGGAAGGGCTAATGAGATCAAACAACATTAATGTGCAACGGAATTATAATTTTTTGGAAAAAAAAAATGAACATAATTTCCAAAGGATATTTAAGTAGCCATAATTCATCATCAAGGCATTAAATTATACATACTTTTTGTTAATTGGGCAAAGAGTAGTTTTAGACCCTGTTTAAGCTCCATTTTTGGAGAAAAATAAGTTCTGAAATGGTTTTTTTTTTTTGGAGAATATGTAGTTAAAAAAATAGAAAAATATTTTGAATTTACATGTAAAATCATTTTATAAAAAAATGTGCGATTGAAAATTAATCTTGAAAAAATGAAGTTCAAAGATAGGCTTAATTCATCAATTGATTTGAGCATTAACTAAGCAAGCAACCTAGAAAGTGAGATAAAATGTCAAAAATATTATAAAAATGGAAAATGTGGATTGAAGAAGGAGTTTTGCTATATAAATAGGGCCGCGTAGGCCCTGTTTGAGAAGAATTATTCACGAAGAAGTGGTGTAATAAAGTCATGAGTACAAGTAAAGCAATTCATTGTCCGTTCGTTAAGAAACATCTACTCCCTTCTTTAATGTATTAATTAAATCAAGTCTCACTAATTAACCTTAATTATAAAAAGTTGAATAAAGTCCAATGTACATACCCTTGTTACCAGGGTCTCACACATGAGTGAGACCAATGTGTGTTAAAAATTGGAAAAATATACAACTGTGAGTTATCTATACTTGTCTTGTACGTGCAGCAAGATTCTAAAAAGTTTGAATTCGACTCCGAAAATTCCGTTTCATTGTTCCGTGCAATGAGGGCAGATCTACAATCTTTTGCCCCTTCAAAATATTTTTAATAACTCATTAAATTTGAAATTGATTATGAGTTCTTGTACATTACCCAGTTCAAAAAATTAGACGACCGCGATATGTATTTTATGTGGATTAAATTGGTAAACTTGATGCGAAAAACTTTATTATTTACATTTTTTCAAATGAAGAAATGCATGAATTTGAACAACACTTTAGATATCACAAATAAATTAAAGGTTTAATGGTCCAAGCTGAAATTTCTAAAAGAATACTTGCTTGTTTGCTCCTTTTTAGTCACACGTATAGCTTAGGAAAACAAAGGGAAAAAGATAATGGATATGTTTAGATTATTTTGAGGTTGTATATATAGTTAATTAAAACAAGTCACCAAGATTATCAAAAGTGGCATAAAATGCCAAAAAAATATTAAAAAAATAGAAAATGTAGATTGAAGAAGTGGTGTGAGTACAAGTAAAGCAATTCATTGCCCGTTCGTTACGAAACCTCTACTTCCTTCTTTAACGCATTACTTAATTCACATGCCACTAATTAACCTCAATTATAAAAAGTTCGAGTTCGACTCCTAGGATTCCTTTCCATTTTTAATTTTAATTTTTTTTATTACGCGTCATTACTCTCGCTCACACCTGTCCGCCTCTAGGTCTTTGTGTGATAGTAAATTGAGGGATATGCCCAAGTTGGTCAGGGTCTCAGTACATTTTTACTGAACTACCACAAATTCTCTTCCTTAAAATTCGAACCTGGGACGTACCCGTTGCATAGTTTTTTCTTTTCCATCCTTTGCCAACTTGAATGTGTCTCTGGGGACTATTCCTTTCCATTATTCTGTGCATGGAGCACAATTCTATAATCTCTTGTCCTTTCAATACATTTTTAATATCTCATTAATTTTGAAATTGATTTCGAGTTTTTGTATATTACTCCGTTTCGACGAGCATGATATCTATTTTATGTGGATTAAATTGGAAAGCTTGACGTGATAAACTTTATCATTTACATTTTTCCAAGTGTGCAAAATGAAGAGATGCATGAATTTGAACAACACTTTAGATATCACAAATAAATTAAAGGTTTAATGGTCCAAGCTGAATTTTCTGAAGGAATACTTGCTTGTTTACTCTTCTCTACGCCTTTTCAGTCACACGTGTAACTTAGGAAGACAAAGGGAAAGTGCTAGTGGATATGTTCAGATTATTTTAAGGTTGCATAGTTAATTAAAACAAGTAAACAAGATTATCAAAAGTGTTAAGTACACAAGCTAATCCCGATCCTTGATAAATTGTAGGCCGACTACATAAATTCTTTTACGAAATATTCTTTTGTAATTTCTAAATGGTCATGTTTGTCGTGATAAACTTCTAACAATCTCTGTTTGATTTTTTTAAAAATCAGATTTTTAGCGGATTTGATATATTTCAAAAAATGTATGATTAAGCGATAAAAGTTGTGGATTCTATAAAAAATTTAATTAAAATTAATTATTGATCTTAACTCAATATTTTTATTAACTTTTTTTTAGTTAAATCAAACATAAGTTGAGTGTAATTCTAAAAGTTGAGAAGATGAAGTGACGAAAATAAGTACAACAACATAATTAACAAATTTGTTTTACATTATCATATTTTTTTTATTGTATAACAAAATTTAAATTGGCAACGAGTATACTTTGTGGATAAGTACTCGGTTATATAAGATAATAGGTAACATGCATACTCCACACATGTAATAATAGTCAAATATAACTGGTTGGAATAAATAAGTATCTTGACGTTCAATTTCGAAAAGAAACACAATACTCTTATTTTGTCCCTATTATTTTTTTTAATCAACACGACTACCCGTGCAGAAGAGGATGATATAATACTCACAATGAAGGGTTCCATTTTTTTTGGACATTTTTTTCACGCGGGACCCACACGCATATGAGTGGATGTTAACATCTTCTGTATAAAAAACTTTATTCTTTTTTAATAACTTTTTTTTTTCTTATGTTAGGTTACTTATCGGTTACTTTTATATTTCATCCGTCCCATTTATATAAACTAGATTTTCTTATCTTAATTATATAGTTCTTTTTTTTTTTATTGAAAATGTTTTATTTTGTTTGTTTACTATTATATCTTTATTTAATTTGCTTAGTTATAACCAATTCTCCATATTTAATCTTAAAAATTGTACAAATAGAAACAAAATCAACTTATATTAATGGGACGGAGAGTAATATTTTTTGATAATTCACACAAAACATTGCTGTACTTTACATGTTTTATGCAAGATAATATATATTTTTTCATTCTGACGCAATACTCCTCATATCAACCAAACGGTGGGCAAAACAATCATGTCTTTATTATTTAAGGCTCAATGTGCTTGAACGAGTGACAAGATGCCGACCATTGAATACATGACAATATGACTAGTGCAATTGTAGAAGATTTTCAGTAATTATAACCTTCATAGATATTTTGGTTCTCTTGTTTTAGATATATTACTGTACATCGACATTTAAAAAATAATAATTTATATACGAAACATTCATTCTTGTACAATTTAACTTTGCTTACATAATGTAGCAAGCCCCAAACTTGAATAAAGGAATAAAGTTTTTACAACTTTATAATTCTTTTTATAAAATAAAATTTTGTATGTTCATTATTTCCTTATAAACTTACGCTTCATTTGAAGAGTGAAAGTGCAATTTATTAGAAATCAGGAAAAGGATAGAAACGAAATTGAAGTCTGCCATGGAGATGCAAACTGAAGTGAATAGAAAAAGATCGAAACCTGCTGAACTACAAGGGAGAGAAAATATTTCATTCAACTCAAATTACAATGCATAAGAGATCTCTATTTATAAAGAAAAGTACTACAAATCTAACAAACTAATTTACTATAAAAGCCTCTAGAATGGAGATGAGTTGGAAAGGAATCTGAAGTGCTCCTTGAACACGTGAAGCTAGATGGAGTTATTGATCTATTGCTGCACGTGTTGGTGCATGCTGGAAGTGTTAAGTTGGATGAGGATAGTATATTCCAACACAATTTTCAATAAAAATAAAAATAAAAATTAATGGGGTGAACCAAGCTCACATTTGATGAAGTGAGCCAACAATGGCTCTTGGCTCGCCCCCACATACGATTGTGAGGTGGCTTGTATGGTTTACGCTCAATCAACTCAAACCCAAACCCAAACCCAAACCCAAACCCAAAACCCAAATCCTTCCAAACCCAATAATCTAAACTCAGGACTAACCCAAATTCAAACTTAAGCACCCAAATATCTATAACCCAGTCCAAAGTCAAATCAAAACACAAACACCAGGATTAAACCCAACCCCAACCCAAATTCAAGAACCCAAATCTCTCCAATTCTCCAATTCACCATGAGCTGGGTTTAAATTAATAATTGAATTAAATTATTTTAATTTTAGATCAAACTGACCATATTGGATTGGATTTAGATTGGATAAAAATCCAACCCAACCCAACCCTACTTGTAGCAAAGAGCTAGATCCTAAAAATATTATTTTGCAAACTAATCCCAAACTCAAATTCAAGAGTGAATAAACGCTCTGTCTTTTCATTTTCTATCCATATTTTTTTTTTTCAAAATTTTAACGGACCTAATTTTTTTCATGGAAAATGAAAAAATGATACATAAGTATGAAAGGACTCCAAAAAGTTATCCAATACAAATTGAGCACGCTACGTCTTTATCCGTTTTATTTAACATTTTAAAACAGTGATAACCCGTGGTTACATTGGATTTTTCCTTATTGATAGATAATATTAATATTTAAACATCAAACCAAAAATTGTTATGCACTATGATTGATAATAATTTAAAATTCATTACTCAAATGAAATTAAATCCCTGTTTGGTACCAGTAAAATTAAAATTTAAGTGAAAGTCAACAATCAATTTTAACTACATATTTCAAGTGTCACATAGATTTTCAATCTCATATTTCATCAATTTTTATCAAAATATATTAAAAATATGATTTTAATGCTCACCAAATAGGGGCTAAATCTAATAGATTTATATTGAATATTGAGAAAATTAGATCAAATCATAAAGTCATTTAAAAAATTTGATATCAATAATTCTTTGAAAAAAAATAAAAAAAATAAAGTATATTCAATTACACCCCACCCGCCATTTCTTCACTCACAAAAAATCATTCATTCCAATTTCTCACTATTGCCACATTTTCTATATGCTTCGCCATGGCTAGAACAAGTCACCCATTTGTGATGATAGCGGACAGAGGAAGCTATAGTTATAAGCAAAAACAGTCAAATCAAAAAATCGAATCGAAATCGTATTTTAGAAATCGTCGATTTGGTGCCACGTGAACTCGTTAACGAAATGGTTTTGAATCAAACCAAACTGGTCAAAAACGATTTGGTTTAGATTTGAGAATTTTAATTACGGTTTAAAACTAAATCGAACCGGCGAAAAAATATATAAAAATAAAAAATAAAAAAATGAATTTTTTTGAAAATTCATCCAAAATTTCAAATATATAATATTCAATAGTTTTATCATTTGTGGGTATTTTTTTTAAATATCTAATTTTCTATTACATATATACTATAATAATTATTATTACTCAATAATCTTAATTTATATTTTATATATAAATTATAATAATCTCAATTTTATGTTTTTCAACCTAATTGGAATAAGTAATTTTATAGCCCAACGACCCCAACCCATAATAACCCATACATTTCTTATTTAAATTGAAAATTAAAGTATCAATTATCAAACTCAAAATCTAACTATTCATTTCCTATCATTCCGTTCCAGTTTCTATCAATTATCCTTCAGCGTATCTTCCTCATACGCGACGCGACTCTCATTTTCACGCGACGCGACCTCGCCTCCGCTCCGCCTACCAAATCCCGACACCTCCTCCCCTCCCGTGACTACTCTCAAGGTCCGAACTCTGTAATCTCAACAATTGGCGCCTCCTCATTCGATTCGAAGATTTGAGCCGTTGGTCAGCTATTCATCTTTAAAATCGATTAGGTTTAAGTTTAAATGACATAAAAGTAGACAGATAAAAAAATATACGGCGAAATCGACGGTTTAAAACTGGACCAAACCGCTAGGTTTATGTTTGAGTTTTTTTCAAACCCTTCAAAATGGTTTGGTTTATGTTTAGATTTTTCTCAAACCGGTTTAAACGGTTTGACTTGAAAATTTGTCAAAAATAGATAAAATCGGACCGCTATTCTTAAAGGAAGCCTTTACAACAGTTGAACGTCGAGATCCATGAAGCCTATAGTAAATTGTCTGATCTTGTTGCCCGAGCGGCATATGACTTGAAATTAAGCATCAGATCACAACGGTGGAGATCACCATCTTTGAGTGTTTCTGAATTTTGGAGTCTCGGTCAAAGGAAATTTAACTACAAAGTGGGAAATAAATCATCGCCGGAGATCCAGTGGTAGTACACTTGCCTCATGTCTACTCATGAGGTCCCCTACATCCCTATCCCAAAGCTCATAATAATAGATTTCTCATTAAAATATCTTCTCATCAATAGACCTACGACTTGGTTGTGCTTCTGCTTTCTCTCTATTTGTGTCGTTGTCACCAATTGGCTGAATGCACCGATAATTAGTCATTGTAGTCTGATGGTGGATCTAAGGTGAAGTTGGTGTGTTAACATTAAAGGCAGTGGTAACGACGATTTAGACGGTGTCGACAATGGTGTATTGGAATGTGGTGGGATGAGATGAAGAGCCTATGATTACTAACTATTTTCACTTAGATCTGAATCGATGGTGGTGGTGGTGGTGCATGTGGTGATGGGTTGTGAATTAGAGGTGGTAACGACGATTTGGATGGTATTGGCGGTAGTGGAGTATGGTGAGGTGGGGGTGAAGTGGGGTGTGGTGAAAAGTGGCCATGACCATTTAATTGAGTAATTTGTAATTGTTAAATAATTTGGAAATAAAAATGCGTGATTTACAACTAAATATGTTATTGTGATCCACAAATTGTATTTTTGTGAATGTGATTTTGTTTGATTCGTGACTAGTATGCGACAATGATCATAAATTGTGTGTTATTGTGAGTGCGACTTGTTAAATTAATTATAGGTCCCAACATTTATTAGTGTTACAAAATATGATCACCTGGTTTTTGAATTTTTTTATTTTTAAAATTGTATATTTTGAAATATTTGTAGTCATGTATTACATTTTGTACTTACCTAAAAGTCACTGGCTGTATAAGTCTAAAAATTGCTGCAATAAAATTGTTTTTATGCTTGTCTTTTGTGTTTTAAGTAAACATAATTTTCGTAGCAATCATACTATTTGTACAGAACTATTTATTATCACTTGGATGACATCCACTCATAATAGGAGGTCCCATCTTTTTTTTTTTTTGCATTGTTTATTCACCCGAGTTCCACTGCATGTGAGTGGATGTCATCCAGGTGGTAATGAATAATTTTGTACAAGTAGTTTAATTTTTTTCGCAGTAATCAGTGTACCAACCTAAATCTAGGTAGAATTAAGCTGGGATCCTCCATCTATTGGAAATATAGCCAGTATGTCCCTAATCTATTTTTTAACTGCTTCAGTCCTCAACATTTCATTTTTGTAATACTTAAGTCCTTAGTGGACAACTTTACAGTTCTATTTTTCAATTAAAATGTCGTTTTTTGTGTGTGTTAAGAAGACCACTTTTTTCTTTATATTGAATTTAATTAATAATAAGATTGGAAAATCTAAAAGATGTATTTACAAGAGATTGGCCTCCGCTACACTATTAAAACCTAATTTTCTAGCTCATAAGTGTATCAACTAGAGTGCATATTTGGAGAGTGTTTATAAAATGTTTAATTATAAAAAAGAATAGAAATGATTAGCAAATAAGTGAGTAATACTTGTAAATTCATCAAAAATGTATAGATAAAAAAAAAACTTAGTCGTTTATAAATAGGAGCCAAACACAGGCTTAGTAATGAAGTTGTATCCGTTTTGATTAGTCGCTTCTATACTACATTTTGAATCTCACAAATGAAATTATAAGTAGTCTTTTTGAACCTTCTGAATGACGGTGTTATGTCATTTTTTATTTCTTGTTGAAATAAAGAAAATGGTAAAATTGTTTTCTTAATAAGATTTGTTTGTTAAATTAAAGAAAAAGTTGACACTGTTCCATAGGAATCCAAGTGCAACAAAAATTAAAGACTGGGAGACTTTGGTCATCAGAAGAATAAAGATTGAGGACCTAATTGCTACAGTTCCAATGATTGGAGATCCTATCTCTAATTTCCTTAAGGGCATGTTTGATGGCCATTTAATTCCATGAAAGTAAGAAACCATTTTTCATTTTGACAAAATAAGCTTGTTTGATGGCCAACAAATTCTAGGGAATTGAAATTCCCCCCAGCCTCCCACGCGCCCATTTTCCACATTTTCCTTGAATTGCTTAAAGCAATTCCAAGTAACTTTTTTTTTTGTTGGTAATTGAAACAAATTTTAGATTCAATGAAAAAAATCTCTTTAACCGACAATTTAATTTATATGAAAAATAAAGCCAAACGAATAATATTTGATATATATATTTTTTTCTTTGATTTTTTTTGATAATTGGAACAAATTCTAAATCCAATGATAAAAATATTTATCACTTTAATGAATAATTTTCATAAAAAAAAGTCAAACACATATAAAAAAGGTTTAAAATTTTAAAATTTTTCTGTGAAAAATTATACCAATTAAACACAATTAATTGACAATTCCTGGTAAAACAAATTTTAGACAATTTATTTTCCTGTAATTTATTTATTTTTGGGTCCAAATTCTATACTTGTAATCAAACGGACTCTAAAATCAATTGTTGAAAAAGAAAAAGAAAAGAAAAAGAAAAACTAAAAAAAAAAATGGTGGGTACACTATAATGAAAATTCATCTAATTCGGCCCATGTCAACCATTATTTAAAAAATTAAAAAGTTTGGAATAATATTTTTTATAGAATATGTGGTTAAAAAATAAAAAATTAATATTAATTTATGTATAGAATATTTTATTTTATAAATGTGTGATAAATAATAATATCGTAGCAAATAATTTAAAATTTCAAAGAGGAGAGACAGACTCAAATGCAAAAAATGCCAAAGAAAAATGTCGGGAAAAATGATACTGTTTCAACATCAGGTGGCTCTCACTGCTGGCTCCTGATGCCGGCGTGTGTACAGTCAAATATACAACCGTGTCAACAAAAGAAGATATTTTTAACCGTGTCAACAAAAAGAAGACATGTTTGATTGAATACCTCAAAATTTGGAGAAAAAATGCCATAACAATTTTGAGTTTCAGCCAACTTCTCACCTAACAAAACCCAATAAAATAAAAGATAAAAAAATTAAATAGATTATTCATATTTGTTGGTTTTTATTTTTTTTCTTGATTTTAACGAAGATTTTATAGTTATGGTGAAGTGAAGGATTATGGGTTCAAGAAAGAATTGTTGTAGTAGTATTAATTATGATTATTCTTTCAAGGTATTGTTGATTGGTGACTCTGGTGTGGGAAAAAGCAGTCTTCTTCTTAGTTTCATTTCAAACTGTCAGCAGTTTCCTCAGAATCTCTCTCCGACAATTGGTATACTTTCTCTCTCATCAGTTTTTGAGGTTTGTGTGTGTGTGTGAGTGTTGGGCTGTGTCTTCTTGTCCCTTTTGATGGGATTTTCAATTGCATATACTAATTGAAGATGGAGAGAAAAATATGTGAAAAGTTCTTGTTTGGCTCTTTAGAGCAGGTTTGGCTAATCTTTTAAGTAGCTTTTTTGCTAAGTTAAACATGCTTATTTTGAGTTGAGTTTATTTGCTTTTGTACTACTTTTTATTTGTTTTCACCATGTTTTACTCCTCCTACCATTTGATGGCTGGTAAGGGGTAGTATGAAGTTTGAATAATAGGAAGCAAGAAAAAAATAAGCTACAATTTGTGTATTCTCGTATCAGTCCAATATGCATACCCGTACTCTTTTAACAATTTTGTGTTGGTTGGCAGCCACACGCAAGTTATTTGGAGCTATATGTGCATTCTAATTAAAAGTAGTTTCTAAAGTGTCGTATTTCACAAAACTTCTTCATCATGGAAGTTTCTTTTTTTTTTTTTTTCCTCAAAAGAACTTAATAAATTGATAAAAAATTTATGCTGCGAAACTGTAATTTTTGCTAGTTGTCGATTTGTGACATTTGATCTTGATCGGAGTATGTTGCGAATTAATTCTGCACACTTTGATCTTTGAGGTTGGTTTTCCTTTGTCCAGGAGTGGACTTCAAGATAAAGCTATTAACAACTGGTGGAAAAAGACTGAAGCTGACCATTTGGGATACAGGTAACTGAAATATGAAGTTATTCTTAGAATGAAATTTCTTGTTTGCGCTTTCAACATATGTTCGTCAACGTGGAGCTGAATGTACTTTCAAATGCGAAGGAATTATGTCCGTATCTAATTCCAACTCCATGCTGTCATAAAGTTACCTATTGACTTGTATGAATTTATCACAATGCAGCGGGGCAGGAAAGGTTTGGAACATTTACGAGTTCATACTATAGAGGCGCACATGGAATCATTCTAGGTATGCTATGTCGTTTATTGCTTTACTTGATAAACTTTGTTCTGGAGGTGATGTATTGAAGTTTGGTTTAGTCGAGTTCCATAAATGAGGTGTATTATCTTGGAAAAACCAATAGAGGAGTTTTCACAATTGTAATTCTATTACAGGATGTTTTTCTTAGCAGAGGTGGACACTCTTGTTTCGGAATTGGGCCATAGTCGAGCCTAAAGTTTAGGCCATTTTTTTGCCCTTTAAAAAGATTCAGTCGGCTTCAAAAGTCCATGTCCACCTGAGCTCTAAATTTTAGCCTACTCCCAAATTTAGTTCTAGTTCCACCCCTGGTTGTTAGATACATCTCTTCTAATGTTTCCCCAATCTAGTTAGTTTTTCTCTGAAACCATACAATTTCGAATTGATAAAGTAGAAGGTTTTCGCCCTTCTTGTATTTTCCTTTGGTAGTACTTTACTGCCATTATTGATCGTGTCTGACTGTTTGAGTGTGCTCATTATGGGATTTACCAACCTGGTCATATCTTTATAGTATGATGTATTGTGTTGGTCTTTACACGTGGAATTAACTACTGGATTATTCCGTAGTTTATGACGTAACAAGACGAGAGACGTTTACGAATCTATTGGAGATATGGGCCAAGGAACTAGAGCTTTACTCGACAAATCCCGATTGTATCAAGATACTAGTTGGGAACAAAGTTGATAAGGTAAGTTGCGTGACTATCTTATGGTGTATGTTTGGTACATATGATTTAACAAATTTTTATCTTTTTATCTTTTTTCAGCCTATTCACCCAAGTCCAATATAATACACTTTGTTCATCAGCACCATCAGTGTCACCCCCCTCAATCATATGCACAATAACTGTGAAAATGGATCTGTCATCGGCTTCCTCTGATATTTTCTATCACCTACTTGTTTCTTCCTTTCTTTTCTGTTTTTGCATAGGGGTATGTCTTTTTATACTTTGAATGCATGAAAAAATAAACTTTTGAAACTCCATCGGAGCAGAAACACACTTATTAGAAGCTTGTGTAAGTCAACATTTGTTTTTCAGTTTTCATAACCTTTAAAGAAACAGTGTATAATTCTATTTTCAGGATAGTGAGAGGGCAGTTGCTGTGGAGGAGGGGATGGCTCTTGCACAGAAGCACAAGTCTTTATTTCTTGAATGCAGTGCTAAAACTAGAGAAAATGTGCAACAGTGCTTTAAAGAGCTAACAATGAAGGTATACCTGAAAAGGCACACTTCTGATATACCTTAATATTAACATTAATAAGAGGTAGGATATGCATTTTGTACTTTGTTTCTCAACATAGGCATTTTTTTTTTGGGTTTTTCGGTCTATCCATGAAGCATGAAGTACATAGTTGTCCTGAATATAGCTAACCGAAAAAAATTACGATGGCTTTTGTGTCCTTCTGAAACAATTAGTTACAAGGGGAATGGACGGAACAATTATACTAAAGAAGAAACACTGGTGCAACTTCATAAGCCACTCTCTTCCTTTCCCCTCGAACTGAAAGGACTTTCTAAATTATGTCTTGAATGTCAGTAATATTCCGAAATAGGTAGATTATGATATGTAAACGTTATTATTTGATGCGTCCACATCTCATCCCAAAGAGCGCGAGCCTAGCATCAGCAAGCAGGTGTAGAGCATGCATTATTATATTTCTGGCCTTGTTTTCGTATTTGATATGATTAAATGACTTAATGCTTTAAAAGTTAATAGATTCATCAAGCTTCAGTTTTGTACCCTGTGGAACCTAATCATACTATACACTTAACCCCCACACCCTAGGATCAAACTTCGTAGTAAGGCCACTTTTTGCGCGTGTAAGAGGCACGAGAAACACCTTGTACTCTTCTTCTACATTATAGTGAAAATTTGTAGGGGGGAAGTGGATTTAGCTTTCCAAATTGAGTGTCAATTACTATAAATTTGCATGTTTGTTTTGCTTATTTTCGCTAGCATTTTGTTTATTATTGCTCTCGTAAGAAGGAATTATGGCTTAATCCCTAAAATTTAAGATTAACGCCAAACTTTCCGTTGCGTAGTATGTAAATGAAGTATGTGTTCTGTGTTCCATTACAGATCCTGGAAATACCTAGTCTATTGGAGAAAGGGTCTACGCCCGTGAAGAACCAAATTTTGAAACAGAAACAAGTTTGTCACTCACAGCATAACAATAATTGCTGTTCCTAGTCGAAATACTTGGAGAAACAAAAATCTGGAAATGCAGTTGACAATGGGGAAAGAAGGAACGCTTAAGCAGGACATCTTTGGAAAGCACTTGTCATACTTCACATAGGATCGATTTCAACGAGGATCCTGGTCGTGGATATTTTTTTTTAAATGTAAATTTGGATGGTTTTGTTTCTTCCATTCTTTTAATCTTTACATAATGCATGATATATATATGTATTACAATTTTTGTTTATGAGAAGAATACAGAAGTTCTAAAAGGCCGATTGATTTAGACCCAACGCGTGAAATTACACAATTAAAAATAATAAATCACTTTTTAATTGTTTCTAAGTGATTAGTCAATGAAGTTCAATTATCATATGGTTTGAATGCCACAATCAATAATTAAAGTAGTAAAGAACACCAAAGATGATCACAGATAAATTCCAACTAGGTAAAAACTGAGGGTATTTTGTCAGTCAACAATTCACTATAAATCGAAGCAAACTTATAGTACGGACCATATCTGCCTACCTCGTTGAACTTCTTACCTCAATTCCTACAGTCTTTCCTGGTCCTACTGGAGGTGTGCTCCTTCAAAACAAATCATAACTCCTGGTTTATACCTTAACCCTCTTGGACTACGTGCTCCTGATGCCAGATCCCAACTCATGGTACCTCACCTTAGTTCTTCTGAACTTGTGCTTATGCAACAATTCTCGATCCCTGGTATCGATTTATCTCCAGTAGATTAGGTGGTTTGGTGTTTGATCAAATGACCTTATGTGTTTTGATCTTGTGTTTATGAATCAAGTAACATGTGATGGTTGAATCTTGGAATCAATGAATGTTTTTGGATCATCAAAGAATTGATTTCTACGGAATAAATTTGATTCAACACGCTTTTGGATGTTCACAGGATAGGATATATATGGGGGAAAGTGTTTGGGATGTAAAGGGTTTGAAAAGCCAAGTGTTTGAAGCAAAACAAAATTCTAGACGTCGACCCGTCGCTCGAGTTCTAGGTTAGCGACAAGCGAGAGGCAGTTGAGCAGTCATCAATATTTTCATCATAATTTTCTCTCCCGATATCGGATTGAGATAATTCAAAATGCGTTGAAAAATTGACTCAAAGGGATACAATTATTCTAAATAGCCTTCTCCAAATTTGAATTTTTTTATGTGAAAAATGCATTGGAAGTTGCGACTAAGAATTTTGAACATAACTTGTGCGGTTCTTTGATACCTTTTAGACTTTTAATTGCATTTCCTTGATCATATTTGATCTTCTTGGACATCTTTGATATGTTGGACTCCTTCAAGATCTATACTACCAATCTTTAACTATTTTGACTTTGATTATAACTCGATAAACATCCAATACAATTCAACCAGTACTTGATTTTGACTTAGGAAATTGTCAATTACAATTTGGACTTGATAGAATATATAGACTCTACATAGCTAAACACTTTTTTAAATCTACACACATGAAACAGATTGTGGTCATACGAGGAAAGTCTATTTCGAATAACGTTGTCTCTGGCTAGGTTTGATTGATATCTCTTCTTGTTACTTCTGTATTATCTTTCTGCTATCTGAGTTTGTCGAGCAAAAAGCTTTAAGTCCCTGTTTGGTAGAGATTAAAATTAGATTTTTAACAAATTTTGATAAAAGTTGATGGCATTTTCATTTGGATCAACCTCCTAGTCACTTTTCAAGAGCAGACAAATATAAGTTTCTTTTGAGATATTAACAAAGCCACAGTTGGCCTGCAGATACTGAGTTTTCAAGGATTCCTATGATTTTCGACTCGTAGTTAATGTTGGGAACTTAGTCTTATTCTGTTTCGTTCTTCGATCCTCTTTTAGAGAATTAACAAGAAGAGTAGTGATAAATAGCTATAGCTAAGACACATGTACTTACCAAAATCCTCACAAAAACGTCCAAATACTTACAATTAGGTTGGCAAAATAAGCTGCACAAGAAAAACTTACACATTGTTTTCTGCAAATTCCTCTGCCGGCATGTAGCTGTTTATGCCACACTATTCCTATTTGGGTTGAACTTTTCAGACCATCTACTTTGGACAATCAGTTTGAGCTTTCTGCACAAAAGGCCAGCCTGCATCAAACAAGTTTGAGAATATATTTAAATCTCCTTGCCCAAGACAGGAAGAGCCTTATTGTGTATTTATATCTACCTTGTTATGACTTCTCTTCAATCCCGTTCCTTCCTCAACCCTTGCAATGACTTATTCTAGTCGTTGCAGAAGGCTCATTATTGCATGCTCAATATTGCTGGCAATTCTTGTTTCTGGAGTTAATTGTGTTGACATTTTCCATGAGTGGATTGTTTCAGCTGATAACACTATCAACCCTGTCTCAGTTTTTCAACCTGTATGAGTTTTTCAGTATATCTAGAAATGGATCAATTGAGCTCTAAAAGAGAATTTATATAGTCGACCCCAAATTTATTTTATATATGCACTAACTGTATGTAACTGTTTATGGCAGGTTATTACAATCAATGGCATGTTACCAGGGCCACTCATCAATGCCACGACCAATGATGTTGTTCATGTCAATGTGTTTAATAATTTGGATGAATCTTTACTCATTACATGGTAAGAGTAGAGGAATAGAAGTGTGAGATTGACTCTGTCGTGTTTGATAGGATGGATTAGACATAAGCATACTATTAAAATTTTGTTCGTTTTGATGTCTAGTCTAGTTGAGTACCGCACCTGCCAATTTTCAGGAATGGAATACAACAGAGGCTAGATTCGTGGCAGGATGGAGTTTCCGGCACAAACTGTCCAATTGAAGCCGGGAGTAACTGGACTTGTGTATTTCAAACCAAAGATCAGATTGGCACCTTTACTTACTTCCCCTCTATTAATTTCCACAAGGTTGCTGGAGGATATGGACCTATTCGAGTCAACAATAGGAATGTTATTCTTGTTCCTTTTCCTAAACCAGAAGGCGAATTTGATCTTCTTATTGGTGACTGGTTCGAAGCTGATTACAAGGTAAATCATCGTCATCCACTCATTAGTCAAAAATTTGCTATATTTGATGGAATTTTTGGTTCTGATAAACAGGAAATTAGGTCACTGGTGCAAGAGAGTCGGGGTATTCCTGATGTGATGCTGATGAATGGTAAAGCGCCTTACGGATATTCAAATGCCACGGACTACGAATCTTTTACTGTCACGAAAGGTAAGAAAAAGTGGTTCCTCTTTTCTTGATGCTGACTTATATGGAAATTATGAATGGAATAGTTTCTTGAAACTACAATTAGCCATTTTCTCTAATTTGTCATCCCTCAACTCAACTGGACTACGGCATGTTTGATAGGGTGGTGTGAACATGATTAAAGAAGAAACATAAATTAAAATCCGCGTAGGTTGTAAGTATGAGGTATCTATTGCTGCACCAAGTAATGCCTTGTTAGGAAATTTGGTATGCTGAATTGTGTTGCACTCGATATGATCAAAGAAAAAAAAAAGGTTAAAATCTTGTGACTTGTATCAATATTGTGTTTTGGCATAACTTGTCAGAATTATTAAGTAATACCGGATTATCGAACTATATTAAGGAAGAAAAAATGTTGACTCTCGTTCAATTACCAGGTAAATTTTATTCGTTTACCAGGTAAATTTTATTCGTGATAACTACCCTTTAATTTAGTGTTAATGAGCTAATTGTTTTTCAATTTTGTTCAACTTGATAACTAAATTTAACATGACGATAACTACACTTTAATTTGATTACAATTAAGGTAACTTGGTCAAATGCTACTAATGGAAATCAATTACATAAGACTATAAATAATGGTAATCACATGTAACAGTCAGTTGCTGACATGAAATAAGTACAACTTGAGTGAAATAAATGACTCATCATTTATCGATTGTCATGTAATTGTTTTTCATCAATTCAAGTCATGGCTTTTTATGTGCTGTTAATGTTTCAAACCGGTATTGATATGAGTTTATGTGCAAATCTTGATCATATGCACAGGGAAGACTTATCGAATTAGAGTTTCAAATGTCGGAAGTGTATTCAGTTTTAACTTCAGAATTCAAAATCACAAGATGGTGCTAGTTGAAACAGAAGGATCATACACCAACCAGATCATATTGGATTCTCTTGATGTGCATGTTGGACAGTCCTATTCTGTTCTTGTTACTGCCAATCAAGATGAAGCCGATTATTACACGGTTGCTAGTCCCAAATTGTTCGACACCAATTTCAGTAATACCCCCTATCTCGTCGGAAATGGGGTATTACACTATGCCAACTCCGTTGCAAAAGTCAGGGGGCCTGTTCCAAATGGACCCGATCCATTCGACATAGAGTTTTCGATAAATCAAGCTAAATCTGTCAGGTCAGGAATTTGTATCAGAAATTTTTTGATATTTAACTTGTTTCAAACGCGTTGGGAATGAACGCGTTGGGAATGATTATAAGTATAGCTTTTTACCAGCGTAACTAAAATACTAGCATTTTTTTGTTGTGAAAATAGATGGAACTTGACTACCGGTGCTGCAAGGCCTAACCCACAAGGCACGTTCAATGTATCGAACATTACCTTAACACAGACCTTTATCCTCCACGGATCAAAAGCTGAAATTAACGGCATGCTGCGCTATGTAGTCAACAATGTGTCGTATTTGACTCCAGATACGGCATTGAAACCTGCTGACTACTTCAGAAATGGTACTGGTGTATATGAACTCGATGCATTTCCAGTCCGTTCTGTCAACGATGCTGCTGAATATGGAACTTCTGTAGTAACGGGGGTTCACAAAGAATGGCTCGAAATTGTTTTCAATAATGGTCATGAAGTCATGGACTCTTGGCATTTGGATGGCTTTGGATTTTATGTTGTAGGGTAAGGTTTCAATCACAACTACTTATTTTTGCTCATATCATCTTAATTTATTCAATTATCTTGCATCTTTTACAAGTTCTTGTTGCATTTTGGAAAAATAAGTTAAAATCTTATCCATAATACTGTTCGTTCCTATCTAATACTACGTACCAAACATGCTCTACTTGTTTATTATTAGATTTGGCGAGGGAGAATGGACACCAGAATCACGCAATACTTACAATCTCTATAACCCAGTTGTTCGTTCGACAGTTCAAGTGTATCCTGGTAGATGGACTGCTGTGTATGCATTCCTCGACAATCCCGGTATGTGGAATTTGAGATCTCAAAATTTACAGCACTGGTACATGGGACAAGAACTATACGTACGTGTTCATAATGACGACCCCAACCCTGCCAAGGAGCGTCCACCGCCTGAAAATCTCCTCTTATGTGGTTAGTACCGGATATATGTATAAGCATGTGCGAGTGCGAGTATGCATAAACTACTCGAGTAACTAAGGAATATTTCTTGTACCATTACAGGAATTTTTGATGAATCTCCTTCCCCATCTGGTGCACCTGCTCCACAGCCGAGATGGTGACTAACTCATTGGATTTCTTGATTTTCTGATGGCTGATATCGATTGGAATGATTTCGAACCCTGAATTTTGGTTCATAGCATTGATCTGAATTGCCAAAGCAAAGAATAATTTTTTCCCCTCGTGAATTCGCATATAGAATTATTGTAACGTATTTGTCTAGCTCTACCTTACAAATTTGTTATTAGAAGTAGATGTTAAATATGTTGGGACTATTCACATTTATAATTTGAATGTTCGATATATATGGTCATGGAAGAGGGACTATTTCGCGATCTTCACAACATGTATTTCCAAGATCTTGTGTAATTACATCTATAATTGTATGTTCATATAACTTTGTAGGAATTTATAACAGAAAGGGTAGGTAGTCAATGATTCAACGACTGACTTGGTCACCTAATATTTTGATCAAGTCGATAATCAATTTGAATCCGATAATTGTTCACTTATTTTATTAGTGTTGGAAATTGGTTTAGATAAGTTGATTTTGGTAAATTTTTGATCAATTATTTATGTCTGACCCGTTATTCGATTACGAGATTTTGAAGTAGTTGATTGAAAACAATTTTGGGTGAATGAGATATTAAGACTAAAAGCAATATGCTTATTACCTGAAAGTCGGAATTTGAAATTAGCACGATGGAACTTCAATTAACCAGGCTGTGACACGTGATGGAATATTGTAGAATATGTTTCACTAAAAGGTAATGTTTTTATACAAAAAATCGTAAGTTTTGAACATGTCCTTTTTCAATTAACTAGCGCGTCTCTTAAAATCGAGACATAATCCCATAGTTATGGCTTTTCTATCAACTGTCTCTTGAACTTTTAGACATTTATAGTAGGTCCTCATATTTCTTAGAAAGATTCATTTGTTATTCCAGCATTATCAAACTACTAATTTTTTACTAATAATATAATTTTTTTTTTTCCAAATTTTCGAAGTCCATTTTTCATCTCAAAGAGAGTCACAAAATATTAGTAGGTTTATTATTTTTGAAATTTTGATCGTTGCAGATTGGGAGATGTGTGCTGAGAAATCGTAAGTATCTACATGGGACAATTTCATCTGAAGAAGAAAAAGTCAACTCTATTTTTGACCGAATTCATTTATCTGCATTTTTTTCTTCATTTTTTGTAAATTTTCGTTCCGTCCAAATTTTTGGCACTTTAAAAGTTAGTGAAAGGAGAATATAATTTGTGCTAATTTATCCAATAATCTTAAGATAATTTTGTATTTGCATTTTATATTATGCTTTTATGCATGAGTCATTTTTAAAAATTTGTTTAAAATAAGTTCTTAATTAAACATATGACAGTGCAAGCATTTTTTTTGTTTTTGTTTTTTGGTTGACGGGGGAATCTGTAGCCACCACCCTTAGGTGTGCACTAGGTAAAACCTCGGACTACTAGGGAAGTTCGGTGCGACACACTCGACCGAGAAAGTGTTGGGAGGGGAAATCGAACTCGTGACTAAAGATCTCCACGTTCACCTACTTCACCAACTCGGGACGGTACATGCATTCTTAATTTGACTTGCATGATTTATCATCGTACCATAAGTTTGGGAAGTGCATATTTTTGTGCATTTTCTCTATATGACCGACGTGTATGAGCACGCCCCTTGGATGTGTGTGGCCTTAGTTTCCTAGGCTGATTTGAAGTGTGCATGGATTTACGGTACACCTCACTTTAACAACATACATATTTCTATCAGTTGGACCCTCTCCACCTCTCCTTCACTTTCCATGTACTTTCTTTCTCTCTACAATTTCATCCTCTCTCTATCTTTATCAGTCTATGCAGCGGTGGTGGTGGAAGGAGGTGAAATATGGAGGCTCCGGTGGACGTGGCTGCAGGTCCTTGTAAAGACCTCACCCACATCGTCAAGGGCGTACGTACCAAGAGACAGAGGCCTCAATCCCCCATTCCTTCCATCATAAGAGGCGGCGGAGATGCTCATTGCGACGCCATTCTCCACCATAATAATCGCGGCTCCGGCTCGTCCACCGACCTGGAGAGCATGAGCATTACGTCGGAAGATGAAGAAACTGCCAAATGCTTAATCCTCTTGGCTCAAGGTCATCGTTTTCCACCTAAAAGCAAGATTGATCATGATGAAGATTATAAATTCAACAGCAAAAAATATATAGAAACATCATCAACTGATGGAAACAAGGCAGGGATTTTTGTATATGAATGCAAAACTTGCAGCCGAACCTTTCCGTCTTTTCAAGCACTTGGTGGCCACAGGGCCAGCCATAAGAAACCTAAAAACATGTCCAAAAGGGCATTTTTCCTATCTGACTCTGAAGATGATTTTTCATTCACAATGCATAAAAATGACATCAAAATATCTTCTCCTCCTCGTCTTCAACCTGTTAACAACAAAAAGAATTCGTCTTTTCATTCTTTTAAGGTTCATGAATGCTCTTATTGTGGGGCTGAGTTCACTTCCGGACAGGCTTTGGGAGGCCACATGAGGCGGCACCGGGGCGGCGGCGGCGGCGGCGGCCCAGCAGTTGCTGCAGCCAACACAAACTTGTCTCCGAGCCCAGTTGCTGCAACCAACACAACCTTATCTTTGAGTACTCCTATGAGCCAAGCTTCATTTGATTATTACAATCAAGAATATGAGGAATCGAAGAAGTCAACAAGAAATTCTTTGACTTTGGATCTTAATCTTCCGGCCCCAGAAGATGAGCATAAACATCAGCAACAAAAAGAAGCTGAATTTGTTTTTTCTACCACCCCAGCATTGGTTGACTGTCATTATTGAGAAGTTTCACTTCTTCTTTATACATTGATCTACGGATTAACATAAATTATTCACTTTTCTTTTTATATTTTTTGTGGATGTGATTCTTTAATTGATTTCTTAATGTTTTTATAATTTAAAGTACATTTATCGGTAATTTTTTTTTGTTGCTTCTTCTTCTTGGTTTGTAATAGGAAGGAGATAAAAATAAAACTTCTTCTATTCTTTGAATGTTACACATGCTGATAATTTGTATTACTGTTAGGTGGCCATAATATTTTTCACCTACCCAAAATATATTAAATCAATTTAAGGAAATAAAATAATAGTATAATAAGTTCCATACATCCTAATTCATAATGTGCATGTAATTAGTAAAACAATAAATGAACTTATAAAAGTAAAGTGTAACAAATACATTTGTTGTTACGACTTTTGTTCAAGTAATCAAACTATAGGGAATAACTGTTGAGAAATAACAAATACATTTGTTGTTATGACATTTACCACATTCAGGGTGAGAAATTTTGCCATCTCTATGCTATATTAAGACTGTGTGTTCGATCTTAAAATGTCAACAATGAGTAGCCGATACCCTTATGTGTTTTTTTATATCCTCATATGCATTTGACGAGAGATTTATACCTTAACACGTTCACATTAGATGATGACTCGTTTGAAAACATTAATCTTAGAATCCATGAGCTCTTGTAGCTTAACGTGGCTCCGATATCATATTAACAAAATTTCTTCTACTATGGCCACTCCGAGATTTTTCACTTGTATTCCTAATTTTATTTCGACGTCCATGGAGATATAAATTAATGAAAGTTTGTAATTGTTTTATTGTTAAAGAAAAAAAAATGTTGAATGGTAACTTGTATGAATTAAGACAGGATTAATGTAGGCATCCATTAAATCAAATATTTATAATTCATCAATTGATGGTCAAATGCATTAAATTCTAGGGGGCTGCAAAGATGAAAAAAGAAGAAGAAGCTATCACCTTGAAGCATCACATTAAACTCATATATAGATTTTTTTAGCAGTTGTCATGAGTTCTATGAAAATACAAATCCTGGTAGTATGTCTCATCCTATCATCTAACATTCTATGTACAATTTCTTGTGTAGTTAGCAAGGAATATAGGGTTCATGTTGTGAATAAACTCCCTCCAAATTCTAATCTCTTGTCAGTGCATTGTGCTTCTGGAGATAATGATCTTGGATATCGTAAACTTGCATTAAATGATGATTTTCATTGGCATTTTTGTGAGAATTGGTTTGGTACAACAGTATTCTTTTGTCACCTTTGGTGGGATTCGAAGCAGATTCGTTTCAATGTTTTTTCGTCGATAGAGTCCGACAGGTGTCATTCTGCTTGCTATTGGGAGGCAAGGAGTGATGGTATCTATTTTTCTGGTGACTATCCTCCAAATACTTTGGAGAAAGATTTCAACTGGAAATAAGAAAAAGTGTTGCACGATCCTATGACCTCAATAAAATTTGATATTTACAAATGTTAGCGCCTGTTTGATTGCTTCCATTTTTCATGAAAAATGGAAATGAAATTTCATTTCCACCCAAATTCCATGTTTGATAACCAAAATATTCTAGACAATTGGTTTCCCATTTTCCACCTCATGTGCACATTTTCTTGGATATTGAGGAAAAACTTTTCCCATGGTTTTGGTGGCGAAAACTTTTCTAGGCAATTTTTTATTTCATTTTTGACAATGAAAACAAATTATAGCCTCAATTGTAAAAAAATCTATCACTTTAATTGACAATTTTCATGGAAAACAAAGCCAAATGAATGGTATTCGATTTTCCTTTTCCTTTTTTTTTTTGACAATTGAAACAAATTCTAGCCCAAATTGTAAAAATATACATCCCTTTAATGGAAAAATATTTAATTAATAAATGCTGTTTTTTAAGTGTGACAAAATGACATTTTCGTTGTAGTGAGTCATTTGGCAGAATAGCGAACATTTAGAAAATACTGGTCTTTGTTGATTGGTGGATTGGGCGTGGACAAGGATTGACTGTGCTTCGAGGGTCCTTTGTGACCATTGGATTGATCAAATCAATTCAAGTCGTCCAGATGCTCGATATACCCCAAATTGCCACATTTAGCGTGCAATTCTCCATAACCACAAAGGCGAATGTTAGCCTTAGAAATTGGGGATTTTGTGATATCCTTCTAATTCATCTCATCCCGTTTCACAAGTAGTGCATTTCACACATTTTTGAGAAGTTTTGATTGGTTTCTATTGTAATTTATACATAATTCAGTAATATACAAGCCTCTCAACTAACTCAATGGGTACATAGGCCATTTTTAAGTTCGAATCATTTTTTTCCACGTTTTAGTCTCTAGAAATTTATTAGAATTTTCAACTCAAAACCCAAGAACATGCATCCTTATAATTGGATTCTTTGTTTGTAGTGGATGGTGTTTTTTGCCCATCCAAAGAGATTGTGTCCTTGTCGTGTATCCCTTGAGAATTCAAGTTTGACATATCTAGTGCATATAAATTGCCAAATGTGTACCTTCTATTTTACGCTCTATCTAAACACAAAGGCGATACAACTTTTGAATATTGAAATCTGTTTAAATTCTATTACGCAAGATATAATACCCAACAAGATTCAGGTTCCGCTCCCAAGGTGTATATTTGTTGGATACAATAGTTGGGGGAATCCACTTTCATATATTTACTGTAGTAGTAGTACACATATACGTTCGACTTTGATAGATTATAAGATGAGCTGATTTTCATCGAAACATATAATAGTTTCAGGATTCTCGGGGTTCAAAGAAAACACATTTTGTCTTAACAGGTATTTCGAAACAACCGGAGGATGAATCATACTTGGACTCCTTCACAATGTCATCAGTCGAGCTTGTTGATTCCAAAAAATGTTGCCAACAAATGTCGGGCTCACTCGCGTCCACACAAGCAAATTTCAACAGGTTTTGACCGAAGATCCGATGGAGAAGGGTGACATTTATGGACGTGGGAGATGCTTTATGACGCGAGACAAAAATGTTCAAGCACCGACAATATGATTGCAAATAAATAAACAATCATGAACAATTCCACCAAAGTATACGTAATCTAAACTAAAGTAAATTGATATCAAGAGAGGAAAAATATTTTGTTAAGCATAGTTTATATGCATATTTTTCTCCTTCAAAAAGGTTCTTTACAATGTTACAAGAGTTGGTATTTATAGAGCTCTAGCTGAAGTGGTGACCGTTGGATGAAGAAACATGTGGTTTCATCTCTCAGGTCCAAGCATCACATTACTAGTGTGCTATGCATTTAATACATTGACAATAAGTCAACCATCTTACAACCTAGGCTGACAGACTTGACACATTCATCATTACAAATATCACATTAGTCATTCATAATGATTTTCTTTACATATTTTAAGAGCTAGTGAGAGCTTCAACTAAAAGGAGCTCGATTAGAGTAGGACCTCGTTCTTGAGGAGCCTCCGTGGGCACTTCGATCGGACCTTTTGGGGGGCCTTAGTTAGTACCTTTGTAGGCACTTCGACTAGCCTCTTGGGAACCTCAATTAACCTCTTGGGAGTCTCGATTAGGCACTTCGGCTAGTCACTTGGGAAACTCGATTAGGCACCTTGTTAGGCACTTTGGCTAACCTCTTCGGAGTTTCGGTTAGGCACTCGGCTAGCCACTTGGGGATCTCGGTTAGGCACCTACGTAACTACCACTTGGGCTCATGTTGACGGTCCCATATTTAATGGGATAACAGAGCTCATTAAGATAGAATGTCATATAAAGAGGACCACGACATGAGACAACACTTGAAACATCAAAATAGCGATGGAACTATATATGCAGCTATATATATCATCACCAGTACAAAAAATTGTTGGCTTATTTCAACTTCATGTTGGGCTAAGCTCAAATATAAGTTAAAAAGTTATTTTTCAGCTACTTTTTTGCTTCTAAATAAGATTATGTATAAACAAGACGTTACTTGAACTCTCGGCGGGGGGGGGGGGGGGGGTCCTGGACCCCTCATTTTTTTGACATTTTTTTTTTTTTTTTGTGTGGAATGATTGAAAAATGGTAATTTCTCTTTTATTACAAATAAACTTGCGAAGAAAGCTAATCTTATTTCTTCCACTTATTTTAGGTTAATTCTCAACTTATTAGTAATGTCTACACTGATGCACTATCCGCAGAGTAGGTAATTGACTTAATTAGTGAGTTTTTGTTTCCTCTCCTTTTTGTGGTTTCCTTTAAAAAAAAAAAAAAAAAAAAAAAAATTAGGGGCAGCCGGACCCCCCTTGCCTCCCACACATTCACCTATATATTTTCAAATTTGGACCCTCCATTTCCAATAAGTTGGCTCCGCCACTGACTCTCGGTATAATGATTTTTTGATAAAATGGGGTAGTGCATATAGAAGTCATCAATTGAAGTAAAAACAAATGCAGATTTTTATTTTCTTTCAACTGACATGGATTCCAGTTGAGATAGCCCTGGAGCTCCTTTGTGGCCATCTTCAATGCTCATGACTATGAAATCAGGGACCCGTGATGGACCGGTATTGTGAAGTCGTACTAGTTCGTGCTATGAATTAACCTAATCCAGAACCCAAGTTCAATAATAATGAAAACAATTAAGAAAATGCACGCATGGAACACAATCACACATATTCATATATAGCGCTTGATAACTTCGCTCTTTTTGATGTTTTCGACCTTAACTTGAGAAATTTTCTTCTCTTCCTCTAAGCTTCTTTCCTTCTCGGATTTTGAATTTTTCCTCAACTTGTGTATTTTTTTGCTAGACTTTTCACTTATGATTTTTCTTTAACTTGAAGTCCCGTTCATATAGAAATCTTTTAAACAACCCTATTTATTTATTTTTAAAATTTAATTCAGCTCCTTGTGGCCAATTTTTTTTTGGGGGAAAAAAACATGGTTTTGAATAGTAAATTTTTTAAGAATTTATGGTTTAAAAGTAGGAAAAAGTTTTTGATTTATATGTAAAATACTTTATTGTGTGAATGTGTGATTGCAAATGAGTATATAAAAAAAAGAAGTAGGTTTATCCTAAAAAAAAATAAAAATAAAGGAATTTTGAAAGAATGTGAGACAAAGAGGGGCTTAATGAGTTCAGAAGGTAAGATGGACTTCTAAACTTAAATGGGCTATTTATCTTTAATAGGCCAAGTTCATTTATTTAATTTATTTATTTTTAATGTCTACTTACTTTTAAAAAAAATTTAATGGAAAAATAAGTCATGTTGTACCCTCCAACGGATTTTTTGTATGAAAACAATTACTAGAGACGACATATATTAATAAATGGAAGATTGATGGTAAGAACGTGACAGAAAAAAGTTATAAACATAAGTACCGTATTACAAATAGATAGAGGACCTCAATTGCAATTAGTATGTAATGTCAAATTAAAAACGTACTGCACGTACAACTTTCGTGGATATTCATTCATGCAAGGCCCACGGTCTGCCCTAGGGGCTGTGACTTTTGATAAAAAATTGGGGAAATTTTATAATAACTTTGGTCCATTTTAATAATAAGAAAGTAAGTTTCAATTTTCAAAAATTAGATTTTTGTTCATTTTTATTTATAATTTATTTTATTAATTAAATATATTAAGGTCACATATCTATATAATTTGGTCACAGATTCACAATTTAGTTAGTCACATATTATTTTTATCACAAATCAAAATTTTTAAATGTCAAAAATTATTTTACATCATAATTCAAAAATCTTATAGGTCACAATTTATTTATCGGTCACAGATTCACAATTTAATTAGTAACATATTACTTTTCGGCTACAAATCAAAAATTTTAAATGTCACAAATTTTTTTACGGTCACAATTCAAAAATTTTAAAGGTTACAATTTTTTCCTTGGTCACATGTGAAAAATTTATAGGTCACAAATCATTTTCGAGGTCACAGATCAAAATTTATTAGGTCATAGATTATTATCGAGGTCACGGATCGAAATTTTAATAAGTCACAATTTATTTTCAAAGTCACAGGTCAAAGATTTATTAAGTCACAGATATTTTTTGAGGTCACATATATGAATTTTAATAAGTCACAATTTGTCACAGATTAGCTAATTTAGTGGTCACAGTTAACCAAAAAATCTGTGACCACCGCCAGACATCCGTCTCCACCATACCACACCACCACCACCTCCATCGCCATGTCGTCGCAGTAATCCACCACCACCTCGAGAGACCCGTAGCCACAAACATCTCAACACCAAGATCCACTACCTCCGCCACCAAAAAACCCACAGCCTCCGCTACATCTAACATAACCTTCGCCTCCAACACAGTCGCCGTCACCAAAACACCACCACCACCACAACCTCACCAAATCCAATCACAACCAAAACCACCGCCACTAGAACAAGCACCACAACCGCACATCACCTTTACCTTAACAGTTCCACTCGACTGAGAGCACCGCTGCACTGTCCAAAATGGGATCCTATCGACTGTAGCCACAGCAACATCATCGCGACGACTGGGAACCACCAACAATGGGATCTTGCCGACTATAGCTACCACAACATCATCGCACCACACCCACACCCAACGACAAACACCGCACCACCACTATACCCACATCACACACTCAACACCACACAAAATCACAGATCAAGATTTATGGAAACTCAACACCACACAAAATCACGAAAAAACCACCATCCCAACCAACACGACCGCCACCAACAAAATCACTGCACAAATCCCGTAGCTACCACTGACAGACCATCGTCGTTGGCCACAACACCGCACCACACCCACACAACATCACACCACACCCACACCCAACGGCAAACCACCACCACTGCACCCACTCACAACCGCGACGGAGCAGAGGGGAAGGGAGGAGAAGAGTGGAGAGAGAAAGAGAAGACGAGGTGTCGCAGCGAGCTGTGGTTTTCGGCGGCGGCGGCAACTGCTTCTTTTGGCCGGCGATTTACAGCGACGACAGAGAGAGGGGAGTGGCTGTTGCGCACACACACACACACACACAGAGAGAGAGAGTGAGAGTGAAAAGGAAGTGAGAAAATTATTTAGGGTTTGATTATTAATTAATTAATAAAACATCTGATTTTTGTATAATGAAATATCCCACCTTATTTTAGAACTCTCAATACTTAAAGTAGGGAATGGTGTAATTTTCACGAAAAATTATTTGATGAAAAAATATAAACTAATAAATTGTGCAACTATTAAAAAGGGTAAGATGGTTGCACTTTTAATTCTAATTTTTAATTAAATTTAAGTCAACAGGCATGTCGTATTAATGAGTTTCACCTAAGTAACAAACAAATAACGTGGGCAATTTGTAAATCAAAAAATGTATTAGTTAAAATCCACATAAATTTTTGTCCCTCTATATCATAAATAAAATTTATTGTTCAAACTTCATTTTTTTTTCCAGAATCTCGTGGCTAGATTGAGTATCACATTCAATCGTGCTTAAATAAATCTAACTTTGAATAATTTAGCATATTTTCAGAATCTATTCAGATTTCAACTAAATCTGACTTTGAATTATCTATGTATGTTCATAAATTTCAAAAATATTTTCATAATCTATTCAAATCTCAAATAAATTTAACTTTTGAATTATCAATTTTCAAAATTTTCTAAACAATTTCCATAATCTATTCGAAATTCACAAAAATTTCTTATATCTTGATTGCATTAAAAAATTATAAAAAGGAAAACATCAAAGATTGGAGTTCAATCAAAACCCTGAGAAATCAAATAAGAGTTAATTACAACACAATGAGAAACTACTTATTTTTTATTCTCCTCATATCATCTAACCTTGTTAACGCAATACCCTCCTTAAATTCACAAAAGAGAACATGTGTTTTGTCTGCTTACTTTGAGGTGCATGTTGTTAACAATTTGCCTCCAAATTCTGAACCATTGAAAATTCACTGTGCATCTGGAAATGATGACTTTGGATTTCATACGCTTTCCGTCAATCAAGAGTTCTACTGGAGTTTCTGTGAGAACTTTATTACGGTCACTTTGTACTTCTGCCATTTTTGGTGGGGTTCAAAGGATCAAGTTTTCGATGTTTTTGAAACAACTAAGCGAGACATGTGCAACAGGGGAGTGTGTCATTGGGCAGCAAAAAGTGATGGCATTTACTTTTCAAACAGATACAATCCCAGTCCCGAAAGCTTGGTAAAGAAATATGATTGGAAGGAAAATTAGTGAATGATGTCGAGTGTTTTATGTGCACTGAAGTTGACAGAATTATATTTGAATAAACTATCAAGTACCCTTATATTTTCTTAATTTGTTCTATTTTGTATTTTTAATTATTAATCAATTAATCTAAAAAATTATGATGTTACACAATATCACATGTAAAATCTTAACTTCGATACACCTCCTTACTTGTAGAAGGAATTATTTTTCCCATTAAAGCCTTCTTAATGATTCACATTAAAACGTTATGAATACATAATTTCTAATAAATGAGTGATAGCACGACTTGAATATAAGACCTTGATATTATTTATATTTATGAATCATATAAAAATGGAGAACAAAAAAAATTAATCCAAATTTCTAAAAGAAAAAGGTATCAAATGTTCACTACAACAAAAATAAATTTTTACAGCATTCGTTTACGACGTACATATAAGGCATGTTGTAAAAGCAAACTATTTACGATATGCCTTAAATGTATGCCATAATGATTCAATTATTTAAATTATTTACGGCATACATTTTGGGCACATCGTAAAAGGTGAATATTTGTGGCGTAGTCCTTAAGCAAATTGTAGATATTGATAAAGAAAATATTTGTTATTTTTAATTTTTTTAAAAAGTAAACTATTTACTACGTGCGTTTTACAGCATACATGTTTCATGCCGTATAAAATTAAGATAAAAAAATGAGATTTTTACTGCATGCATTTGTGCATAGCGTGCATTAATATATGCCGTAAAAAGAAAACTTTGTTCTAGTGGTTGAAATGTATTATCATGTATCAAATTCGTTATTACATAGTTCATTGACCATTTTATCCATCACTTATAAAAACTACGCACACCACATGACTGAGTTAATGGAAAATTTGAATAATTTAACATATTTCCAGAATCTATTCATATTTAAACTAAATCTGACTTTGAATTATCTATGTATGTTCATAAATTTCAAAATTTGTAAAAATATTTCCATAATCTATTCAAATCTCAAATAAATTTAACTTTTGAATTATCAATTTTCAAAATTTTCTAAACAATTTCCATAATCTATTCGAAATTCACAAAAATTTCTTATATCTTGATTGCATTAAAAAATTATAAAAAGGAAAACATCAAAGATTGGAGTTCAATCAAAACCCTGAGAAATCAAATTAGAGTTAATTACAACACAATGAGAAACTACTTATTTTTTATTCTCCTCATATCATCTAACCTTGTTAACGCAATACCCTCCTTAAATTCACAAAAGAGAACATGTTTTTGGTCTCCTTACTTTGAGGTGCATGTTGTTAACAATTTGCCTCCAAATTCTGAACCATTGAAAATTCACTGTGCATCTGGAGATGATGACTTTGGATTTCATACGCTTTCCGTCAATCAAGAGTTCTACTGGAGTTTCTGTGAGAACTTTATTACGGTCACTTTGTACTTCTGCCATTTTTGGTGGGGTTCAAAAGACCAAGTTTTCGATGTTTTTGAAACAACTAAGCGAAGCAGGTGCAACAGGGGAGTGTGTCATTGGGCAGCAAAAAGTGATGGCATTTACTTTTCAAACAGATACAATCCTAGTCCCGAAAGCTTGGTAAAGAAATATGATTGGAAGGAAAATTAGTGAATGATGTCGAGATGTTTATGTGCACTGAAGTTGACAGAATTATATTTGAATAAACTATCAAGTACCCTTATATTTTCTTAATTTGTTCTATTTTGTATTTTTAATTATTAATAAATTAATCTAAAAAATTATGATGTTACACAATATCACATGTAAAATCTTAACTTCGATACACCTCCTTACTTGTAGATGGAATTATTTTTTCCCATTAAAGCCTTCTTAATGATTCACATTAAAACGTTATGAATACATAATTTCTAATAAATGAGTGATAGCACGACTTGAATATAAGACCTTGATATTATTTATATTTATGAATCATTTAAAATGGAGAACAAAAAAATTAATCCAAATTTCTAAAAGAAAAAGGTATCAAATGTTCACTACAACAAAAATAAATTTTTACGGCATTCGTTTACTACGTACATATAAGGCATGTCGTAAAAACAGACTATTTACGATATGCCTTAAATGTATGCCGTAATAATTCAATTATTTAAATTATTTACGACATACATTTTGGGCACATCGTAAAAGGTGAATATTTATGGCGTAGTTCTTAAGCACACTGTAGATATTGATAAAGAAAATATTTGTTATTTTTAATTTTTTTAAAAAAAGTAAACTATTTACTACGTGTGTTTTACAGCATACATCTTTCATGCCGTAAAAATTTAAGATAAAAAATTAGATTTTTACTACATGCATTTGTGCACAGCGTGCATTAATATATGCCGTAAAAAGCAAACTTTGTTCTAGTGGTTGAAATGTATTATCATGTATAAAATTCGTTATTACATAGTTCACCGACCATTTTATCCATCACTTATAAAAACTACGCGCACCACATGATTGAGTTAATGGAAAATTTGACAAAAACATAAAGAGGGACAAATTCAGCTAATTTAATTAACACCCCGTCCCCGTCCCCATCCCCTGCCCCGCCCTCGCCTATTATTGTTTTATTTTTATGTTTTAAAGTTTCAATCATGTTTTAAAAAAATAAAAATAAAGATACAAATAAGTCAATGAAAAGATAAATGAGAATATTTAATTCCCATCCTGACCCAATCCCAAAAACTCCTCGACAAGATAGGAGATAGGGGACTGGAGAAGATCACCGGCGAACCCTCATGGGGTCATGTGGAGTCAAGTGACCCCACAAAACTCATCTCATCCCCTTTCACGAGCAGGGGCGGATCTAGTACTCGACGAGCTCCCACGGTCGCTCGTGCTGGATCCGCCGAGAATGATTTTTTTTTTTTGAAAATAGAAAAATAATTTATATTATATAACTGATAATTCATTTCATTTACTAGCATCCTTGTTAGCCCAACCGGTTGGAACTTGCACCATGGAGTTGAACGTTTTGGGTTTGAAACTCCAATAACATTTGTTTTGTAGTTTTTTGTATTTCAATAATTTTACCAAAACAAGTGGCAATTATTGGGATTCGAACCTTGTACCTCCGTTAAACATATTGCCAACTCCACCATCAAAGCAATCATTGATTTGTGACAATAAAGGGAATCAAAATAATATATGTTCAATATTACCGGGTTTAATGCATTTTAACCTTTAATTTGTTTCTCTTCTTGATTTTTTTTCTAAATCAATTGATTTAAGAGTTTGGTTAATTAATGACAAATTTATTATTATTTAAAAAAAAAAAAAATTGACTTTAGTGTCATATGGAGTCTTTCAACAAAAACTTATTTAATTAATAGAAGATTACAATTTTCAATCACAAAAATCGATTGTGGAAAAGGTGGATCACACAAACACATAAAATTGATATAAGCACATAAATAATTTCAACTTTGTTAATATAATAATACTTGTTTAATTAACTTTAATTGTAAACTAAATATTGACATTTTTGTTAATAGATATTGTATCTTTGATTGAAAAATAATTTATGATATTTTGCAGATTATAGAACGATTTTTCATCCGAAATGAAAGTTCGTACCTAGTTCTAATCTAGTTCGTACGATTTTTTGAATATTATTTAACTAAATATTAATAAACAACACCACTATCACGGACGTTGACCGTTGACAATAAGTGTTCAGCATTCGCGGTCCGTTCTAGTTGAACTTGAACTCTAGATTCGCCGCTGTTCACGAGTAGTGCATTTCACACATTTTTGAGAAGTTTTGATTGGTTTCTATTGTAATTTATACATACCCTTGAAATTCAGTCATATACAAGCCTCTCAACTAACTCAATGGGTACATAGGCCATTTTTAAGTTCGAATCATATTTTTCCACGTTTTAGTCTCTGGAAATTTAAAGATTTTTCAACTCAAAACCCAAGAACATGCATCCTTATAATTGGATTCTTTGTTTGTAGTTGATGGTGTTTTTTGCCCATCCAAGGAGATTGTGTCCTTGTCGTGTATCCCTAGAGAGTTCAAGTTTGACATATCTAGTGCATATAAATTGCCAAATGTGTACCTTCTATTTTACGCTCTATCTAAACACAAAGGTGATACAACTTTTGAATATTGAAATCTGTTTAAATTCTATTACGCAAGATATAATACCCAACAAGATTCAGGTTCTGCTCCCAAGTGTATATTTGTTAGATACAATAGTTGGGGGAATCCACTTTCATATATTTACTGTAGTAGTAGTACATATACGTTTGACTTTGATAGATTATAAGATGAGCTGATTTTCATCCAAACATATAATAGTCTCAAGATTGTCGGGGTTCAAAGAAAACACATTTTGTCTTAACAGGTATTTCGAAACAACCGGAGGATGAATCATACTTGGACTCCTTCACAATGTCATCAGTTGAGCTTGTTGATTCCAAAAAGTGTTGCTAACAGATGTCGGGCTCACTAGCGTCCACACAAGCAAATTTCAACAGGTTTTGATCGAAGATCCGAATGGAGAAGGGTTACATTTATGGACATGGAAGATGCTTTATGACGCGAGACAAAAATGTTCAAGCAACGACAATATGATTGCAAATAAATAAACAATCATGAACAATTCCACAAAAGTATACATAATCTAAACTCAAGTAAATTGATATCAAGAGAGAAAATATTTTGTTAAGCACATATAGTTTATATGCATATTTTTCTCCAAAAAGATTCTTTACAATGTTACAATAGTTGATAATATTTATAGAGCTCTAGCTGAAGTGGTGACAGTTGGATGAAGAAACATGTGACTTCATCTCCCAGGTCCAAGCATCATATCACTAGCCTGCTATGCATTTAATACATTGACAATGGGTCAACCATCCTATAACCTAGGCTGACAGACTTGACACATTCATCATTACAAACATCATATTAGTCATTCCTAAGGATTGATTTTAGATATTTTAAGAGTTAGTGAGAGTTTTAGCCAAAAGGAGCTCGGTCAGAGTATGACCTCGTTCTTGAGGAGCCTCAGTGGGCACTTCGACTGGACCTTTTGGGGGCCTCGATTAGTACCTTTGTAGGCACTTCGGCTAGCCTCTTAGGGACATTGGTTAGACACTTCGGCTAACCTCTTGGGAGCCTCGATTAGGCACCTCTGCTAGCCACTTGGAAAACTCGATTGGCACTTTGTTAGGCACTTTGGCTAACCTCTTGGGAGCCTCGATTAGGCACCTCGGCTAGCCACTTGGGGACTTCGGTTAGGCACCTACATGGCTGCCACTTGGGCTCATGTTGACGGTCTCATATTTAATGGGATAACAAAGCTCATTAAGTGATGAGATACCGAGTAGGAGAATCGCATGGAACTCGCGGAATGAATTGAAAACGTCGGGAAAGTCCAAATTCAGGTTGTAGACAATAGGATCTCGACCCGCAAATTATTAAACCAAGCAACCAATCAAGAACGACGTTTGAAAGACCTCTTGACTACAAAATCAACGAACCTCGATTTGCGAAAGCCACAAATGGTGCCTAATCCTTTGATAAGTTCTAAGGGTTGAACGTCACAAATATAACAATATATTTGATAAGTTCGAAAAGTTCATCAAGAAACAATAGAGAGAAAATCTCAATTCATCATCGTAATAGTCTTGTCTTACAATGAAATAATAAACTATCTATATGGAAAACCTAGCAACTAATTAAAAACGGAATAAAGTCCTAAAATATGGAAAGTTACCAAAATATAAGAATTCTGGGCTAAATAAAACTCTCGCGAAAATAGAAAATAACTGTCCAAAATAACCCTATGCCGGATCATATCATCCTTGATGAGATCTCGGGCAGGAGAATCGCATGGAACTCGCAGAATTGATTTGAAAATGTCGGGAAAGCTCAAATTCAGGTTGTAGACGATAGGAACTCGACCCGCAAATTATTGAACCAAGTAACCAAATAAGAACGAAACTTGAAAGATCTCTTGATTACAAAATCAACGAATCTCGATTTGCGAACGTCACAAATGGTGCCTAATCATTTGATAAATTCTAAGGATTGAACGCCACAAATATACAATATTTGATAAGTTCGAAAAATTCATCAAGAACCATTGAAAAAAAAATTCTCAATTTTTATTCATATCAAAAGTCTTGTCTTACAATGAAATAATAAACTATTTATATGGAAAACCTAGAAACTAATTAAAAACGGAATAAAGTCTTAAGATATGAAAAAATTACCAAAATATAAGAATTCTAAGTTAAATAAAACTCTCGCGAAAATAGAACATAATCGTCAAAAAATAACCCTATAAAAATATTTGATAAATTCGAAAAGTTCATCAAGAACCATTGAAAAAAAAAAAATTCTCAATTTTTATTCATATCAAAAGTCTTGTCTTACAATGAGATAATAAACTATTTATATGGAAAACCTAGAAACTAATAAAAAACGGAATAAAGTCCAAAAATATGAAAAATTACCAAAATATAAGAATTCTAGGCTAAATAAAACTCTCGCGAAAATAGAACATAATCGTCCAACAATAATCTATGCCGGATCATATCATTAAGGTAGAATGTCATATAAAGAGAATCACGACATGAGACAACACTTGAAACATCAAAATAGTAATGGAACTATATATACAGCTATATACATCACCACGAGTACAAAAATTTGTTGGCTTATTTCAACTTCATGTTGGGCTAAGCTCAAATATAAGTTAAAAAGTTATTTTTCTGCTACTTTTTTGCTTCTAAATAAGTTAATTTTTTCTTAATTATGTATAAATAAAGACGTGACTTGAACTCTCGGTATAATGATTTTTTGATAAAAATGGGGTAGTGCATATAGAAGTCATCAATTGAAGTAAAAACAAATGCAGATTTTTATTTTCTTTCAACTGACATGGATTCCAGTTGAGAAAGCCCTGGAGCTCCTTTGTGGCCATCTTCAATGCTCATGACTATGACATCAGGGACCCGTGATGGAGCGGTATTGTGAAGTCGTACTATTTCGTGCTATGAATTAACCTAATCCAGAACCCAAGTTCAATAATAATGAAAACAATAAACAAAAATGCACGCATGGAACACAATCACACATATTCATATATAGCGCTTCACTTTTAACCTGAGAGCTACAGTCATTTGCTGCTGCAGATCTTTACTAAAATTAATATGCAGAAGTTTACAATGGAGATCTCGCACCTCTCAGTCTTGAATATTTGGGACTTGGATTGAATCTTTAGGACTTGGACCGAGACTTGAGGACTTGGATTTGAACTTGTTTTAATTTGATTTGAAGTTATTTTGATTTGATTTGGATAACTTCGCTCTTTTTGGTGTTTTCGACCTTAACCTGAAAAATTTTCTTCTCTTCCTCTAAGCTTCTGTCCTTCTTGGATTTTGAATTTTGAATTTTTCCTCGACTTGTGTATTTTTTTTGCTAGACTTTTCACTTATGAATTTTCTTGAACTTGAAGTCCCGTTCATATAGAAATCTTTTAAAACAATCCTATTGATTTATTTTTAAAATTCACCTTCTTAGTGGCCAATTTTTTTTTTAGGAAAAAAAAAACATTGTTTTGAATAGTAAATTTTTTAAGAATTTATGGTTAAAGGTACGATTTTTTTTTTTTATTTACATGTAAAATATTTTATTGTGTGAATGTGTGATTGCAAATGAGTATATTAAAAAAAAGAATTTTGAAATAATGTGAGACAAAGAGGGGCTTAATGAGTTCAGAAGGTAAGATAGACCTCGAAACTTTAATTTTAGCAAACTTAAATGGACTATTTATCTTTAATAGGCCAAGTCCATTTATTTAATTTATCTATTTTTGTATGAAAACAATTACTAGAGACAACATATATTAATAAATGGAAGATAGATGGTAAGAACGTGACAAAAAAAAGTTATAAACATAAGTATCGTAATACAAATAGATCGAGGACCTCAATTGCAATTATTAGTATGTAATGTCAAATTAAAAAAACGTAATACACATACGACTTTCGTGGATATTCATTCATGCAAGGCCAACGGTCTACCCTAGGGGCTGTGACTTTTGATAAAAAAATTATTTGATGAAAAAATATAAAACTAATAAATTGTGCAACTATTAAAAAGGGTACGATGGTTGCACTTTTAATTTAAATTTTTAATTAAATTTAAGTCAACAGGCATGTCGTATTAATGAGTTTCACCTAAGTAGCAAACAAATAACGTGGGCAATTTGTAAATAAAAAAATGTATTAGTTAAAATCCACATAAAATTTTATCCCTTAATTTTTGTCCCTCTATATCATAAATAAAATTTATTGTTCAAACTTCATTTTTTTTCCAAAGTCTCGTGGCTAGATTGAGTATCACATTCAATCGTGCTCAAATAAATCTAACTTTGAATAATTTAACATTTTTCCAAAATCTATTCAGATTTCAACTAAATCCGACTTTGAATTATCTACGTATGTTCATAAATTTCAAAATTTTAAAAAATATTTCCATAATCTATTCAAATCTCAAATAAATTTAACTTTTGAATTATCAATTTTCTAAATTTTCTAAACAATTTCCATTATCTATTCGAAATTAACAAAAATTTCTTATATCTTGATTGCATTAAAAATTTATAAAAAGGAAAACATCAAAGATTGGAGTTCAATCAAAACCCTGAGAAATCAAATAAGAGTTAATTACAACACAATGAGAAACTACTTATTTTTTATTCTCCTCATATCATCTAACCTTGTTAACGCAATACCCTCCTTAAATTCACAAAAGAGAACATGTTTTTGGTCTGCTTACTTTGAGGTGCATGTTGTTAACAATTTGCCTCCAAATTCTAAACCATTGAGAATTCACTGTGCATCAGGAGATGATGACTTTTTGGATTTCATACGCTTTCCGTCAATCAAGAATTCTACTGGAGTTTCTGTGAGAACTTTATTACGATCACTTTGTACTTCTGCCATTTTTGGTGGGGTTCAAAGGACCAAGTTTTCGATGTTTTTGAAACAACTAAGCGAGACAGGTGCAACAGGGGAGTGTGTCATTGGGCAGCAAAAAGTGATGGCATTTACTTTTCAAACAGATACAATCCCAGTCCCGGAAGCTTGGTAAAGAAATATGATTGGAAGGAAAATTAGTGAATGATGTCGAGCTGTTTATGTGCACTGAAGTTGACAGAATTATATTTGAATAAACTATCAAGTACCCTTATATTTTCTTAATTTGTTCTATTTTGTATTTTTAATTATTAATCAATTAATCTAAAAGATTATGATGTTACACAATATCACATGTAAAATCTTAACTTCCATACACCTCCTTACTTGTAGATGGAATTATTTTTCCCATTAAAGCCTTTTTAATGATTCACATTAAAACGTTATGAATACATAATTTCTAATAAATGAGAGATATCATGACTTGAATCTAAGACCTTGATATTATTTATATTTATGAATCATATAAAATGGAGAACAAAAAAATTAATCCAAATTTCTAAAAGAAAAAGGTATCAAATGTTCACTACAACAAAAATAAATTTTTACGGCATTCGTTTACTACATATATATAAGGTATGTCGTAAAAACAGACTATTTACGATATGCCTTAAATGTATGCCGTAATAATTCAATTATTTAAATTATTTACGGCATACATTTTGAGCACATCGTAAAAGGTGAATATTTATGGCGTAGTTCTTAAGCACACTGTAGATATTGATAAAGAAAATATTTGTTATTTTTATTTTTTTTTTTTAAAGTAAACTATTTACTACGTGCGTTTTACAGTATACATGTTTCATGCTGTATGAGATTTTTACTGCATGCATTTGTGCACAGCGTGCATTAATATATGCCGTAAAAAGCAAACTTTGTTCTAGTGGTTGAAATGTATTATCATGTATGAAATTCGTTATTATATAGTTCATTGACCATTTGATCCATCACTTATAAAAACTACGCGCACCACATGACTGATTTAATAAAATTTGACGTAACATAAAAAGGGACAAATTTTAGCTAATTTAATTAAACTCCAGTGGCGGAGCCAGCTCGTTGGAAATGGGGGGTCCAAATTTGAAAATATATAGGTAAAGGGGTGGGGTCGACGGGGGTTCGATGTATATCAGTGTAAATATCAGTGTATCACCTCAAAAATTTACTAATTGAGTCATTTACCTTTTCATGGATAGTATATCAGTGTAAATTTACTAATAAGTTGAGAATTAACCTAAAATAAGTGGAAGAAATAAGATTAACTTTTTTCGCAAGTTTATTTGTAATAAAATAAAAGTTACCATTCTACAATCCTTCTAATTTAAAAAAAAAAAACCCAAAAGAAAAAAAAAAAAAAAAAAAAATTTCTCAGGAAAATGGGGTGTCCAGGACACCCCCTGGACACCCCCCAGCTCCGCCCCTGACCCCGTCCCCATCCCCATCACCACCCCTCCCGCCCTATTATTGTTTTATTTTTATGTTTTAAAGTTTCTATCATGTTTAAAAAAAATAAAAATAAAGATACAAATAAGTCAATGAAAAGATAAATGAGAATATTTAATTCCCATCCTGACCCAATCCCAAAAAATCCTCGACAAGACAGGAGATAGGGGACTGGGGAAGATCATCGGTGGATCCTCATGGGGTCATGTGGAGTCAAGTGACCCCACAAAATTTTTATTTTTAAAATTTTTCTTTAATCAAATCGAAAAATAGGATTTGGCAGATAATACTGTCGCTCGAGCGAGGCCTTGGCGACAACCTAATGATGTTCATTCTGTTTTTGCCGCTCGAGCAATGTGTTGGCGAGAAGCAAACGAAATTGCAGCTATTTTTCTTTCCTTATTTCATGTTTAACCCTAACCTACCAACCACTTTTTCACAAAATTACACCAAACCCCTCAATTTTTACACTTTCAATTTGACCCATTTTGTTAACAGAATTGCCAATTACAATTAAACTTAACACACACTATCACTGCTTAATCTGCTACAAAAGGTATAAGTCTATCTCCATGTATATAGATCTTTTAAGGGTTAATCTGCTTCTACATCACATGTTGTTGTACAAGCTTACATCCCCCTCACATGAGGGGGACAAATGCTGATCATGTGGCCCCCTCATGTAAAGGGGTTGTCATGTTTGCTGTACACAAAAGTGTACATCAAGCATGACTCATCTTTTAAAGGCAATAGAATCCTGGACGAAATCTATTGCTATTCTAATAGTGGCATCTCTTGTACGGTGCAATCAACAGTCTAGCTACCAGTATCTCTTTTGCCATTGTTTGGTTTAGATAAAAATAAGATTTACTAGATTTTTATAAAAGTTGATGGATATGTAGTTGAAAAGTTGTGGATTTCATGAAATGCGTCATTAAAATTAATTGTTAACTTTGATTTAAATTCAATCTAACTTTCTAGTGGAACAAATCGGCGACCTAAGACTTTTGAAAGTGGAGTGGAAAACCATAAAATTTCTTGCACCTTTAAGGAATGTGGTTGCTTAGCCTATGCACATCAACTGTTATCTCTTCTTCAGATTACGAGATAGATAGTCAAAAAGTTACAAAATAATAATAAGTAGGGATGTTTCATTAAATGAAAAATGTAATGCCTTGGTCACAAGATGACCCCAAAAAACCTGTTAATGCTAAAGAACAATTTGAGGCTCCAAGGTTGGAGCTTTGTGGTTGTGAAATTAGTCGAGGGTTGTTGACTCTATGATTGAACCTCATATTTTTTAATAGAAGTGCTTTTGATTTTTCATGACGAGGCTCTTGTCTCGAGAAGTTTAGCATAAACTATGATCAGTAAAAGTTCATGGAGCTTAATTACTAGAGAAACATATTGATGTAATTGATAATTGAGACATATTTTCGCCTTTATATAGCTTATTTACATTTTTCTTTTTCTTTTTTGGGATACATGAAATTCACCTCTAAGATTAATAGCTTATGGGAATTGTTCAAATCTTTGCCAAATTGAAATTGATAGGAGCAACTACGTACTTACTTCAAATTTGATAAATGAATATCAAGTAATTAGATTATGGTAGCTGGTCAGGTCAAAAGAAATTCTTAAGGGGGGTAATATAGACATGTATATAAACCATTTCTATCTTCCTCTTAAAAGCAAATAGTAAAAATTATTTTCAATTTGGACAAGAAATCAAGTATATAACCTAATTATCTCTTAATTAAAATTGAGTGTCTGAAATTTTGATGGATTTTAAAAGATTATAAATTTAATGAATTTCGTGGATTTTAATAGATTTTCACAAAATTCATAAGAATCTCATTAAAAATGGTAAAATTTGAAAAGAGTTTGTTATATTTACTTTTAAGTTTGAAATCTAACCAAATATTTTAAAATCCCTCTATTAATGAAATCCATATAGATATATGAGCTGTTGAGTACACCTAAAATTTAACCGATTTCATTAAAATTTCAATTAAGGACACCTAAATTTAGAAAGATTTTAAAAATTCATTAAAATCTCAAATAAGGACACCCCTAACTATTTCATGAGTTTCATCCTTTATTTATTTACTTATTTTATAATTTTTCATTTTGCGTTAAATTTCTAAGCTAGATTATGGATATTACTTCATATTTCTAAAAAAAAAAAAAAACTAATTTTGAATGGACTTTGCTTTTTGTACAGTTTTCTTTACACATTTATTGATAGATGCTGAGGTGACATGTATTTTGGCCATTGGTTTGAATTTCATTATTCAAATTAAGGGTCAAAATGATCCACCCCAACATCCATCAACAAAGGTGTAAAATAGTTAGCCTAGTTGTTTTATCTATTTCTGACAATATTATAAATTATAGCGACTGACAACTGCTTCAAAAGGAAACTATCGGATCTAATCACAATTTATACCTATAATCACGAAGCAGTAATTTATGGGAGCCAGAATTGTTGAATCATATAATGGGTGCAATCAAGGAGAATAATTTGAGGAATCAGAATTCAATTTGATTCCAAAATCGCCAATAATTTCGAAAACCTTGTCAACAAATTTCCATGATATAATCAACACCATTTTCGATCATTCAACTCCATACAAACTCTAAAAAATGAAAAATTACTTATTATTGTTTCGTCTCTTCATATTCATTAACCTTCTCCAGACAATAACGTCTAGACATTGTAATATATTTATAAATGGAAACTATGTAATTCATGTTGTCAACAATTTGCCTCCAAAGTCTGCACCATTGATAGCGCACTGTGCATCTGGGGACGACGACATTGGAACTCATACACTTCGTGTCAATCAAGCTTTGACATGGGGGTTCTGTGAGAGCTTTGTTGCACAAACTGTGTTCTTTTGTCATCTTTGGTGGGGATCAAAGGAACTAGCTTTTGATGTTTTTAGATCAGAATGGAGCAAAAGGTGCAAGGAAGACTGTTATTGGGCAGCCAAAAGTGATGGCATTTACTTTTCGGGATCATACCCTCCAGGAAATTTGGTGAAAAAATATGATTGGAAAATGAGAACCAATTAATTTGTGCATGATCTGATGATATATGCGTGCACTTTAGTTCACAGAATTGGATTTGAATAAATTATCTGTTGCCTTTTTTTTCTTGAACTCTTCCTGTTTCAAATTGTTAATTGTATGTGTCTCGTTTTCTTTTTCAAAACACCATCTACGTCTAGATGTAGGATTTTTACGTAATTGTGTATGTTTCTTTTTCAGTAACCATAGACTTCATTCAGCAATATCGTGAATTAAAAGATCATCAGTTAAGCTTGGGGACTTCCCAAGCTATACCATATAACTCATTGTCGATTCTCCTTCTACGAGGACAATCATAGAAAGATAAACAACGAACCTTTATCGAGTTGCCAAAAACCATAGACTTCATTCAACAATATCGTTAATTAAAAGATCATCAGTGAAGCTTGGGGACTCCCCAAGTTATACCATACAGTTCATAGTCGATTCTCCTTCTATGAGTATGATCATAGGAAGATAAAAAACGAACATTTATTGAGTTTCGAAAAACTATATGAATATAATATAAAATGTATAGAAAGTCATCTTCCAAGTTGTGGATAACAATAAAATATCTCCTCCCTTTTGTAGTGTAAAATCAACCTCCACAATAATGAAAATTAATTTAATAAAAATATAAGTTACACTATAAAAAAATTTAGTTTTAATTTTTTATTAAAAGGAAAACTGCAATATTAAAAAGGCAAATTTTTAGTACTACATTTCAATTGCACTTAAAGTTTTTAATCTTTGCTAATTATATAATTTGTCTCTAATGGTTTTTAATGTCATTCTTATCCTCAAACTTTTCATTAGTTAACACATTTTGTATTTGATTACAGTTTTATATCCAAAAGTCTGTTGAAATTGTGTAAAACTTATTTTTCAATCATAATTTTTAAAAAGTAAATAAATAAAAAGTGCAAAAAAATTAAAATATTTTTTTCCCTCATTTTAAAACATGAAAACAAAATATTTTGATATAAATCATCACCAATGACGAAACATATTAATTAATGGAATGTTGAAGATAAGAATTTAACAAAAAAAAACTATTAAGAAAATAATAACTACAATGAACAAAAAAGTGTAGGTTTTTTTTTTTCGGATTTGAACATTACTTAATGATTACAATTTACATTTGAAGGAGTCATAATGCACTAACTTTTGAATTAGGTTTCTTTAGTCAAACTTCAATTACCACGCACACAGTATCGATTTAGGCTCACTTCATAGTGTGTCACTGCTAATGATCATGAACTTTTGTCTTGATTCTAGGAAGAGTCTCTAGAGAATAGTTCAATTTCATACCCACAACCTCATGACAACTCTTACATATGTGAGTCCTGCAAGTGTAAGTGTGACTTGCACCTCGTGAGAATTCTCTCCTCGGTACTCATTTATAGTTAAACACTTCCTGACATCACATCACTAACACTATCACCACAGGGTAGAGATAAATAATAAGTGCTATTACGAGTCACACACTATGAGTTATTTTTACCACATTGAACTTTCTTCATGGATTTCTAATTATAAAAGTTGGGTTATTTACGGAGGTGACACCCTAATGGGTTTAAGTCTATCCCTCTCGATAATTTATTTATGTTCATCGCATGACTACTATTTATTCATTTTCCTCTTGGATAATAGTTTTGTTTCATAATATTTGCAAACCTTTTATTCTCCACCTACACTTTTGAACATCTGCAAAATCTTCTAAACTTTCCATATATTAATGTCACATATTCAAGTATAATAAGATAAATACATGAAATTTTTAATATTGACTTTTATTATCACATTTGAGCAAATGTGTTCATTCAACTTCTATATATAACATACAATCTTCAGATTTAACCTGAGCACTTTGCTCAAAACATCAATTTTACAACTAAGAATAATAAAATATAAGGTATACATGCATCTAAAATTTGAAGCAGCCCCACATTCCAAAAATAATTCATCACCAGTACGTGCTAGTAGAGGATACTTCGATGATGCGTTCTTTGTAGTTAAGAATGAGGGTTTTCCTGCAATCAATATACTCTATGACCAGCTTTTCGTTACTTAGCTTTGTACGGGCAAGTTCTAGGAGGCTGGCTGTCCAGATGATACTATAGAAGCGTCTTAGAAAATCTCGCTCAATTTGATTCTGATTATCAATTAATCTAGTTGGTAAGTCCGTATACCATTCAAACGTTGCGCCTTTAGGGGAGTGTACAAACTATTTCACCATGATATTATTTTATGTGACAACATTGTTACATGTTTTTAATGAAATAAGACATTGCCTTGAGTCCATTTCCATAAAAAAAAAATTGAACTTTAGAGGTTGGTAGCCGATCGACATCTTCATTCCGTTGATTTTATGGTTGTAGGGATTAGCATGCTGTGGTGAACCACTATGCTTGCATTTCGGTCCGACTGTTTGAATTGCACTAATTTGTTCCACATTTAGTGTCAATGATGCCATCTGAGTTGATATTGATGTCAAAGAATCAACTTCATATACCCAAACAACCTTCTTTCCACTCAACCTGATATGTGGTTCTTTTTGTGATAGAATCATTGCATGCGGAGTCTACGTTAGCCCTGCTAATTGGATTCAGACCATTTTAAAAGTATTAGATTTGGAGCCACTTTTGTAATCCATGTTGTGGGCATTGACGGATTAGACTCATGTGTCGCTTCCAAGCCTCCGAATGGAGTCCAACTGTTGGAGTGCAGTAATCTCATCCTTTAGATTTGCAATCCTTTTCGATGTGAAATATTTGCTAATGAACTTCTAACTCAATTGGTTCCATATAGTGATGCTCTACGGTGGACAAGTGTCTAACCACTCTCTGGCCGAGTCTCTCAATGTATATAGGAAAAACTTTAGTCTGATTGCTTCGTTTGAAATCCTCGAATACTTGATTGTAGCTCATATGTCCAAGAATCTTGATATTTGAGCGTTAAGGTTCACAGTAGCTCTCCCAAAGAACTACAGAGCATTCTGGAACATATTTACGAAATCCATTCGCAAGTGAAAATTCACCTGATCAAACACCCTATATACTATGCTAGACTGGCTTTCAACATTTAATGGAACCATGTACTCTTCCATTAGCCTTGCATTTTCATTAGCTGCAGTTACATTCGGTTGTGCTACTCCCAGATTAGCCTCGATGGCTATTTGATTCGGATTTTCATTTGTCATGTCTTCATCTTTTTTTTTTGGGCATGTTTTCAACTGTTGTCTTCTTCGAAGGTTGAATGTTCGTTCGATCTTCAGATCAAATTGAGCAAGATCACCAATCTCGAACTTCACATAAAAGGTCTTGAAAAAGAAAGTAAGAAACATTATAAAGTTTTTCTAATATAATAAACTAAACTAAAAAAATGTCAAATTTGGATTAAAGCTAAAATTCACTAAAACTTATAAAAAATAATAGTCCCCGACGACGGCGTCAAAAACTTGATCATTTGATTTCCCGCAAATGAACGGGATCTAAACAAGTAATAAAGTAGTGAATATAGTGTCGAACTTACGAGGACTATGTGTTTAATCGAGTTAAAATTAATTGCAACTTTAATCTAAAAGCAAACAAATTTTGCAATTTTTCTATACTAATCCCTAGGCTATCAATTAAATTAGTGAAATCAAGTAAATATGTTTTTCAAATATGTGAGATGCATTGCTAAGATATCGAATTTCCCTTGTTATTTCATTTTTAGCTTAACAATTAAAGCGACAATTTGAAATCATTTATGTTGGACAATGTTTCTAATTTAATTGAAAGTCTCTCTCGATAGCGATCAAATTTATTCTCATCATGTGACCCGTCTATCTCTCGATGAAAGATAATAACATGATAAATGTATTAACAAGTGTTAGAACTCCTATTGAAACTGCATAAAGATATATCTTTATTCTTTATTGAATCTTACGATGTTTATTACATTGTGTTTTAAACCCAATTGTCTCTCTCGATAACAATAAAATTCACTAACAATTTAATTGGTGATCAAGCAATTGAAAAGAACGATAAAGAGATAATAAATATCTACAAATCAAACCAAATTAAAGTCAAAATAATTAATTAAAAATATCATCACAAGGGTTTATCTCATCCTAGCAATGTATAAAACTAGCCTAACATATCAAAATTACAATAAATCATATTTAAGTGAAATATATAACCCAAATTTTTGAAAAATTAAGAAGATGAAGATGAAGATGAAGATGAATCTCGAGATCTTGAATCTCTTTAATGGTTTCTTGATGAATATCCACTTGTGTCTTCTCTTCTTTGCCCAAAAATTAAGTTTGGATCTCCACTTTATTGAATTCTTGCAAATTCTTTTACAAAAACTATGAGTTTTGTCTCCTTTAATGATAATAATTGATTAATATTGGAGAATAATATGTATATGAGAGGTGTATATGAGAGGTCTTCTAATGTATTTTGCTATTAGGTATTTGTAGGAGTAAAAAAATTAATTGAAAATCACGTCCAAATTGGTTTCCAAAAGAATTCCAATCGAATAAGAAAAATTACATTCGCGTGTGCATGTTTTTGTATCTGCACAACAGTCGATATTTTGGTTATAACTTTCTCTTTCGATATCCGATTGAGGCAATTCAAATTGATTTGAAAAGATAACTCAAAAGACTACAATTTTAATAAAATTTCTAATTCGCACATTTATTATGCCAGAAATGGGTCTCAATATTTGATTAAACATTTGGAAGATATCTTGTGTAATTGAAAATCGATTTATGGTAATATGCTGATCATATTTAATTCATTTTTGACTTCTTGTTGCATTCAATTGACTCTTAACAATCTTCAAAGTATCTCTCGTGGTCCAAATCAGCCATTGGATATTTACAATTTGGTCATCAAACTTTGTACTTCGCCATTTTTCGCTTCTTTCAATTCCACTTCCAATAATCGAGTTTTACCTAATAAATGAAATATACAATAAATTTGGCTATGCTTAAAAGAATTGTCAAATTTCTATATTTTTAGGTCCAAATATGTGTATTTTATACACTTGTCAAGTTCATTTCATAATAAGATACGTTCATTCTAACCTAGCCAAATTCTCCCATCTGTCTCATGCATTCATATTTCTTTTGTCTGGTCATTGACTTGACCGTCAGAGTGCAAACGATTGTCGAACATTTTTCTCGATCGACGGTCTTTACATTCTAACAGAGTGTTCAGTGTACAAATGATGTCTACGTGGAGGGTCGATGTTGAAATTCTGTTGACACATTTTTTTTAGGTCAACAACAACAACAATAATAATAATTTAAATGTATTGAAAAATGTATGACACAGATGACATAAATGTCCTTAATCAATTTTTTTGGCAAATGAAAAAAAGGAGTGAAATTGACTTTGTACTATTTTGGGATGGGTCTTGCTACTTTGCCATGGGGGGTGGTCAACCCCCATGGCAAAGAAGCTTTTTCCTTTTGGGATATCAGACCTATAATTAAGCTCATGGTCCTGACCCTAGGTTGGGTCACATCAAGTTTCACCAGGAAAAAAAAAATTTATTTGCTAAGAAGTTCTTTTTTAAACATTGAAATGGGTTTTATTTACCATAAAGCTTGCCACCAATGTTATAATTGTGATTTACCTAGCGACTTGGTGACTATTTTCTTCATTGGCTATTATGCCTTGAGTAGCTAAATTATAGGCCCACTAGATAAGGTTTAGTAGCTTACTATCTATAGGTATATATTATTATGGTTTGTTGAAACATAAAAGCTAAACATATTTCTCTCTTTTTAACAGTTCAATCTCAATTACGACGCATTAGGTTACTTACCGGTCCAAGAAAACTAGATCAAATTGATTTCTGGTACCAAACGAAACCAGATCAAATAGGTTCATCGAGGACCCAGTTAAACATATTATCATAAGAAGGTCAAAGATCTAAATTTAAAGTCTCACCGACCATTTATTACGCACATATTAAGCTTTGACGAACAAATATATTTGACTTGCCTGCAACGAGCATGTTGAAGATGAATATTGAAAACGCTATGTCTAAAAAAATTAAGTTGTTGAAAATGACCGTATATATGATTTAAATTGCCTTGGGTACCCACTCTCATTTGCAGATCGTATTCATTTTTCTCGTCAAAACGTGACATGTACAAGTTTAGTAAATAAGCAAGATTTGAACTTAGGGAATATTATTTTCCATCTCGTCTAAAAGTGTAGACTGTTGAAGAAAGTCATGTATATATCATTTAAATTTTTTATATAATAATAAATTTTAATTGCTTAAACTTCTAAACAATAATTGACACAAAAGATAAAGAAAATGAAAATATGTTCTCACTTGACTTTATTTGCATTTCTTTAGATAGCTGCATGATAGGTGAGAGTGGTCTAATGAGATGCAGTTTAAATGGCAGACACAGACCATGCATGGTAGGTACCATTCATAGAAAGTAAGATCAGTTGGTATCTTTGATTGCTTTTTCACCTCATAATTTTGTTCACAAAATAATTACTTTTCCTATCAAAATCACTATCATGACATAAAAGAAAGAGAATTATCTATGCAACCACCTTTAATTTTATTAAAATAAATCATCTTCCAAATGATAACTGAAGGTCTACATTAACAGAATCTGCCAAGATACACTAATATATATCTTCTATGTAAAAAGGCATAGATATGCACTCATATAGAACTACCCACCATTGTGGATAATTTCTAGCCCCATTTGATATTCTAGGGGGGGAAATTAGATTAGAGATAGCGCTTATTTGACACGTAGGATTGAATCATTTTAACTTGTTTCCTCTCTTCAATCTTAAAATACTTCGATACAATCGATGTTATCATGTTATTGAATAAACCAAAAATTCAGACAAGTTTGATACAAAGAAATATAATGGACAAAATTTTAACTTCTTTTTTCTTTTAGTAGTATCGTGTTTTATAGTCCGCACATGCCCGACCCTAAGGTAAGGTGACCAAGGCCATGGCCTTGGGCCTCAGAATTTTGACTTTGAGCATAGGGCCTCAAACTTTGAATGTGTGGTATGAATTAAATAGAAATTAGTTGACATATACTAAATAAAGTAATATATGTGTGCAAAAATGGATAGAAATGGATAGAAATTACTTTGCTATATGTGTGCAAAAATAAAATTATAGGGCTTCATAATAATTAGTTGTCTAGGGCCTCAAATTTTTCAGGGCCGACCCTGAGTCCGCATTATTGAACAAGCCAAAATCTGATCAAAATGGGGTGATCGAGTTGGTGGAGTATGTGAGCGTGGAGGTCTTTGGTCACGAGTTTGATTCTCCCTATCAACACTTTTTCGGTCAAATCTGTCGCACCGAGCTTGCCTAGTGTGATTAATCTGGCTGACGTGATTTGCAGGCTATTGTGTCAGTTCGAGGGTTTATCCAGTGCGCACCCGAAGAGTAGCGGCTACGGGTTCTCTCCCATCATCAAAAAAAAAAAATGCATTCGAACCAAAATGCTCGAAGGGCACGATTTAGATCGGAAACAAAACTGTAACTCGGATAACAAGTTTACGGGCCTCCATTGCTATTTTGCATGTTCATAAATAATTACTCATGTTGATATCAAAATCATGGCATAAAAGCAAAGAATAATATATGAAGCACAGCTCTAATTCTATTAAAATAAATCCTTCCAAGTTCCAAATGATGACTCAAGGTCTACAACAACAAAACCTACCAAGAGACACTAATGTCTGCATCATATCATATATATAAAATTCCCAATTTCCCCCACCAATTGGAGAATCTCAAGCCCTGCTGATACTCTAAGGAAAAAGTAAAATAAATATAAGGCCTATTTAGTACGCAGAATTGAACAGTATTTTCTTCTTTAATCCCGTCCATCGGTACCATCTACGTTACCGAACAAGCCAATAATAGGGGGAAAATGATCAAAGTCTCCGTCCAAACCAAAAGCTAAAAGGGCTTGATTGAGCCCACTAAATACTCACTCTCATCTAAGATTAGTTAAAGATCCTGAGTTTCTATGGCAAACCATTAATGTACAAACTTTAACTAGTAACATAATTGCCGTCACTTTCATGCTTAACAGCATGAAAAGGATAGATTATGCTTGCCAAATAATTATGTTAGGTCAATGATGATTTTGGTGAACAACTTTTTGAAACTTGGGTGAAAAATCTTGCCCCAGCTCCCTGTTCATCAGAGTCCTCTTGTTACTGAATAATCCAGTACTATTTCTTGGTGAAGAAATGGTGACTGGTGGAATGTCAATGGAGTTAAGTTGGGGGGGTGGGTGCTGCCATTGGGGTAGGGGTCCAGCCAGCAGAAGAGTTTGAAGAAGGGGTCCAGCTTCCATTACTGCTTGCAAGAACTTACCTTTTTCTGGTAATGGCTTTTTCGGCACGATTTTCTCCTGCGATAGGACGTCGGAAAATGTTTCCGGCACTGGTGATGGTACAAAGTTGTTTTCATCACAATCTGAGGAGGGAAGTCCAATGTTGTTTTCATCTTCATTGCTGTTAGTGCCACTCGAAGGGGCAGATTCTGTGTGCTGTTTTGGGGGCTTTTTTTGTATTTCTACTTGTTGAAAAATAAGCTGCTTTTCCAACGTAAGTGTTTGGCATTTTGCTTCGAATTCTTCCCTTTCTCTTATAATCTTTGTTAAGAGATTTTTGAGGTGGAGAATTTCGTCATCTTTCCTTGAAAGTTCTTCATGTGCAGAGAGGATGGAGGTCTCTAGCTCCAATGTTGAGTACAAGAAAGAATGCTTCAAGTCCTCAATTCCCTAAATCAAGTGGCACAATGCACATTACAAATTAAGAAAAATTGCAAAAAAGAGACAACCAAAAAATTAAGCCTTAAATTTCAAGTAAATTTGGGTCCTAATTACATGACTAAACCGTTTCTCGCTGCCCTGTTGGGTTGGTTGACATCTAGGCTCTAGCATAAAACTTTGACCGAATCGTCATGCCGGAACAGAAGAAAACACAAAAACATAACGAAATTACAAGTTCTTGATAATCAAATGGCACATTGCACATTACTAACCAAGAAAAATACAAAAACAACACTAAGTGTTAATTCCCAATAATTTTTGGTCAGCTACACGAAACCCATTTTTGCCCTGTTCAGTAAGTTAACCACCAGCATAAAACTTAAGAGTCTTTATAATTATACCCAAATAAGAAATTATGAAAGTGGAGAAAGAAAGAACGAGTTCTGGAATAGAATATTACCTCTTCTTGATAGTAGTAAGCCCAGCTAAGAGGACTGCACTGATCTTCCATTATGGTTGAGTTTTGACTAACTTGGGACAAAATATTAGCACATAAATAAAGAATATGTTTATGGGGCTGTTACACTTCTTATAAGTGGTTTTTAAGCGGGCAGTTTGCTTTTTTATCTTTTACTTTTTTGGTTATGGACATATATGGTTGGAGAGAGACAGAGAGAAGGCCAAAAGCATGAAAAGGGCAGGTGTGGCTAGCGGTTAACTTTATACTAATAGATTCTTAGTACACGAGGACACTTTTACTGTGAAGGATGTTGAGAATGTGAATCCATGGAGGAAAGTTGGAGGCTGTGATGAGTCATGATTCATCCGTGACCTGTTGTGTATAGAAACTAGCCTCATGGATAAATTTGTTATACCATGCATCCTATGGTAACTTGGCCAATTAAATTTGCGGGAAATGATAAAAAATTTAATTTTTGCATAATAATTTTCTGTTCATTAAAAATTTCCTTTATGTAGAAATTTCACCTAATTTTGGTATGTCATCTATCAGAGAATAAACAGTACAAGAAGTTACTCAATATACGCACAATCTATACTGGTTCGTTATTTATTATGTACATCTAGCTAGTGTTAGCATGCTGCATACTGTTTGGGTACAATTGAGATGTTTACCGTATGAAGTGAAGGAAACATCATACTCCTAGCCAGTTTTATAGTGATAATTTAGTCATAAAATTTACCATGATTTCTAAGCCAGTATAAGAAGAGATGGGCAAGTGTATTTCTCTAGACATGTGTGCTGGGAGAGTTACATAGTGATTAACGTTTGCACTGAGAATATCTCACCGCCTCTTACAAAAGAAATATAAGTGATGAGTTAGATCTATAAAGTTTATTATTATAGGACAAGAAGTGTACGTAGGATGTGTTAGGTTTAATTCTCTAATATTGTTGAAATAGAGAGTGGTTAGTGACTTCCGAACCTAGGTTGAGGGACTATTAGCTTGTCTCATATTGCCGAGTGGTAATTGAGATATGCAATGTATAAGGTGAAAGACAAACATCACGTTGTAAGTAAGTTTTACAGTAATGAGTTAGACACGTGAACTTTATTACATCTAGATATTATATTATGATATTTAAATTGTCTAGTTGACTTGAGAATTGGAATGCATTTATTAGAAGAGTTCGATACCTCCTTCTGTGTGCATTGCTTTCCAAGTCCTTGGGACCGAGAACAAAAATTTCAAAATTCTGAGAGTGACCCATATTTAGATTATTAGCGGACTTATGATGTCAATATCAATTCTTTTATAATGTATGGCATTGCCCTTGCTAGGATACACTCACATTACGCGTATTTGACACATGCTCACATGTAAATGATGTACACAATTCGATTCTTCCGAGCAAAAGAATTGTCGATCTTTCATTGCGTGATTTATTGAGTCAACATAAATTTGCTAATACAACGAAATGTGAGAATAGCACAAGTCATGAAATCAACATTTTTAAAGAAATTCAAATCACAAAAAAATCGTTTACAATACAATCTTGGATCATTATTGATATATTCAAGCATATGCACTTGCATTTAGAAATGAAATGGGCAAATTTTTGTAGGTTCTAGGGTTGGTTCTATTTTATGACATTATTCTTGAATTATCAAGATTGGCTGTATTTTTATATACAAATTTGACTTTTAATTTTTTAAAAATAAATCAATTTTTTGACTTAATTTCAATTTGTTGTGTTTATTAAAAGAGGTTTGAAATCTATCTCAAAAAGGTTAGTTTGCAAATGTTGAATTAATTTAGATATGTTTAGATTTGGATTTTGGACCAACCATTTGTCCTAAGTTCACACTTACATAAATTTCAACTCTTTTGGTTGGAAAAAACGTGTTTGATGCAGGTCACTGACCCTAATATACCAAAATCTTTTAATACAACAAAAACGACATACGACTAAGAGAGCATCCGAGACAAAAATAATATTATTATTGAATAAATAATGTCAAAAATAAAAACTCCTTCATTAAAAGTTTGTAATAAGATTTGTAAGCTATAAACATAAATAATTAAACAAAAAATCTCATAATATATTAAAATTTTTTAAGGTTTGTATGGTATAAATATGAATAAACATGTATCATAAATTGATGGTCAGATTAAAAAGATAAGATTATTAAGGATGACATGATTAGATTTTATGACTTTTCCTGTGAGATTACAAGCTCTTGTTCTTCCTTTTTGACTCCCATAAAAAGAAAAGGGGTTGAATAAGAATAGCATATATAAGAAATCTTAGTATATTTCATTTGTCCAAACAAGGAATCGGTACCCAAATTGTGAAGTAAGTATGAACTTATTAGTTTAAAGCATTTTGTACTTTTTTAATGTCAAGCATAGTTGCTAATTCCCTGTTTGGGGGAATCTTTACGTAATTGTAATCATGTTTCGTTGAATCATCGCATCTAAAATTTTACGTGCTAGACAATAACTTCTATATTAATATTATGTTTTTACTTAACCTTCTCGAAACATAGAGTTTTTGTAAATGAGCAGTCATGAAATTTGAACGCTCTTGAACTTGAATTAGTATGAAAGAGATCAATCCACAACACATTTTCTAACCTTCAAAATAAAATCGCAAAGTAGAGATAAAATTATGTCAATCAAGACATTTGTTTGCTGAGATACCATGTTAGATCAACATTTCTAAACGCACAAACTATTATATAAGGATAAATTCTATTTACTTGCATTATTTTCAACATGAAACTAATAGTACATGATGACATACGCATTAATTTGAGCTTTAAAAAAAAAATGTTTTTTGTAGCTCACAAAATGTAAAACGAATATTAGAATACTACCTTAACTACAAAATTACTTTGAAGAATCAAAATTACTCAGGTAATATAAAAATATTTACCCAAATAAGTATAATCTCATGTTGATGGCATGTACAATAAAGTAAATTGAATTATACTAAATATTAAAATTTTATTTATTATACTATTCGAGTATGGCTTGTCTCATCTTCCCACTAGCGGATGGAGGGAAAATGATATTAATGGTAGGGTCCTCGTGGAAACCTTTTGGAGAACAAAGTGAGAGTTGGGGGGGGGGGGGGGGGGGGGGGGGGGTGAAGATTAACGGCTTGGAGTCTGACCAATTCAAAGTCACTGTTTATGGAAACTGCTCCACCACGCGTTTACGAGTGGGGCCCTGGCTTCCTTTTATTTTTATTATTTTAAGGTCGTTTGTTGAGTTAAAAAATATACTAGACATGGATAAGTTTTGTCTAGGAGAGTGAGACAACATAATCTCAGTAACAATCTTAGTATCCAGTAAAATATGAACCAAATATTCCTTTCATAAGGTGGTCGAGTTGGCGGAGTAGATGAACGCGAAAGTCTTTGATCACAAGTTCAATTCCTCTTACAAACACTTTCTTGATCGAGTCTGTCGCACCGAGTTTGCCTAGTGTGATTAACCTGATTTGTAAGCTATTGAATTAACCTGAGGATTTATTCAGTGGACATCTGAAAGATAACGACTGCGAATTCCCCCATCAACAAAAAAAAATATGGACCAAATATTATATGTAGTGAAGTGCACGATTTGATTCGATGTAACTGTGATAAAAATTGGATCAAATTGAATAGAAATTGATTATAGAAAATGTCCAGGGACCTTACAAGCCCCTCACTGTAGCAGATGACCCCACATGTATTAAAAAAATCGTGGAGCCAATCGTTTTGTGTTATTTGACAGGGGCATGTGAAACAAGTCCCTGTAAGTGTAGCATAACTCATTGATTATATGGATGGATTAGAATTAAGTAGTTCTAATTCAATGCTCTATTCATACTTTAGAAAAAAAAAAGTAATATAAATTTATTGAACAATTATAAATTCTAATAAGATAAATAAAGTTCTGGTCTAGAAATCTGTAATTCTTAGTTCTGGGAGCATAAAACCAATTTAAAATAAGATTGATTGTCGAAAAAAATTCCCACCCTTAGTTATATGGTTCAAATGGCCATGAAAATTGATATCCGGTCAACATAAAGAAATAAACCTTTGTCATTCTACCTTTTCATCTTTAGTTCTTTAAAATTTTAAAAGAAATATATTATTTATTACCAAAATTCATTTATTCACTTAAAAGTCTAATTCATGGACCTTTCATAAATATTAGCAAGACTTGAGAATTAGAATCTTAGTATCTTCAAGCAAAGATCTAAAATGCATAATACGTGATCATACGTTTCGATCAAGTATCAAACATTACAGACATATACGTACTTATGTAAAGCATATACGTAATTATACATTTTCCAATTTTTTATATTATTTTAAATATTCTACACTAATAAATAGATAAAATAATGGATTCTCTAAACTAATTTTTTTTTTTTTTTTTTTTAAATTTCAACAAAAACATATTGCTCAAAATTATAAATATTACAATTACTTGGTAATCAATTCTTATACTTAAATTAGACACGAACATCAACTTTAAAAAAATTTAAATCTAGTTTAGTTGTTTATCGGATTCCAATTCAATCTCCTCTTCTTCATCAAATCATCTTTCGTGTCAACCAATACAAAATCATCTTCATCGTGCTCCCTTATTTCAACTCTACGAAAAACTTGTTTTAATTTTTGATTTATTTAAGCCTTAAAATTCTATATATTGCAATATATAATTCATGGACTTGAGTAATTTGGGCTAACTTGCTATTTATTGAGCTCAATTTGGTTTTTTTTTTTTTTTTTATAGATAAAAAGGGGTTTGGAATTGCCATACTAATTTTGACACAATTTTTAACATAAATGCGTGAGAATTTTGATGTTTAAGTGTGCATATGCGATCAACGAAATGAGTTGACCACATTATCACGCGCATACCTCATATGCGAGGTTTTTCAAAAACGCATCAAGAATATGCGGGTATATGCGTGCATTTTAGAACACTGTCTTCAAGTACTTAAATTAATCCATCTAAATATTTTAAATTATTAAGCACTTTTTTTATTCATATTGTATCTTCGAAGTCTAAATCGAAATTGCACATTTGTAATAAATAAGAATGATTAAAAAGAAATATACATGTTGAATTTAAGTCCCACTAAGCCAACATAGATAAATTGAGTCTTAAGAAATCTAAGATTGCAATTGCAATTTTCAAACACTATAATTGGCATCTTTTTCAGCCACTAATTTACTTAGTGATTAGTTTTAACTTTTTATTCCGGTTGGACTTCCTGTTACCAAACATCAGTTATATAATCATTTCCATTATGTGGTAAGAAATTTTGGCTAAGCTTTAAAATATTACTTACAAGTAAATACGTAAGCTCTAAATTATAATCTTTTTTTATTGATTGAAAATTAATTATTAGTGAGTTGTTTATTTGACAATAAGGTAAGAATTCTTTTAAAATAACGTTTTTACTTAAAGAAAAGAAGTGGTGTTCGAACATGCTTATGAGTTTTACCTTAGACAAACATGTTTTTTTTCCCTTTATTTTTGTTTCCATTAATGTTCGAATAGATTACTTATTTCTTATTTATAAATAAAAAATTATTTATTTTAAACAGCAATAAGGTAAGACGCTTATCTAACGTTGACCAACAAAAGACTTAATTATTTTGTAACTTACTTATAAGTATATTTTTAATACATAGCCAAGCATGCACATATAATGCCTTACTTTTTTTACGGGGAATTCGCAGTCGCTACCCTTCGGATGCGTACTGGGTAAATTCTCGAGTTGACGCAATAACTTACAAACCACGTCAGTCGGGTTAATCACACTAGGCAAGCCCCGTGCGACAGGCTCGACCAAGAAAGTGTTGGTAGGGGGAATCAAACTCGTGACCAAATACCTCCTCGCTCACCTACTCCACCAACTCGATCATCCCATGAGGGGCATGCCTTACTTTTTAATCCTATGGAGTATAGCCTACAAACAAGGAGGTAAAAATTATTTATTTTGAAACATCTTTTGCCAACACAAGGCATCCATGAACTATGGTAAATGGGGAAGAAATTATGTAAAATAAACCAGATAACATAATTGGACAAGAGATGTTTTCTCTTAATTTATGATGTTTCCTATATGTGTATAGATTAATCATTTTGAGAGTTGAAACCTAAAATTTTCTAATGATTCTAGAAGATAATCATTGAGGAGTTAATGAAACCTTAAAATATCTAAATATTTCAACGACCTTCAAATTGGATCAAAGATGTCAACTTAAACTCTCCATGCGTTTACACACGTATGTAAGAATCGACATATTGAGAATTTCTTAACTTGTCAATTTTATGTATATACATAGATATGTTACTCTCTTATTACCATATACTTCAGAGATCTTTCCTTCGCCAAAAGTTTAATCAAATCGGGAAAAACAAAAACAAGAATTATCCGCAAATTTTATACTTCATTAAATATTTAACCAATTTTCTTTTGATAGTGTAGGCTTTTGGCTCAAGAATTGGGAAGAACCCCATTATTTTCAAAATGGGTTAAATCAACCAATGACCAACCAACTTTATACTCAATGTCATCATGACCATCCAATTTTATTTTATTTCACCATTATCACCCAATTTTATATAACGTTTCATCATGATCACTCAACTTCTTTTCACCATTTTCACTAATTTTGAAGGGATAAAACTGTAATTTTTACTTATTTTAGAAAAACATTACTTATAAAATTAAATTAAAATAAAAGTTATTTTACAAAAACATTTAAAAAAAAAAACTTTTATGTTTGTTTATTTTTAATTTATTTTTTATTTATAATACAAAGTTAACATTTTACCTCTTTTAAAATTAGTGAAAATGGTAAAAAGAAGTTGGATGATCATGGTGAACGTTATATGAAATTGGATGACGATAATAAATGAAATCAAATTGGGTGGACATGGTAATACTAAACATAAAGTTGAATGATCATGGTGAAACAAAATTAAATTGGATGATAATTGTGTCACTAAGTATAAAGTTGGTGGGTGGTCATTGGTGGATGTAACCATTTTCAAAATATTTTTTTTTTTTCTCTCTTTTCAACAACACGGTTTTAATAAAATAATATTACACGCTAATTCAAATATTTTTTTTTATTTTTTAACCACACATTCTCTATCAATTTACTATTTTAAAATACATATTTATAAAATAATTGGGATCGGGCTCTAAATCTTGAATTTTGGTAGTTTTACTCTCTTTTTATTCGTACGGGAACACGGTTTTGAGCTGTTTAGAAAATGACGTGCTAGAGTCGTGCTTTTTTTTTTTTTATATATATCTTGTTTCTAGTTTAATCGTGAAAGTGGATTGCTGGTCGTCCGGTCCCCCATCCATGCATATTCAAAAGATAATTTAACAACTCCAGCCCATTGTCACTATTCATTTCCATAATCCAGAATGAATAGCTCCAAGTGCATACCACTACGGGTCCGTAATGTCCGTTTGATAGAAATATAGAATTTGAAAGGAAAAAAAATGAATTATAGGAAATTGAATTGCCTAAAATTTGTTTTACTGAAAATTATAATTAAATATGTTTGATTGGTATAATTTTTCACTTGAAACATATAATACTTTTGGTGTCCGTTTGACTTATTTTTTATAAAAATTGTCAATTAAATGAATAAATTTTCTTATCATTGGGAACAAAATTTATTTATATTGCCAATATATATATATATTGAAAACATTTTAGTGTTCGTTTAACTTTGTTTTACATTAAATTTGTCAATTAAATAGATAATTTTTTTACACTTCATCTTAGAATTTGTTTCTATTACTAAAAAAAGGTGGAATTTCAATTTCTACCAAAGTTGTGAGAAAATGAATTCCTTGAAATGAAGGAAAATTTCAAAAGGTGTAAAACGTTTTCCGTAGAAAATTTGGCCAATCAAACGAGCCACAAGTGAAAATTAGAATTCTATTCCAACTTTCAGGGAAAATAAAGTGCTATCAAACGGAGCGTAAGATTTTTTTTAATTGTTTCCTTTTTCAAAAGAATATTATACAAATAGCTGATGTGGCATATGTAGGGTCATAAAGGGACTAATCATTGATTAAAAAATATTCTCTTAGGGTCCGTTTGATAAAAAAATATGGAATTTAGTTGGAAAGAAAATGAATTGCAGGGAATTGAATTGTCTAAAATTTATTTTATAGGAAATTATAATTAATGGTGTTTAATTGGTATAATTTTTCACCTGACAAATTTTTACGTTTGGCTTTATTTTTTTACTCAAATTGTCAATTAAATGGATAAATTTTTTTACCATTGATTTTGGAATGTATTCCAATTGGTAATAATAAAAAATGTCGATCAAAAAGTTGGAAAACATTTTCCCACCAAAGTGGTGGGAAAGTGTTTTCCAACTTTTGTACATCAACAACTTGTACCTTGGAAAAGGGTGAAAAACATTTTCCCTAGAATAAAAGGTCAATCAAACACGTGAAGTTTGAAAAGTAGGAAAACGTTTTCCATTTTTCCTGAAATTTGAGCGCAATCAAACGGACCCTTAGATAGAAGTTCCAAACTGACCGCTCAACCTCTGCAATAATATTAAGTCCACAATCAAGCTTAGCTGTAAGTTCATCGACCAGAGTCCTGACCTCCACATGACTTCAAGTCGAACTATGATTGGACGAAATATTTTCTAATCTTGCTCCAATATTAGTCTAACTACACCATGCTACACTTAGATTTTAAAAATGTGTCGAGTTAGAGTGATTTGAATAGGGAGTTTACCCCCATTGCCATATTGTTGGCAAGAAGGTTTTTGGAGTATTTTCCATGTCAAATGAATTTTGTAGAGTACAAAACAACATACAAATCATTGGAGAACTCTTATCAATAATGCATGATCTACATGACCTTTTCGTGATTACAAAAGGGTATAGCAAAACTATGGGGGCATTCTCTTCGTATTTCAATTTTGTGTTTTGAGTTTTGAATTTGTATTGTGTTTTGTGTGTCCATTTTAAGATTGTTGAAAACTTTTTTTTTTGTCATTTTGAAAAAATATTTCACAACCCGTATTTTTTTAGTTTTGACAGATTTGTGAAGAAAACAGTCAAAACATAAAAAAGTTATTTTTTATTTTCTTAACAAAATTTTCTGCAGTTTTCAAAAACCCGTTTTCGAAAATGGAAAAGAGAACGCGTTTTCAATGTTTTGAAGAATCGAAAACAGAAAACAGCCCGAAAACAGCAAAGAGAACGCACCCTCTAATGTTACATTGTTAGTTTACGTGCTATTTTGTCAATTATCCTTAAAAGAGTATTAATTCAAACAAACAATTGAATTGAGAATATGCAGTCATCCAAATCATAGAGACACAGATCGTTATAAAGAAAACATGAACGAAAAACAGTCCTTAATAATCTAGTTGGAATTTCAAACCCAATCATTTTCTGTCCTCAAAAATATTAAGTTGGAATTTCAAACCCAGTCATTCTTGAGAATGGCTTCTCAATTCCACACGTCTTGCACCACTAAAAAACATGCTTTCAGCCATATCCTGCTTTGTTTCTAGCATCTATATCAACATCTGTACCCTACCTCGGTTTGCATGGCCCCAAGCCCGATCCCTGCCAGGTCCATGTCTAGGTCCAGTTCCCGGTCCCAGTTCATTGAAAAAATAGCAAGATATGGACCTACAATTTCCGTGTGAAAAATAAGCATTGCCAGCTGAAATATCACAAAGATACAAATCGTTATAAAGAAAACAGTCCTTAATAATATAGTTGGAATTTCAAAGCCAATCATTCCTGTCTCCTTAATAATATTAAGTTGGAATTTCAAATCCAATCATTCTTGAGAATGGCTTCTCAATTCCATATGTCTTGCACCACTAAAAAAAACATGCTTTTGTTAAAAATCATAGAAAGATTTCCCAGCCATATCCTACTTTGATGCTAGCCTCTATATCAACATCTGTACCCTACCCCAGTTTGCATGGCCCCAAGCCCGAATCCTTCCAGGTCCATGTCTAGGTCCAGTTCCCGGTCCCAGTTCATTTGAAAAAATAATAAATATGGACCTACAATTTCCGTGTGAAAACAAGCATTGCCAGCTGAAATATCACATCGGTTGCATGTGATGACAACATTGCAGAGTGCAGCTTGTGTAGAGATCCATAATACTGCATGCTCAACTGATAAGAAGCTCATTTCTAACTTTCGTCGGTGCATTAAGAAGCTCATGGTGTAGCGATCTCGTATTGCAAGAGAAAAATATGCAATGTGATTGTTGCTTAATAGGCTCCAGTACAGAACTATCGTCCCCAAATTCATTTTCTTTGTCATTTCTCATGACGTTCTCAATCATTTGCTCGTCACTGAACAACTCTGAAGTGTTGTAACTTAAAATAAGTTTCAACCTTTCAAAATTAAAACCTATTATTTTTCAGTTTTTTTTTTTTTTTTAATTTTCAGGTTTAATTACAAAAATTTAAAACTCATAATTTTGGAATAATTATGGGGATTGGAATTTGTCCCTATAAAAGGGAATGTTTTTCATTGTGTTAAACACAACTTGGAAGAAAAACATTCTATATAGTTCATGCTATATCTTTATACCTTTGACAATTCGATAAAGGCTCGTTATTTATATCTCTATATGGTCGTGCATGTAGAAGGAGAACCAGTTATGAAATATGGATATTATTTTGGAGCCGTGTACTGCCGAAAGAATCTGCACGAAAGGAAGGTAACATGACTTTAGGACGGCGTATTTGTCATGACTCCCTAAAACTTGCATTCTAAATCTCTTCTCAATTTTATATTATATTATTGTTGAATTATATTTGTCATTTTATGTTAATTGATAATTTATCTACACACACAAATCACCTATTTTTTCCAACAAGAAGTTGCCTCTTTTTCTCTTGGGTAGTTGAATTGGTAGTCAACATCCATTGTATCACGACACTTTAACTCTTTTATTAAAACATACAATTGTTGAACGCTTCGTCATATGAGTATTGATCTAAATTCTCTTAAATCGTGTTTTCAATAGACCTAATTTTACAATGTTGAAAACAATTTGTAATTGTACTTGCTTAGACTTCTATTGTCTAAGCCGAGATTACAAGATTCATTGCATCTAAAATATTTATTTTATCTGGATTTTGGATCTCAATTTCATAACATTCCAAAAGATTTAGATAAAATTGGCAATGATAATGCATATTGAAATGCCCGTTTGATCCCCGCTTCACAAGGTTGAATCTTTGATGTCATTTTGGGTGACAAGAAAAACAATTCAATATTTTCTAAACCTTAAATAATTTTTGGACGAGCAGGACAATTGTCAATAATAAAGAGAACTTTTCTACCATCCATTTTTCTATCAAGTTGTCGAACATATTCTTGGAATAAAATTCACTCATCCATGCTCGTTTGTTACCATGATACTCGCAGTTCATACTTCTCAAATTCATATTCTTGAAACACCATGATTTGGCATACTTGTTAATAAACCATAAGTGAATTTTCCTAGAACCATCCTCGTTAGAGAAAATAACAATTATAAGTCTTTCATCATCTTGTTTCTTACCTTGAAGGTGCTTTGTTGCAAGGGAATGATCTGGTTGTAGCATATAAAACTTTCTTGTTTCATCCATAATTGAAAACATCTTTTATGGGAAATTGATATAGTTCCTCTCTTATGGACTGCAAATTTTCTCCACATGATCCATATCAATTTATCTGCTTTCTCCTAAACGACGATATATCTTGATGCCACGTCTTGATTTGAAGTGCTCGAGCCAACCTTGGGAAAATGGAATTCTAGTGCATCTGCATGGTACATCTTTTAGAGAAACTTGTTTGCTTTCTCCGTGAATAATCATATTCACACGTTCTTGGTATTGAACAAAGAATAATGTTACCTGTACATAATGGAGTTATATAATGATTTACATATAAATGAGGTATCAAAAAGAGAGTGAATTATTTTATTTTATTTTAATTTGGTTGAAAAAATTCTGACACAATCATATTTCACCACATCATGTGTATGTAAACTATTATGTACATGTAGTACAATCATTGAACAAACTACTCCTTGAAAACCTTCTCTAGCTCTTAAAATTTCTTGATTTGTGTCGTTTGGCATCTTCCTTTTCAACATTAGTTAAGGATTAATCTATTTGTACAACCATGAATGACAATGTGGTTGATAATGTACGAGTTATCAAAAAACTATTGCTTGCAAAAACAAGTTTTTCAAATTGTCCAATGACAGTATGTCACATGGCATGTTGTCAACGAGATTGTCATTTATGATTGTACACCAAACATAATTGATTAGTTAATATTCGTAGAATAATCCTTCGTAGAATTTACACTGACCCAACCTCCAACGTTTCTTCCCTCTCCACTCTCTTGTTTAACCCCTACCTCCACCACCTCAGGTCACTCTAGAAGTCGCCGTTCTGTCACCATTTGGTGCCGCCACTATCATCTTCTAGCTTCCTGTTAACACCACTACCAAAATTAATCCCTACCCTCAGATGCTAGAACTACTCAATACCTGCTATGATCCTACCAAACACCTACGACCACCGCCAATTTCAATTCTCCGATATCTAATTTCACCAAATCTCTGTTTATTTCCCCTCTAGATAAATTTTTGTTTTCCTCCATCCAATGGTATCTAGATTTGAAAATTTTGGAATTAGAAGATGTTACGCATAAGGACGGATTCAAGATTGGATTAAAAGTCGGGCTAATATGTAACAAAAAAATTTACACTAAAAAAAATTAAATGGGCCAGGGACTGGACCGTACTACAGCCCGATCTAATCCCCCTATATACGTCCCTGGTTATGTGCAAATTGGAAAGCAGTGGTACGAGATAATAATCGTGGTGGTGGTCCGATATAGTTCGAAAGTTTAACTATGGTGGTGAGTGGCACTGGTGACATTGATGGTGGCAATGCATGGGTTAATACGTTACTAAACAAAAAAATACAAATGGTGCATATAATTTTCTTTTGTTGATGGGGTGACTCTTGTTGGTGATAGAGTAGCGGTAACACTGATGGTGGTTACTATTGGTTGTGCATGGGGTGACGATAATTTTGATGTAGTGGCATGGACGAATCCAGACTTTTTGTGTTGTGGGGTCAAAATTTAAAGTGCAATTTTTTAAAAATAATATAATATTAAAGAAAATAATTATATCATTATCAATATTATTATATGAAATTTGCTACTTGTATAGTTTTGTTTACCATTTTGTAGACGAGCTGACGACAAGTAAATCAAATTGAAAGTAAGAAGTAAATAAATTGAAATGAAATTTACATTTAATCTAGGAAATAAATGAAATTTAAATTTAATGCAAAAGTAATTCGAAGGTAATTCAAATTACATTTAATCCGTAACGATCCTAAAAATTTTGACATTATATGCCATATAAAATTTCCTAATAAAATGATGTAAATTATATTGAAAAATTTATTATGCAAAAATAATAAACATTAATGAAATAATTGATTTTTTTAAGGAAAGAAAGAGTTAGACGCCTCCTTTAAGGTATACGTTTGACACATACTATTTTCGATATTTGTTCGGGCAATTCAATGACTATGATGTAGTTCTCGAAACGAGCTTCTAGATAACATAGGCAATTTGTGAATTCGAATAGTATACTATCATCTACGAATTTTGAAATTTAACATATTTTCGAAATTCTCGAAATACTAGTTTGGAAAGACCTACTTTGATGCGTCGTCTCTTTTTCTACGGTTGATCATTTCGCACGTCATTAATGAGCAAAAAACTATGTCATGAGCACTTCAAAATGGTATTAAGAACGCAATGTTTTAACTTCATTTGACATTCCGTAATGAATGTGTAAAAGTAGGACGTAAAAGGGTTATGTGGGCTCAAATGACCCACATGACCACATGTGGGTCCGTCTATGAGTGATGGTGATGCTACATGTGTTAATAAGCTACAATATAAATAATTACAATATTTTAGAAACTATGTATGTAATTTTCGTGTTGATGAGGTGACTGTTGGTGATGATATTTGACTTTAATATTGGTGGCAATGCACTACTAGAAAGAGAGGCTTTAGTAACGGGATATTTCGTCTCTAATGGCTTGATTTCCGTTGCTAACAATGTTTACCGACGAAATCAATCCGTTGGTAATCTGATATTGATACCCCCGTGGCTAATTTACTGACGAATTCTTTGATCGTCGGTAAAATACCAACGGATTGAATTTGTCGCTAAATACCAACGGATTGAATCCGTCACTAATCAGCAACAAACTTCCTTCAAAATTTCTGTCGCTAATGCCATTTAAAATTTAAAAAAAAAATGTAAAAACTAACAAACAAACAATTTACATAAAATTTCTGTCACTAATGACATTCAATTTTCAATGTAAAGACTAGCAAACGATTTACATAAAATTGCAAATCTTTAATTACATAATTTTTAAACTTCAAAACAACATGAAATGAAACTAAATTACAAGAATAATTCGTCCAACTATTGAAGATACTTGAGAGCATCAGGAATGACCATCCTCTTTGTCTTGTCATATGGTGGTGGGATACCCCCATAAACCTTCAAGCGAGCAAGTGCAGCTGCCCCTCGCTTAGTCTTGTCGGGAATCATCCTATAAAGGAGAACATGAACATCTCTATAAACACAAACAAATCCACAATTGCAACCTATGAAAACATAAATTATTTAGAACATGAACACTGCTACAAAAATAGGGTAAAAAACAGACCCAAAAAAGGGGACCGAGGTGGCACCACCTCGGCCCCAGATCTGAAATTAAAAACTTCAGATCTGGGGCAGAGGTGCTGCCACCTCAGCTCCCTGGATTTGGGTCTGTTTTTGACCATGTCCAATTGGTTTAATTCTTAGAACATACACTGGTTGTCCTGTCCATGCCAACCACATTCATATGGCTATGAATCACTTTAAACCACTCATCTCCAATTACCAAATCACTAAATGTGATTTCTTCTAGTAGACTGTGTACTAAAACTCCGATCAAAGTCACTCTTCAAGCAGGAAGTGAACACAACCCAGAAAGAAACTACACCAAGCATGCATGCACAAAACAAAGAATGTGGAGAGAGATAGAGAGAGAGAGAGAGAGCTTACTTGTAGTTGTGGCTGAGATGTTCAAACACTGCACTCAGAGCTTCCATGAATGCCACAGAAAGTGTAGCCGCAGATGTAACGTGCGAAGGAGAAGCTTCCTACAATCCAAATGACAGAAGAAACAAAATTGCAGTCAATAGCAAAAATTTGACAGTGCAAATAGTGATAAACTCAGAAATGGTATAACAAAGTCAAATGAGATCTCAAATTTTAATGTGTTGTTAAGATCAAAACATAGGTAACAACATGTTATTTCTCATCTTCTATTTTGTTTTCACCCTTGACCATGTAAGGAAAGAGAAAGTGAAGGATAATCTTGCCATTGAAGTAAAACAGTAAAACAGAAATGTCGAATTAAATAATTACGTTTTCAATTGGATGAATTTGTTCGTAGGGACCAAATGATGGTGGAATCTTATGCATCAAAAATCATAAAACAGAAGTGCAGTGTAACTCTATAAATGCATAGTTTTAACCACTGCAACAGTTAACCTGATCTGACTACAACTTTCGCATACAAATAACATTAATTTCTCCCAATCAAATCCATATCCATACCAAGAGCACTCTCTGCCTCTTTGAATTTTTGCATCTGGTGATTGACCAGCCAATAGATACTGGGTGATCTCCAGGGCCATTTTCCCTGCAAAAGAAAGAAAATACTACATGAAGCATTAAGGATGTCTACTTTTAAATAGACATTTCAATCCCAGAAGTCAAACAAAAAGTAATGAAGGATGAAAAAAACAGTTACCAATATGAACATTGCTATTTTCAGCCAAAAAAATATCATGAGCTCGAAGATTTCATCCTCAAGCATATAGACAATTAAATACATGACAAACAATTTCCCATAAGAATCCAAAATAAATCACCAAATGAATATCAGAGTCCCATGTGCCCTATGACCAAACACAAGAACTTTAGCTAAGCATGAGTAGAGCTCTAGCTATTCAACTTTATCTTCAAAAAGTATCACTCAACAATTTATCCTAAAACAGAATTGAGAAAACTACAGAATATATAGAAATCAAAGTCGCGAGCAAAAGCCTAATTAATTTCGAATGAAAAGCACGCCTTTATTAAACCCTATACCATCAAAACAACAAATTCAAATTTAATTTAATAAAACATAAAAAACACCATAGATTTGAAATAAAACAACGAAAAATAGAAAAATACCTCAAATAAAAGCCGCAAAATCAAAATATTTTCGACTGCAATTGCAGTAGCTAGGGTTTTTCCCTCTCCTCTCTTCCTCAAACCGCTTCTCGAAGCGAATTGGACACGTACTCCTCGACTAAATACCGTCTCTCTTCTCACCTATTTCTTGTTATAGATATATAGATACAGAAATTTGAGGTAATCTGGTGTGTGAAGAGTAGGCTGATTTCGAATGCAGAGAATAAGCGGGAGGAGCGGGCTTAAGGGGTAGCTTAATAAGTGAACAAATCTGCCTTTCAAAACAGGAAAAAAAAAAGTGAAGAAGACGAACCAGGCATAGTCGCTGCCGGTGCCGGTCGGTCCGGCGGAGCCTAGCACGCGAGGCCGCCCCCTGGCCGGGTGCTGGGTCCGTCTCTGGCTTCGATGATTTGAGGGAAACTGGGGAGGCAGGGAGAGAGCGAGAGAGAGAAATGGAAGGTTATGATTGGGTTGGGTTATTTCTTTTTCATTGTGTTAGAAGATATTTTGTGAATTTTAGAGGCAAATCAAATTTTAGGTGGGAATTAAAACTTTTCGAGTTTTCAGACGGAATTTTTTTGTTGGTAACTATATAATATTTTTAAAATTTTACTTGAAATGTTTACCAACAGATTTTGACGTTGATATTTTATTTTATCATTTTTAATATTTTTTCTAACGAAATCATTCGTTGAGAAAATTTTTTACTAAATTATTTAATTATTATTTATAATTTTTTAATTTTTAGCGACGGATTAGTAACAAAATTGTACCAACGAAAGTTTTTCGTTGATAATTCTGTCGTTAATTTAATATTTAGTTTTAATTAATAAAAAAGTGATAATTTGTTGCTAATTCGTTGCTAATCCGTTGGTATTAGCAACGGAAGCCGTTTGTCGCCAAATTTCCGTTACTAAAGCCTCCCTTTGTAGTAGTGGATGAAATGTTGGTGTAACAATTTAAAGCTACAATTGAAAAAAAAAAAAAAAAAAAAAATTACATACTTTAACAACAATAACACACCGTAAGAATTTATATATATTGTAACTTGATTTAAAAGTAAGTTATTACCATTGTAACTTATTAAATGTAAAGTTATATGTTAAACAAAAATTAATTTATTGTTGTGTTTTCACATAATTACTAAGATAGACATTTATTATAATGATATATTATTATTATTGATGAGATTGTAAAATTTATTTTTACTTAATATTATCAAATGTTAATCTAAGACAATATGCTCACTAATTTTAAAATGAAAAAAAATATATATCTATTACTTCTCAAAATTTATAATTTTTCAAATAAAAGCATATCTCATATAATATCTTGAGATAAACTAAATGATGGAAGGATGCTCATTTTTGGAATATCAATGAATCTAGGAGAAAAAAATGGAATTAATTTAATTAACTTAAAAAAAATTATTATTATTATAGATTATTGGGAAAGCTAAGAGTAGGCTTCTCAAAATTTGATATCAAATAGTAACTTCCATGGTAACTTCTTCTTGAACTTATCAAACAATCACAAGTTGAACTCTAAAATTAGACTCAAACTGGCCTTGGTCTGATCGAAAATGGGCTTATAATAGCAATAGGCATATGTTAAAGAGGAAATTACGCCAACTACCTAGTAATTGAAAAATATTCATACAATACTATTTCTGTTTTTTTATTCTTTAATTACTATAAAATAATAGGTAAAACTGAAATATTAAAAGCAATACAACATCTAGTAGTACTAAGTATGGCAACTAAATTTACTCCACCAAACATGCCTTTCCTATACGTGTGGAAATTGCCAAAATCCTCAATTCTCACCCTTTGCTTCTGTCTGAATATCAAATCTTCATCAAACCAAGAAATTAAATGCATCGCAAAGATCGAATTGGAATCATCGAGCCTCTTGCTGGTGAATCGCATTCAAAGTATTCAAAGTTTTCATTTGTAAAGTAAGAAATCGCAGCAAAATAAAAGATTCTCTTACTCGCTGACTTATATGGAATATCATATTTTCGTTGAATCCCCACTAAACTATTATTCAATGATAGACAGTAGACATTTGCATACACAAGAAGTAATATTCGAAAGATTTCATATGTAATCACAATTTCATAATTTTTTTTGTAATTTCCATAGTAATATTAAAAAATTATCCACATCAAAATTTTTAATATATATAATGTAATTAGCCGAACGTATCATATGGAATCATAAAATCAAAAAAAATGTTGAAAATTGAATTACACGGTTGGTAAAAAAAGAATAGATTTTATCAAGATTTACACATTTTGTGAAGATTGAATCAAAAGGGTTAAAAAGAGTTATGAAATCACCAAGAAACCTCACAGAATTTTAATACATATGTAATTTTTCTGAATTTCATGAGATTACAAATCGAACAGATAAAAAATTCCAAATAATTCCAGGGATATAATATAATTCATGAGATGAAAAAAATTGTGTGTTCCCATATTCAATTTGAATTTACGTAAGATGAAAAAATTGCTACAGTGAGATGGGAAAAAAAAATTGGAAGGACATTAATTGCTACCGTTATGTTTGCTCTTGCTTTTAAAATTTCAGTTACAAAATGTGAATTGTGTATTGTTTTGGAAGGTAGTATTTATAATTATAATTTACTTAAAAAGCAGTAATTTAAGTGTATATTACATATTATAGTATTTCCTGAAATTTTATATTTTAATAAGGCATATACAAATTTTTCCGGTTGTTAAATCTGATAGAAATATCGTTAATTGGGATTGCACAATTTTTATTACTCAGAACACTACTTTATTAAACGATTAATACGGCAGCTCCTCATAAGTATTATGGAACATTCATAGTAAACATAAAAGCACAAGCGACTTCCAACAATTGATGATTTTTTCTATCAGACACACCATTTTGTTGTGGGGGGTCCACACACGAACTTTGATGTATAATCTCATCTTCCAACAGATAATCACCTAGAATGGAATTGAAATATTCTTTTCCATTGTCGGTTCTAAGAGTTCGGATATGAGCTTAACTAGATTTGAATTATTTTGTGGAAAGTTTTAAATATTTGGCTGGTTTTAGATTTTTCCTGAAGTAGATTAACCCATGTAGTGCGTGTGTGATCATCAATGAATGTAATGGACCATTTTTTTCCATGAGAAGTGGTGACTTTTATGGTCCCATATGTCACTATGGATTAAAGAGAATGGTGGAGATGGCATGTATGGCTTTGGAGAAAATGAGGTATGAGTGCGTTTGGCAAGTTGGCAAATTTCACATTCAAATGGAATAAAAAATTTATTACTAAAAAAGACAGGAACAAAGGTTTCACATATGAAAAACTAGGATGGCCAAGTCTATGATACCATAACATTATTTCTCTATTACTAGAAACATACATAGAAGCAATGCCAGACACAAAAGCTTGTCAACACTTTGATCACCATCAAAGTGATAAAGACCATCATGAACCATAGCACTGCCAATCATCTTTCCCAATAGTATTTCCTGAAATTGACACGATAGGGCTAGAATTTAGCAACACAGTGGTTGTCAAGAGTAATTTTACTAACAAATATCAGGTTGCATTTTAGGCGGGAACATGAAAGAAAAATTTAAGAACGAGATTTTAGGACAATTTAATATTACCAATTCCAGCAACCGACGTTAAAGATCCATCAACAATTTTAAAAGTGGTATGATTAGAATAAGGAATATAAGAGTAAAAAAGGTTAGAGCAACCTGTCATAAGATTGGAGGCACCTAAATCAATGATCCAAAGGTCCTTAGAATGAGTGAAAGAATTTAAGGTTGAATGGGGTTGCAAAAGAAAATTCAGAAATTCTAGTTACTAGATTCTCCGTGGGGATGGCAATTCAAATCGTTAAAATCGAAAATCACTGTTAATTGAACTGAATGGGGAGAAAAAAATCAAACCGATGGTGCAATGGGGTGATTATGATTTTGATTTTAATGACTCGATTCGTAGTGGGGCGGGTATGATATTTAGTGATGGTGCCCCGAACCGAACCAATTACCCGTTAAAAAAAAATTAATTGGACAATTGGACTTTTTTTTATAATTCTTTATATAATTAATTAAGAGGAAATTTCACATAATGTCCATTTTCACCTAGTCATTTGCAAAAATGTCCACGATTTCCTCAATGTCCATTTTTCAATTATTTAGATGAAAATATCCCTACTAGCAATTTCTATTTCCACGTTATAATTCAAATTTTTTCATATCATTAAAAATGGTGTTAGCCAATAAAATTTGGACACATAACCTATACTAGTATAAAAAAAAGTACAAATATCAATCCACATTAAATGCATGGTCGAGTATCATTCTCGACGTTTATGAAATGTCGATAATGACATTTAAAATTATAATTATCAACATTTATAAAATGTCGAGAATGACATGAACTGGATTCCACTTCACCATATGCATTTATCATTTTTAACTTCAACTACCATTTTTGCAAAGAATTTATTTCATCATTACTAACATTCTAAATATAGAAGTATATTTAATTATTATCTAACTAAGTTATTTAAGATGATTGGTACCAAAGAAAAAAAAATCTTTGGAGATGGAATCATATACTTCTTTGAAGGTGTTAATGAAATTTCTACTTCTTCTTCATTTTTCCTATAATAATTGATTAAAATCTAATTAAAAATGTTGGCAATTGACCCCACCTAGGTAATAACAACATTATTGTGGCTTCTCATGGAAACTACTTAGTCATCTGAAAATTGTGTCAAATTTAAAAAGAAATAAATAAAATTTATTAATCTTTTCATAAGGGCAAAGTAGACAATTTGATACCAAATTTGGACATTTTTGCAAGGATTATGAAAACAAGACATTTTTCAATTCACACCCCTAATTCTAGACATTCTTGAAAATGCCTCATTAATTAATTATGGCTCATTGACCAGTTATTTGTGACCGACCCACTAAGCACTAACCCAGTTTTTTGTCCTATTCTTAACCCTATTCACACACTCACTCACAGAAATTTGAAAATACACGGAAAATTGGAATATTCAGTTAAGACCATTTTTTGTTTAAATTTTCAGTTAATACCATTTTTTATTGGGTAGTATGGTTGTATTATTACTCTACTCACATTTCTTATTTACTATATATGAATCAACTTTGAGTATTGACTCTTAACCTATACTAGTAAGAGTTGTGGGGAAGAATGAAGATTGACTTATACTAGTAAGAGTTTAATCTATGTTGATAATATTTTTTGTTAAATTCGAATTATGTATTTGAAAGTTGGGATATTGTGTGCATTTAAGATATTGTTTGCTAAATTGGCTTAGTATTGTGTTTTTGTTTTTATTGATTTTTATTCATAATTTTTTTTTTTTTTTTTCAATTTGATGGTTGGACTTATAAAAAATAATTTATTTTCGTGGTTATTAACCGAACCAAACCGAAATACGAATCGAGCCGAACCGAACCGAACCGACTTTCGTGGTTATGGTGCGGTTATAGTATGACAAAAATTTTGGTGGTGCAGTTATGATTTTGATCAAACCGTCCCCGAACCGACCCGTTGTCATCCCTAATTCTCCGACCCCAAGTGATGAGTTCAAATAGACATTGATAAATAGGGATGGATCCAAAATTATTAGTGAACTAGGATGGTGACGGGACTAGATGCAATGGTCAGACTAGATGCACATTGAATTGAATTCAAGTCCTCTTTGTGTCATCAATGGCTAACTTGTGTGCTCGATTAGAAATGGTGACGGACTAGATGGACAACTAAAAATACTAGATTGGGATTTACGTTGTCGATTAAAAAATCCATTCCGCAAATTGTAATCATCATAATTCACATACTAAATCACCAATTAAAGTAAAGCATCAAAATTAACTAAATCATCAAGCCATCAATGTGACCAAAAAAACAAGAATAGAGACTCCCAAGTCACAGATAGGTATTGTCAGCTGACAGGACTCACAATTACAAATTCAAACCAGTTCATTGTCCACAAGACCATGGTGTAGATGCGACAGATAAAAGAGAGGTTTGAAATTTGAAAAACTGATGTCGTGAGTGATTCACAGTCCACACTCCACAGCCACAAGCCTCAAATTGAGTATTTGGATTTTGGGCCTAAATCCCTTTTTTTTTTAAAGCCCAAAATAAATGTATGCTAACTTTTAAAAAAACAAACCAAACCAAACCAATAACCAACTTTCATCTTCTTCACATGGCTACCTTCACAGTTTGCACTAACAGAGCTAGCACGAGCAACCGCACCAGCTCGTCGAGTGCTAACTACGCTACTATTGATAGAAGTCAAAAACTTGAATTTGAATACTTTTGAGGTCAAAACTCTACCTTACTCATGACTCAATATTTGAGTAGGATGGAGCATATACGTTATTTGGTTTAGGTAAAAATCAAATTTTCAGTAAATTTTAATAAAAAATAATTAAATATATAATTAAAAAGTTATAAGTCCTATAAAATGAGTAGTTAAAATTAATTATTAATTACGACTGAATCTAAATTTTAGTTGAAGCAAACAAGGTATATATAAATGGATGTCAATCAACCACTTTTTACCATTTTCCAAATAATGGTATTATAGCAAACAAAGTCTTGTATAAGAATAGCATGTTCAGGACATAAAAACATTATTGTATGTTTCTCAATGGTACAAATCTCTAGTAACTGTATCATAACTTAAACCACTGCTTGGTAATAGCTAGTCCTTGGGTCAATTAGCAAGCTCATGAAACTCGTACCTACCCTAAGGAATTTACATTGCAGTAAAGTACCTTCTGCATTGACCCACTTCAAATGATAATAGCACCAGTAGGGAGAATTCTAAAACATTCACAGCATGTTTGATGTATTATTTATCAGTACGGTCCAATTCAGCATACCAAAGAGGTGATATCTAATCACCGAAACACAGAATATACTGGAAAAGCTGGGCAGTGAAAAACCCTGTGCATACAGCATACATTATCATGCATAAATATTCACTTAAAATCGAACTTAAGTAAAAGCTTAATTCTTCCAAATTTAACATCCATACAGTAAGGTTGTCCAGGTGAAATTATAAAGCAAATTAAAGTGAAATTTTTTGCAGCCACAAAATGCTTAAGATAAACAGAAAGAACTAAGAAAGCCAACTGCCATATGTCCAGCGATGCAAAATACTCTACTTCCCAGCATATATACCTGCAGTAAAATGGGATAAAGTTAAAAAAGCACATAATACTGCTAAATTTCTGAGATAGAAATGTATACAAGCTTGGACAGCAAACAAGGCTCTCTTTACTTTCTAATTTGGCCAACAAATCAAATTATCAGGAGTACAGTACAAATGGTTCGATCAAATATATAAATTCTAATCTTAAAGTCAAAAATGACACTCCCTATATTTGATGGGGTTAGGTAACTATTTCAGATTTAACAGCTAGTTTTCAATAGGTTCTAGCTTAACTTCAAATAATGGCACTTCTAATGATGGCAGTACGTAGATGATCAAATTAAAACATGCATAACTATATACGTCAGCACCATGCTATACCTGTATAATGTCATGACAGTTCTTATCCGTAAACAAAGGTGTTATAGATGCACAATACATACAAAAGACGGCTCTTTAAATGAGGCAAAATGTGCAAGTACAATTATTCCTGATGACAAGAATATCCTGGATAAACATAATAGCCTAATAGGTAGTACCCCTAACCAAAAAGATTGAACAACTGCAGCAAAAAAAAATTGGCATGTTGAAAGTACACACCAATTTCTACCAACTAAAAAATCATTAGTATACAGAAGATGCAAACCCACATTTCAAGGTGTAAAACAAGCCAAATGCATTTGTCATTGCTCAGGCAATAGCAGATTAATTTCTTGCTCTCTCAAAGATACTGTTAAAACCAGCATGCCATCCAAAATTCGACAAAAGGTAAAGCAGATCACAGTGTCTTGAGTTTTATAAACAGTAAAAAATATTGTAGTCTTAGTACCTTTAGAAAGCAGACCACCCTCCTTTGATCTCTTCATTGTCCCGGGAACCTGATGATCCTTCACCTTTATTGGATTCTTTAGTTTTCCAGCCATCAGTGGCTTCTGATTTGTCCCAATCAGCAAATGAGTTTTTAGCTCCAGGAGCAGTTCCCCAGGAGCTTCCTGCAGATTCACCCCATGAACTACTGATGGGTCGTTCAACTTTGTTAGATTCTTTAGATAAGCCCCCATCTGTAGCATCAGATTTCCATTTCCCAGACGTGTTCTGGTTTCCTGAAGCCGGTTCTTTATTCCAACCAGCTGTATCCCTCTGACCAGATGGTTGGCCCCATCCAGTAGATACATCCCCAGCGGAAGCATTTGATGTTTTCCACTCGCTGCCTCCAGCACTGCTTTGACCATAAATTTTAGCATCTGCTGAATTGTTCCATCCTCCACCAGCTTGAGTGTTACCTGCACCGTCTGCATTCCCTTTTGATTGATTCCAACCTGAACTCCAACTTCCTCCCTGAAATGAACTGCCTCCACCGCTGCTACTTTTCCATCCTTCACTGTTATCGTTCGAACCTTTTTTCCAGTCGTGCATCTTGTCATCACCGGAATCATTTCTGTTATTCCAATCACTACGCCCTCTGCCTCTAAAACCACCCCCCCTACCACGAAATCCTCCTTCCCTGTCAGGTCCATCTCTCCCTCCAAAGCCTCCCCTGCCCATTCCCCTACCTCCATAGCCGCCACGATCTGATCTCCCTCTACCCCGGAAGCCACCGCGGTCACCTCTCCCCTCCCTACCTCCCCTCCAACTTCCATTTCTTCCCCTACTGCCAGTACCAGTATCATTTTGACCATCATTCCCTCCAAAACCATTTCCTGAATTCCAATTGCTTTTGCTGCTCCATGCACTGTCCTGGTTCCCACCAGTATCATCTGTTCCACGTCCAGACCAATTACTTTGACCCCATCCAGTAGATGAGCCTGAGGTATTATTCCAACCAGAGGTATTGCTATCAGAAGGTTTCTGAGAGTCCCTGTTATTATTTTTACCCCAATCAGAAGCCTGGTTCTCATTCGTGGAGTTTCCAGTGTTCCAGGAAGACTTGTTTTTATCATCCGGTACTTTTCCTTTCACCCAACTACCTCCATCATTACCAGCATCTTCATTGGCAGTTGATGATATATTCCAACCTGAAGACTGGACACAGTTGGAAACTTTTGAGCTGGCCCAGCCACTGGATTTGTTGTCCCAATCAGGTTTAGCACTATCCAATTTATGCCCACTTTCACCAGTCTCTTTATTGGCATGCCATTCTTTCTTCCATCCCGATTCTTCGTCTTCGCCAGAAACATTTTTTTCTTCCCAACCATCTTTCTTACTTCCGTCAGCAGACATTTCTTTATCACAACTGCCTCCTTGAACACTGCTCCAACCAGAACGATTCCCTGCAAAAAAATCAGTACCTGAACCTCTATTGTGTTGACCTTCCTTGTTCCAACTAGTTGATTGACCCTGATCAAAAGATCTCCCTCTACCATACTGACCTCTTCCTCCTCGACCCCCTCCTCTTCCACCTGAACCATGGCCCCCGTCGAATGATTTATCCTTTCCCCAACTGCCATCTTGATTTCCATCTCTATTTCCCATCCTGCCATTCTTCCAACCACCAAATCCTCCTCTGGAGTTCTCCCAACTGTCCTTTTGATCGGACCTACCTTTCGATTGATCTTCCACATTACCATCAGGTTTCTGACCCCAACTAGACTCTCCAACTTGTTTACTCCAGGAGGATTCACCATCCTTTTTGTTCCAAGAAGATCCACCATCCTGCTTACTCCAAGCACCACCACCTCTGTTGCCCCAAGAAGATTCGCTATCCTTTTTGTACCAAGAATTTCCATCATCCTGCTTATTCCCATTAGATCCTCCATCCTCCTTGCTCCATGAGGATCCCCCATCCTGCTTACTCAGCGAAGAAGCGTCCTGTTTAGCCCAAGAGTTACTATCCTGATTATTCCACGAAGTTCCACCATCAGCACCAACAGTCTTTGGTTTACTCCAGGAATCAGTCTGACCAGCTGAACTAGCCTTGCCCCAAGATTGCTCTTGATTTTCCATAGTGCCTTCAGGTTGGGACTCCACAGCTTTGCCTGAACTAGACCCACCCTTTCCCCAACCTGCTACACCACCATCTTTTTTAATGTTGCCCCAGTTTTCATTCTGACCTTCATTTGAACCAGCAGCATCCTTCCAAGTGATTGCTCCTGTATCTTTCTTCCAGGCACTTGCTTCTGGTATATCTAAATTTCCACCTGCATTACCCCATCCCCCAGTCTCATTCTCTGATGAAGCTCCAGTTTTGTTCCAAGATTCCTTGCTTCCACCCGTTTCATCTCTACTTGTTCCCCAGCCACCAACTGATCCGGTGTTGGCAACCACTTTCTCATCAGCTGTGGCAGCACCCCACGATGAATTCTGATTTGAAGTTGCTTTAATCTCCCAAGCAGAACCTTCTGGGTCTGCACCATAATGCAAGAAAAGCAAGCAACAGCATAGATAAATCTTCTACTCACACAGGAAACATGAATAAACTTTTCCGTAGGTTCATAAATTGAGGAAACAAAGTAAGCTCGATGATAATAAACAGCTATGATAAAAAAATAATAATAATAATAAGCTCAACCGAAGTTCCAGCTTTATCAAGCAAAAGAAGTAAAAAGGTTAGCTCAATCAAGATAATCCTACAAAAACAGGATGGGAAGTCCTAGAGCAGCCCGTAGGATGCAATACATAATTATGATGATTTTAGGTATATATAGTGCAAGTTTGTATTCATTTTATTGACTAGGTATCCTAAATCATTTACAGTTAGTACATCATTTTGAGTTTTGCCAATGAAGGCGGCAAGAAAAAAGAATGAGCAACTATAAATCAAAGTAAAACATATGATTTTTTTGATGATGTGTTAAAGATACTGAAAACCATAGACCCAGAAACTTTGCATCTTGAATTCGTGATACTCCGCAGGACTCACAATCAGAAACTTCAAACAAAAAGGCATTCAGTACATATTAGCAATGTAAATTGAAAAAACACATCTCCATGCCTACCTTTTTGGGCATTATCATCCACAGGGTTAGATGCACCAACAGGATCAGATTCCGGGTGAAGCTGCAATTATTAAATAACTAGTCATAATTGTCAAGTGAGGGGCCAAAATATATGCGCTGCCATAATAAAAAAGAAGGAAGAGGACTGTAGCTAACCGGTAAACTTGATGGGAAAGCAGACCAAGAAGTCCTGCAAATAAATGCTGGCATTATAGGTTGAATGTAGAAAACTACAGAAGGCAGTAGATGAATAGATGTATACATCATACATCAGTCAGAAAGCAATAATTTAAAAGGCAAGCATCAGTAGTGTTTTCTGGATAAACTTACATTCCAAAGCAGCATAATAATTTTATTATAGATGTTTTATATTCCCTTTCAATTAGTAAATTTAACGAGACTTTCCTGAATAAAAAATTAAAAATAAGTAATAGACCACTTTCTATAATTTCCTTGTACAGTGTTGTTCACTCATTTCCTGTCAGAATGGAATGGAGTGAAAACAGAGAGATCCTTTCCGGTAATAATTTGATCTATGGTGTACAGTCATGAAAGAAACACAACAAACGTCATATCAAGTGAATGTTCATTTCTGACCATCAAATCACCATAAAGTCGGTTATTTATTTGCTTTTTTAAACAGAAAATGTTGTCATAATCATGAAACACAAGTCACAATTTCTAAAGAAAGCAGAGAAAAGTTAATGTCCCAAAATGAAAATTTTAACTTTATGCGCTTGTTTGATGGATTATTTCCAAAATACATTTTTCTCTCCCCTCTTTTCAACCACACATTTTCAATAAAATAATATTACACACAAACCCAAAACTTTTACTTATTTTTTAACTACACATTCTCTATCAATCTACTATTCCAAAATATAATCATAAAAGAAGATAAGGCTCAAACAAGCCCTATATTTACATGCGTGTCAGAAATATAATACTAACAAATCACATATCCTCACTGCCAAAAAAATAAATAACTATATGTGCATAAAGATGGTAAGATTGAAAATAAATTAAAAAGGGCATCAGATACAAGTAAAACCTTTCTGTAGATAATCCTCCTGCATTCCAATTTTCACCATCTGTTGACAACGCTGTCCCATCCTTCCAATCTTCAAAGTAAATAGGCATTTAAATCCAAAAAAACATATAAACCAAAGGTGAATGGAAAAGAAACTATTAAAAGAAAAGAAAAGAGAGACAAGAAAAAAGTGATTCAATACCATACGTCAAATTCCTACCTGTGGAAGCGTCTTGCAATCTCTCCCTGAAGAAAAGTGTAAATGGTGTGGAAATCAGGGTGAGTCAGAAACTATCATAACTATATAGAACAACAAATTGCCAAGGAAAAAAATATAAAATTTGTAATTGTATCTTCACTTACCCCTGAGAAATGGCAGAATTTCTTCCACGAACCTCAGACAGATGCTCACATTTCACTACAAGAACACATCATAATATTTAAACCAGTCATGCAACACCAAAAGAGGATCAGGTTTTATCCATCAAACCTGTTAGAATTTTGTGCTGAGAATCCAGCTTTACTGTGACTTCAGAACGGCGAACAGCTAACACACGACAAAGGTACCCCTTTAAAGGGCCCAGTCGAATTCTTAATAACTGACCAACAGAGAACATTCCATTATCTTCACGATTACCTGCAGTTACAATAACACATTAAGCTGGGTAAATGAAGTTAAAACTTTAATAGCACATCTAGTGAATAGATACAATAGGAACTCAAAAACATACAATTGTCTTTATTATCCCTCTCTTGCCAAGAATTTTTAGGAGACAAAGGGGATTTTGGCGACGATGGGAAATCCTCAAATCCTGAAGGACCACCTGGTTCACTACCCTGATTCGAATTAAGAAATGCAACTATAAGTTAGATTTGGACAAAACTGTTTCAGAAAATAATATAAGGTCAGTTGAAAAAGGAAAAAACTCATGCTCTTCTGGTTCTAAACATACAAACCTTCTCCTTAGATGCATCATCGGAAATATTTATTTTCTCACATAGCTGTGCTTTAACACAGATATAGCCATTATTCTCCTGCTCATTTTCATCGCACAAAAATAGTATCCCTTTGTAAATTTTTTTAACAGATCCTTGTTTATCCTGCAATGTCAATATACGTATGTGCACATTAGCTTCAAAAAAACGAAGTGAAATAATTACTTGAAGCTTCTAATTTAAATTTACTAGCTGACCTTCAATGGACCATCCAAAACCCTGACTATGTCATTAATTGATATGGTTTTTGCATGTTGATCCAAAACGGTGAACAATTTTTTGTCAAAAGACGCACTCTTTAGCTCACGCTGTTTGACAGTAACAACCGATGGTCCTTCCGAGCCTTCTTTAATGACCTATTACCAAAAGATGATCAATTGAAGGAAATGAATTGACATAACACAGGGATGAAGATTATCAAGTAGGAGGTGTTTATACCTTTACACTGTCATCCTTCTCCGTGCCAATGACAACGCCAAAATCCTTCCGACTGCAAGCAAATTAGGCGAGCAAAGCTTGTTAGATTTGAGTTGTCTTCATCACAAAATATCATGACAAATAGAGGCTTACCCAAAAAAGACTAGATCATGCATTTCAAAATTATTTTCCGTTGTAGAGCTACAAGAGCCGCCTTCTTTACCACCTCCTTTACCACCCCCTTTGTCCTTCTTTATGGCCTGAACATGCTTCTTCTTTTGTTCGCCAAAAAGTTGGGAAAGCCACTGTCCATCATTAGATTCATCATTTTTTGAAGGCTCAAACTTCAGGAGTTCATCATCAGTGGGCATTACACCCCACAAACTCAGCGAGTCAATAGACACTTTTTTGTATAAATAACCATCCTTCAGCAACATCCCGTCAAGAATCTCAAACATCTGGTTAGTGTCACGATCCCTTCGGTATTGAATGAGAGGACGGAACTCCCTACAAGTGTAACATGAATACATATAATGAGCAACAAAACCATGAATAATGAAAAGTAACGAATGGGAGAATGCAAGTTACTCAAGCTCGCTAGAGTTGATCAATCGTGGTGCAGGGATGGCTGTCCTTTTAGCAGGAACTCCACCGCCCTGTAAATAAATATAAAGCACGAGTCAATAAAAAATATTATTAGAAATCAGAAGCAACATCAAAACTAGTAACTAAGGTAGCTGTTGTTAGAGGAAATCCTTAACATATTTTGTTTAAAAAGCAGACATAAATATCTCGATAATATATTTTAATTGCATGATAAATTATTTGGATCATGGAAAAATGAGCAGGAACTTATGAACGAATAAAGGGGTAAGAGCATTTAAACTGAGCATCGCCATGAAAACTACAGCTGAACGCCTGAACCAAAAGCACAATCAATTCCAAAGAAAGTATTCTAAAAAAGAAATGGGAAAAAAAAAACCATGATTATTATGCCAAACTGTGTGTATAAAAATGTTCTCTTCATAAACATGCTGAAAACTATAATCACGTTTCATTTTATTTCTGTACTCTGCTTTGATGTTAAGGTTTACCTTATACTTAAAAGAATTTCCTGCTAAAAATATATATGCATATTAAAAGCACGTCTGGTACAAATCATCTTACAAATTTTTCAGCCATCGCTCGCAAGTCTATCCTTGGAATCAGCTTGACAGTAACTTTCTTCCTTGTATCATTCACAGCTACAACCTAGAAGTACGAACATAATTAAACAATTAACAAAGATAAGCTAATAGGTTCTTTACCAAAAAAAATCAAAAAATCAAAGCAATTGATTAGCGAAGTGAAAATATACAAAAAAATAAATATGGATTATGACTAATATTTTGATACACAAGTAAGATTATACCTGTGCAAGATCGCCCTTATATTTTCCATTCTTTACACGGGACCACATGCCCTCAGATATTGCATTGGGCTTTCTCCTGACGGAGAGCAAATGATGGATTTCATTGGGCGGAACACGGACAACTCGGCTTGGATAAACAGTACAAAGTCCTTTACATGCCTGTATTCATAAATTATAAGGTTAACATATCCTTTATCAGCAGAAGGAACCACCGGAAGACCAAGAACCGAAATAAAATAATTACCACCTAAATAAAAAAATAAAATGATTCTACAAACGAGCAAGATAAATACCTCATTAATATCATACTGCTTGTCAGCTTCAATATAAATAAAACCCTTCACATGATCAACTGCAATTGCGGATATTATCTGAAGCTTAGTACCCAAATAATTCAAGTCAGCGTATTTTTGCATCAGGCAGAAAGCTGAATGCCTCTCACGACCAACCTAAGACAGATAATTGCTCAGGAACAAAAATTTTCATAGAAGTTTGGCACAGCAACAAGATTCTGAAGCTGCACAGAAAAATAATCCAGAAGTTTAGAAAACACACCATGCATTTGACTTTCCAGATTGTTGGGTCCTTGGAAGATGGCAAATATATGTCCCTCTCTGTTGATCTTTTATGTTCATAACCATCTTCTGCATAGGAAACAAAAGTAGATCCTGTCTTATATCGCTCTTCCAGCATTCTTTCAAGCTCTTCCTCGCTCATCTCCTCCTCCTTGGGAAAACAAGGATATTGAGGAGCTTTGCCAGGTTCATTCTTGACTTCGCCTTCGGTGGCAAATTCTTCTTCCTCATAATCTGATCCAGTGGGGGAAAAAGTTAATTACCAATATAAAAGTTACCTACAAAACAGACTGCATATCAAGTAAAAACAACAGAAACTACTTTAAAATGTATTAGGTATCAATAACACAACGTCGAAAGATCTTTAGACAGTGCAGTATATAATCAGAACAAAATTGTTAAGGCAGAAGACCTAACATTTTTTTCCTTCTTAGAGATCATTGACTTTACAAAGTGCAATTATGGAAAATAAACTAAAAACCAACAATTCCTTTTTAAAGGTGGATATTTAACCAGGACATCCAAAATGCAAAGATGAGAATGAAAAAATAATCGTAGGCGAACATAAAAATTAAAAACTAAATAAACAAACAAGAAGAAGTAACAAACATAGGTAATTTAAGGAGCCGATTAATTCTAAAAAAATGAAATTCCTCTTAGAATCAAACCATTAAGTAAAAAGGAAAACTAACAACACAGACAAAGAATGATACCACAAATATCAAGTTTATTCACATCAGAAAAATGAAAGAAAAAGTTAAAAGTGAAAACACACATGAAGCATAAACACTAGACCCATTAAGGTGCAAAAAATCAAAATTAAATTTTGAAAGCTGGGACAAAAGATTCAGAACGTCAGTGGGTACTTTTATAACGACATGTGCGAAACTACAATTGGAAAAATAAAATAAAACAAAATTTGAGTTTATGACCAAAAAAATAAGTATATAGATGCATGCAAATCCTCTAAACCTTCATGAAGAAATTTATAAAAAAGAACAAGAATTTGGGTTTATTTACAGAAAACATTCTTCCACCTTTAAATATTTAATCAAATAATCCCAAAGTGAAAACATACAAAAAAGAAAAATAATAAACAAGAACATCTAAAAACGCAACAAAAAATCAAAACATCATAAAATTTCCGTTCATTTACCCCTAAAAAACAACTAAATCACTCAATGACGAATGTAGTACCCAACATACCCCTCGCACCCCACCCCCACCCCCCACCCCCCCCAAATGGATTTATAAGCACAAATACCATCCCACCCTCAAATATTTAAGCAAATAAACCCAGAGTGAATAAAAAAAGTAAATAGGAAAAATAAAACAAAAACCCTAAAAGAGCTCATATAAAACCCTAAAATCCCGTTCAATTACCCCCAAAAAAGCAACGAAATCACAAAATGTGGTATCTAATACCCAAAACTAACCCCATAAAACAAAATCCTAAATATTTCAATTACCATAATCAAGCATAGAATCGTCACTAGAATCCTCGTCATCGTCCTCGCCGACCTCGTACGCCCGATCGTCGAAGAACTGGAGCACACCGCGATTCTTTCGCTTCTGTCCCGTTTTGTCGTTGTCTCCTCCGCCTGCACCGCTCCATTTCCTTTTCCCCTTACCTCCATCCGTCACCTTCTCCTTGCCCTTAGCAGACACCATTTTGATTTCTCAATTTTTTTGGAATTTTTTTCGATTTTTTAGGCTACGAGTTTTTGGTATTTACAGAGGACTACAGTACCACACTTTTCTCGAATTGAGAGAGAGAGAGAGAGAGTGAGAGTGAGAGTGAGAGTGAGTGGCTAACTGGTGAAGGGGCATGGTAAAGTGAAAATCGGTTTTTACATTTTTGTACTGAAAAAAAATGAGGGTTTTTTCGTCTTTTCCGTCTTTTGTCATGGTACAAGTGGCATTATTTTTTTCAGCCGAGCTATGGGTATCCGGAATTTTACACTTCGAATTACTTGTCTCTCGCGTGAGCATGGCTTCACGCATTAATTGAGCGTGAGCTCGACCTCATTTGTGAGGTGAGTACACGTTCGTGTACAAATAATTTTTCCCTACTTTTATATTAATATCACAATTTTTTATTTCTTACATCATATCATATTTTAAAAAGGTTGAACTCCAATATTGAGAGTTTCCCATCGTTTTGTCTTTAGAGTATTGTGGATCTTACATCAAATTTTAATTACACTTAGGGTCCGTTTGATAGAAAAATAGAAAATGAATGACAAATAAAATGTTTGACAGAGAAGTGATTTGCCTAGAATTTGTTTTAGAGGAAATTGTATTAATGGTGTTTGATTGGTATAATTTTCCATCTAATCCGTTTGGCTTTGTTTTTCATGTAAATTGTTACTTTTTGGGATAATTTTTTTATAGTCTGTATTAAAATTTGTTTGGATTGCCAAAAAGTAAAAAATTAATTTTAAAAAAATAATTTCATAAAATTTTTATGTTCGTTTGGCTTCATTTTTCATGCAAATTGTCAATTAAATGGATAAAAAATTTTACCATTGAGTTTTAGAATATGTTTCCATTGCCAAATAGTAAAAAAAAAAGGAAAAAAAATCCAACAAGATGGAAAATAATAACCCACCAAAATCATAAGAAAATATTTTCCTACTTTTGTGCTTCAAATGATGGTACATTAGAAATTTGTGGCAAACATTTTTCAGGACAAATTTGGCTAATCAAACAGCCAAAAGTAGGAACTAGGAAAATATTTTCCTAGTTCCATGGTAAATGTGACGAATCAAACACAGCCTTAGGGTCCGTTTGATTGTAATGATGAAATTTGGGCGGAAAGAAAACGAATTGCAGGAAATTGAATTACCTTAAACTTGTTTTACTGAAAATTATCAATTAATTGGGTTTAATTTGTATAATTTTTCACTTGAAATTGTTGAAATTTTCTATCTTCTGATGTTCGTTTTGACTTTGTTTTTAATCAAAATTGTCAATTAAATGGATAGAATTTGTTACAATTTGGGATATAATTTGTTTCAATTGTCAAAACAAAAACAAAAAAATTAGAAAATTGAAAAAACATTTGTTTGGCTTTATTTTTCATGCAAATTATCAATTAAGTGGATAATTTTTTGTACAATTGAGGATATAATTTGTTTTGATTGTCAAAAAAAGATGGAAAACTAAAAATCGTCAAAACCAAAGGAAAACAAATTCCTTAAAAATCTGGAGAAGAGGATCACGTGAGAGAAAAACAAATTTCATGGAACTTTTTGGCTATCAAACACAACTAAAGATAGAAAATAACAAAAAAAAAAAAAAATCATCATCCATGAAAAAGAAAGCCTATCAATCAACTAGACCCTTAAGTTTTAAAATCTTTGCTCATTATAATATTTACATTATAACAAATTTTCAGATCTTTTTTATCCTCACACTTTTCATTACCTAACATATTTTGTATTTGATAACATTTTTATATTAAAAAATATATTGAAATGGTGTAAATCAACTTATTTTTAAAAAATAAATAAATGAAAAGATGAAAAATATTTTTCTCTAATTTCAAATCATGAAAACAAAATATTTTAACATAATAGAAGGCTAGAGATAAGAATTCGACATAAAAAAGTTAAGGAAATAATTGTTACAATAAATAAAGATTAGGGAGCTTAAATGTAATTAAAATGTAATTTATCAAATAAAAATTGTTGTAATAATATAAATATAATTTATGTAGTGTAAAAAGAAGGGAAAAATTCATAATTAAGGTGAATAGTTTACACCAATTCAAAATTTAGGTATATAGTTTAAAAATTCAAAAATCAAGTTTATATATAATTAATTAAATATAATAAAATCACAATTATACATTTAATGGTCACAGATTTATAATTAAGGTCACAAATTATTTATTGATCACATATTATCACATTATTAAGTCACAGATTATTTCGAGAAAATTTTTAAAGGTCACATTTTATTTCGAGGTCACAAATTGTAGGTCACGATTTTTTTAAGGTCACGGATTCTCAAATTAACTGGTCACAAATTTTTTTTAGTTACATTTTATCAAAATTTTAGGTCACAATTGATTACTTGGTCACAGATAACTAAATAATTGGTCACAATCACCCAAATATTTGGTCACAGTCACTATTCATCCCATCCCGTCGTTGCCAACGCCACCTCCACCACCACAACCACCAACGACAATAACAGACAACAAAACACCACCGCCACCGCCCCTTGCCGCCACCAAATTCAATAAAATCCAGCACAATCGCTAGATCTACCACCTCAGTCCCGACACAAACATCATCCAAAACCCACCCCAACACCACACCAATATTAGGTCACGGACACCGCGACACTGCCACCAACACCACCGCTGCAAGAACCACCACCCCAGCCAAAACCACAATTGACGCCGCCACCAACATCCCAATCATCTCAAACAAAACAAACTCTTATGACCAAAAGCACAATCTTCACTGATAAGTGCGCTTTTGCACACTTATTAGACACTTTTTGGGATTTAACTGTGATAAATTTGAGTATATTTCTACCCATAATTGTGTACTTTTTGTATTTATAGGCCAAAACCCTGAATTGGAATTAAACGGAGGCAAAACGAGTGAAAAAGGACTTCAATTGCACAAAAATGTGAAGTTAGGGACTAACTTGCACTTGACCAAAAGATGGAAGGCTTTGACTGCAATTTGGTAGGGACTTAAATGAAAGAAAGTTCAAAGTATGAGGATCAAATTGTACTAATTCAAAGATGAGGGATGAAAACGCGCAAGGACGAAACGTTCAAGGACCTGAGCTGCAGATATGGAAAAATCCATGCGACCGCATGGATTATAACCATGCGACCGCATGGCTTGCCTAGAGACGTGAAATGTATATTTTGTTTCTACCATGCGACCGCATGGAATTACACCATGCGGCCGCATAGAGATAAAATTCTAAGGCGGTCTATTTTTCTTTCCACGCGTTTTTGGTCAACTTTGGCATTATTTTAGGACTTGTTTAATGGAGATATTTTGGAATATTTTGGGTTGTCTCTCACATATCATTACATATATCCCTCTCTCCCTCATAAGTTAGATACATTAGATTAGTTAGCTTAGGTTTTAATTAGTTTTTCTCTCTAATTTTCATTGCTTTTCTATTTTCTTTCTTTGCTTTCTTTTCTTTTTCTTATTTTTTAGTTAGTTGTTCTTTGGTTTTAACTCATTGTGGATGCTTGATCAATGGAGCAAGGAGATTAACATCAAAGGAAGTTAGAGAAATCATTGGAGGAAGGCAAATCTACTAAAAAAAGGGTTGTATCTACATATTTGTGTTCTTCCATTATTTTTCTATTGTTGTAATGTATTGGATCATGATTTTCCTTTGCTATTATATTTATAAAATGAGTTAAGCAAGTTTGTGTTGGAGTTTATGTAATATCTTAACTTGAATTTCATTAATATTGATATATGTTTTTAGAAATGTATTTGTTATTAAAATAATGGTGTATTGATTATTAGTTTAAAGTCACTTCATTTACTTGATCATTAGATGTTGTGGTTAGGTGGTTTGGGCAATTATTGAAAAATAGTTGCACTTGTTAGACCGAAATAATTGATACCATAGGTTTGTATGGTTCCGACTATACGCGTTTAGATGATCTAGAAATAGACATCTACCTTATGTGACCCGTTGAGTATTCTCACAATAATTTAATATTTTGGTTAAGTTTTTATCTGCATATAGATTTGTGGATAACTAGATCAATAGGGTCGATATCACTCGAAAGAGGTTATCGACTAAAATTGGAGAATCGGGTCTAATCATTTATTTTGGTAATTTGCATGTACGTTATTGAATTGATGTTAATGAAATAAAGGTTAAGTGAAATCATAAATTCCAACCGCGTTTCAAACCAAAGATGCAACTACGTCTTTTTAGTTTGTTAGTTTAATTTTATAGTCATTAGTTTATAATTTAATTTCAATATTAATTGTGTGTGTGTCAGTCGTTGTTAGAACTAAAATCGATTAGAGTACGTAACTTTAAAGTAACATTCCTCGTGGGATCGATATTCGGACTCAAAAAGTCCACTATATTACTTGTTCACGATCCGTGCGCTTGCGGTACACTTTTCAGCGAACATTCACCACCGTCGTGACTGCAGTGACGACGACCACCGCAAAACAGATCCAAAATGGAAGTGACGACCACTGCTAAACAGATCCAAAATGGAAGCAACAACCACCGCCTATCACCGCCATTGCAGCCAGCATCACAACTACCCAAAACACTACAAACAAATCAAATCCAAAATCGCTAACACCCCACAACCGCCATCACCACAACCTCCTCATCATCACCACAACACCAACACCAGAATTAGACCATCGATCGACGAGAATAAAATCCAACAAATCAGATCCGCTAGGGTTAAGGTCGGGGGACCATCAGTGCACGACATCGTGGTGGGGTGAAGAGAGATGTCGCTGCAGATCCAGTGTCTCAAATCACAACTCGCTGCAACCATGGATCGGTGCTTGTTATCGTCGCTGCGGTGGAGGGGGGAGAGAAAAGTAGGGGAGAGAGAAGAACAGAGGATAATTAGGGTTGAGTGGGGGTGTCGTGGTCAATTTAAAATACCTAATTTTTTATTAAAAAATCTTACCACCTGATTTTTGTACTAAGGATTTGAAATGTCTAGTTCAATGTAATTTCCTCTAAAAGGAAACCCTTGTTTGGGCTCTATTTTTTTAAATTATATTTTTCTAAGCCCGTGTTTGACCCCTATTTTTTCTTTAAAAAAAGATATATTTTTAAACAATATTTTTATATCATTACAATCACATATTTTTCAATAAAATAATATTATATGTAAATTAAAAAAAAATTATTTTATAACCACACATTTCATATCAATAGACTATTCAAAATGCATTTTTGTGAAAATAATGGGGCTAAAACTCATTTTCAACTACACATTCTTCTATAAAATAATATTACACGTAAATTTATAAAAAAATTATTTTTAACCACACATTCTCCAAAAAATTATTATTTCAAACTATATTTTTTTCCCCAAAACTCATTATAATGAAGCCTAAAAAGAGGCGAAATCGACACCAGATGTCCCATTTTTTTTTTTTATTATAAATCATCTCAATCTTTTCAATTTGACGCATTTAATCCATAGATTTAAATAATATTGCAAAAATTGTCTTTGTCGTCCATTTCATCCATTAAAATATTGTAAAATGGCGAATTAGACATTCTCTTTAAACAAGCAAACAAAAAAAATTAAAGAAGTGTCTGAAGTGCCTTAAACTTGTTTTACTGAAAATTATCAATTAACTGTGTTTAATTGGTATAATTTTTCACCTAGAAATGTTGAAATTTTCTATCTTTTGGTGTTCGTTTGACTTTGTTTTTCATGAAAACGGTCAATTTAAGGAATATAATTTGTTACAATTTGGAATATAATTTGTTTCAATTGTCAAAACAAAAATTGAAAAATCGAAAATCCTTTGTTTGATTTTGTTTTTCATGCAAATTGTCAAATAAATGGATAATTTTTTGTACAATTGAGGATATAATTTGTTTTGATTGCCAAAAAAAGATGGAAAACTAAAAATCTTCAAAATCAAAGGAAAACAAACTCCTTAAAATTTTGGAAAAGAGGATCACGTGGGAGGAAAACCAATTACATGGAACTTTTTGGCTATCAAACACCACTAAAGATAGAAAATGGCAAAAAAAAATTCTTCTTCCATAACAGGCCCTTAAGTTTTAAAACCTTTGCTCATTAAAATAATTAAATTGGGTTAATTTAAAAAAGGGTTATTGAATTTACATCAAAATTACAAAACGGTCACTAAATTTTAAAACTTGCACAAAAGGTCATTGAATTATGGGGCGGTTTCAATAATGGTCACTGAGAACCTTTTTTATTTTTTAATTGAAACTAATAGATCAAAATAGTTGAAGTTTGAACCTTGAGGACCTCAATCACAGTTTTTGACAATAAACCCCACAAAAATCATGGCTTCTTGGTCCATAAAAATCACAGAAATGGCAGCCGATTGGAAGGGAATTTAGGGTGAAAATCAAACATAAATCATTTAATTCATTAAATTCCATTGCCTCTATAACAGTATGGTGAAAGAAGCTGATTTGTTCTCCCAAGTCCTTTTTAAGATAGAAAAATAAAAAATAAAAATCCAATAGTGGTTTACCAGAATTCTTAGTCAAGGCCGGGGCCGGGGCTACACGGAGGCCAGTACCTGGGTGCAGTAGTTGAAGAGGACAAGAGGCCTTATCTGGGATTTTTTGCGGAGAGTATAGCTATGGAAGATGACAACTATTATGAGGAATGGACTTTGAGGAAGAGACTTTGAGTAAAACGAGTTTAAGGATTTTCACATACTACTTCACCTCTTGAATTGCCCCCTAATTTGGAAAGAAAGAAAAACCTAATTCTCCTGCCACATTCCATACTAAAACTGGTCTTTAAAAATCCACTGGGATTTTAAAGTATTCTGGGTGTAGCATGGTTGTGATGTATCTATGGAGACATAATACCTGCTGAGTACATAAAACACATTAAGGGTTTGACACGTCAAAAAGTGAATTTGGAGTTTTTACAGGGTAACGGTGTCTTATGGATGCAAGAGGTGGGATCAAGATTGAGTGGACTAATGGGCATTTTATATAGAGGACGGGATTTTGTTTTTACAGTACAAAAAATTGCAGCAACAATGAGAACCACAGTGAGAAGCAGCAACAATCACAACAGCGGAGAGTAAAAAATCAAACTAAAAAAATCACTGTAGCCGATATCTAAAATTGTGCCCGCACTAGATAAAATCTCTGGCTCCGCCCCTGGTCAAGGCGTCCTTCGCTCCCAAGGATGGAGCAGACTTCTGCCGATTCAATGACCTTCCAAGAGCTCATTTGATTGGGGTACTTTTGCTTCCCCAACTGCCTTGGCTTCCAAGTTGAGGAAAATCTGACCTGCAGGCAATGCAGATAGCAACTTAGCTTAACACACAGCCATTTCAAACCTGTCTATGCACAATTAGAAAGTTTTTTCCTAAATTTTAAAAGGAGAACATAGACAAACAATTGTGTCCAACGACCATGATGTCTTAAAAGAACATCCTCAGCTTATTATCCAAACAGAAGTACCAAGGGTTGGTTACACTATAGCAAGACAACAAAGGAACGTCCCATATTTAACGCCTCTCAAGGACAAGTTCAGATTCAATGAAAGCCACTATTAATTTGAGACAATACAAAAATAAAGAAATGTTAAAAATATATTCAAAATCCTCCCCTCCCCACCCCACCCCACCCCCCCCCCCCCCCCCCCACTCTCCAAATTTACCTCGCCTTCACCATCCTACATATCCATTCTCCAAATTTACCTCGCCTTCACCATCCTACATATCCACCCATGCTCCTCACTCAAATGTGATAACCTCCAGCACCAAATCCCAACTAAACCAACTCGTCAAACTACCACATCATCGAATCAAGTAGCAAGTCACTAACTCATTGCCACCATCTGATGCACATCATCTTCAACTGCTCCAATTAAGCATACATGACTAAACGCGTAAACATATTGTCATTATACTGCCTATATTGCCAACGTTATTCAGGGCTGGGAGAAAGAAAACAGATACAGATAAAGCCTCATTTGTCCTATAATTGGGAAGAATGAATTGGATGATTTATGTTTGATTTTCACCCCAAATTCCGTCCCAATCGGCTGCTATTGCTCTATGATTTTTATGGACCAAGAAGCCATGGTTTTTGTAGGTTTTATTGTCAAAATTGCAATTGAGGTCCTCAAGGTTCAAACTTCAACTATTTTGGTTCATTAGATTCAATTAAAATAAAAAAAAAGGCCATTCAGTGACCATTACTGAAACCGCCTCATAATTCAGTGATCTTTTGTGCAAGTTTTAGATTTCGATGACCGTTTTGTGATTTTGACTTAAATTCAGTGACCGTTTGTGAAATTAACCCTATTTAAATTCTAACAATTTTTCAGATCATTTTTATTCTCACACTTTTCATTAGCTAACAGATTTTGTATTTGATAATATTTTTATGTTAAAAAATCTATTGAAATGGTATAAATCAACTTTTTTTTTCCAATCACATATTTTAAAAAATAAATAAATGAAATGATGAAAAATACTTTTCTCTAATTTCAACTCATGAAAATAAAATGGTTTAACATAAATCATCACAAAAAATGAGACGTACTAATTAATAGAAGGCTAAAGATAAGAATTCGACGTAAAAAAGTTAAGGAAATAATTGTTACAATAAATAAAGATTAAGGAGCTTAACTGTAATTAAAATGTAATATATAAAATAAAAATTGTTGTAACAATATAAATATCATTTATGTAGTGTAAAAGGAAGCCCTTGTTTGGCTCTATTTTTTTAAATTATATTTTTCTAAATCCTTGTTTGACCAAAAAAATACATTTTTAAACAATATTTTTACATCATTACAACTACATATTTTTCAATGAAATAATATTATATGTAAATTCCAAATTTTTTTTTTTATTTTTTAACCACAGATTTCATATCAATAGACTATTCAAAATGCATTTTTATGAAAATAATGGGGCTAAAACTCATTTTCAATCACACATTCTTCCATAAAATAATATTACAAGTAAATTTTAAATTTTTCATTATTTTTAACCACACATTTTTTCAAAAAATAATTATTTCAAAATATATTTTTTTTTCCCCAAAAACTCATTATAATGAAGCCAAAATAGAGGCGAAATCGACACCAAATGTCCCATCTTTTTTTTTTTTTTCATAAATCATCTCAATCTTTTCAATTTGACGCATTTAATCCTTAGATTAGAATAATATTGCAAAAATTGTCTTTGTCGTCCATTTCATCCATTAAAATATTGTAAAATGACGAATTAGACATCCTCTTTAAATAAACAAAAAAAAAAAAAAAAAATAAATAAATAAAGAAGTGTCTAAGTCATAGTTTCAAATTTTTCAAAAAAGTGCACACAAGTTCCAATTAAAAAGGGATAATTGTATTATGGTCCCTAATTTTTAAATTTATTGCAATTTTAGTCTAACCTTTCATTTGTAGGAGCACTGATCCCAAACTTTTCAATCCCATACGACAAAAGGATTTCTCGATTGAAATAATCTAGATATTGTTAATTGGCCAAAAGTCAAGAGTCCGATCACATTTTTACCAATTTTAGCCCATGTTAGAACCACATTATTTCTCATTCTCATTCTCATTTCTTCTACTCATTTTTTCAATCACACATTTTTCAATAAAATAATATTTTCTATCACATCAATAATTTTTCCTTATTTTTCAATCACATCAATAATAAAAATGCATTATTTCTCAAATAATATAGCTCAAAAAGGGGCTTAAAAAGGCAAAATGATAATTTTACATTTTCTCCATATAAAACAACCGAAATAATTAAGCTCTTATTTGGCACACATTTTTAAAAATTCATTTTTAGCTACATATTTCTTAGCACCCACAATTTTTATAAACTTTTCAATAAATTATTTCATCAAAATTTACTAAAATCTGTTTTTTAGCTAGAGGAAACAAGAGCTAAATAAAAAATGAAAAACAGGGAGGAGAAATATTCATCGTCGTTCCTAGCCTCGCCATCCACCACAACCCAACCAGATCAAACTGTAACTACTCGACCTCTCATGTCAAAATCTTTATATCATACATCCACAACATCACACCACACCATCCACCACAATCCAACCAACTAGGGATAGCAATTTAACCCGCCGGTCTCCGCCCCTAATGAGACCTAAAAAAATCCGTCTCGACGGGTTGGTGGGGTGGGGCGAGGTGTAAGGTGGGGCGAGGATGCCCCTTCCCGTGAAAAAAATAATTAAAAATAAAATTTTAATAAATGGTTAGTTTTAAAATATTGTTGAATGTATTTAAAATTTTACATAACTAACAATTATTTATATAATTTATAAATTCGGTCATTCAATATTTTTATTATAATTAAATTATATAATCTAAAATTATGAATCATGAATTATGATAGTTAAATAAATATTTTTTTTGAGATTTATACAAATTAATCAAAGTAAGTTAATATCTTGATCGAAAATATTAGAAAAATTTTAAAATATATGGAATGATTTTTAGATTTTAGGTCAAGGGTTGAACTTTAAATAATAACATAACTCGAATTTTTAAAAATATAAAAAAAAAAAATTAAATGGGGCAACAAACGGGGCAAATTCTTGCCCCGTCCCCGCCCGCACGCCCCGTTTAACGCTGGGCGGAACACGGGGCTGGGCGAAGTTGGAGGGAGATGGATCGGGGCGGGGTGGAGGTGCCCCACCCCGAATCCGCCCCATTGCCATCCCTACAACCAAACAAACTGTAATTACTCGACTTCTATATTAAAATCGTTATATCATACATACTTTCCGTTTTGAGATAACTTGAACTCGTCTTACCCCTTAGGAATCTCTATCGTGTTCCCCAATATTTGAAGATTGCGTATTTGGTATCAAGATTCAATTTATGTCTTTCATAAGATAAATGTCCTTGTTTTGAGTTTGGAGGACGCAATAGAAAGCCATCAAATGATAAGAAGATAGATATATTCCCAAAATGGATAATACTTATGATATAACAACTTAGACACGAGATTCAGATCATTACAAAAAATACGTGTTAACAAACACACCATACACCCAGGGGCGGACTTAGCTACTTTGTTCAGTGCGAGCGAAATTAGAAAATGTACAAAAAAAATAACAGTATTATAATACAATGCACAAACATTATATTAAAAATGAAATACCTTATAATTACTATTTATGAGTTTTCATACTTTGATATCTTTGTAAAATCACTTCTTTTATGTAAAATGAAGACCTATCGAATAAAGATTTACCAATATTTTTTTTAATTTCTTCAAGTTATTGATGACTTGAATGAATATCATAAATATCTAATGCTATTGTTTTGCTTAACTAAGCAACCATAAGTTTTCAATCTTTTCCTCTTATAGTCCATAACTATGGGTATAAATTTTCAGAAAATTCACAAACAATGGTGCTTTCAGTCAAGAAGGATGTGGATATGGATATAATTCATTAGTTCTCAGCAAAGCCACAAGAAATTTCTATTATGTTTGTTCTCTGTTTTCTCATTCCTGAGTCTCCGATCCCTTGAATTTTATGTTACTTTCTGTTGGATGCATAACATATTTGCCAAAATATTGCTAGTACTAGAAAAAAGGAAAAAGACTTTCCATCTGTTTTCCCAAACTGTTATGGGTCCGCCCCTGCATACACCATCGCCACATAAAATCAAGCAGATATATTTTCCATTTTAGTATGTTAGTATTTGCATTTCACTAAAGCAAATATATGAAAAATCTTGGCTACTAAAAAGGTTAGCATTTGTAGCCCCTCCACCAAAATCTTCAATTTTGTAGTGCCCATTAGCTTCAAGAGAATCTAATACTAAGATTTGTTAGTGGATTGCCATTAAAGATTCTTTGTTTTTAGTTGAAACCCAAAAAAAAAATGTGGAAATGATGTCAATCTAGTGGTTTCCGTTGTTGCAGGCATTGTTAACTGCGATGGTGGTGGCAAAGGCAAATTTTACTCCAGTTTCACTAGATTTTCGGTTCCTCTTGGCCCTTTTCTCAACAGGCGAACTATCAAATAAGAGGGTAAACACTTTCTCTTTGTTTACGTTGTTTATTGTTGTTGATTTATGTATATAGGTTTGGAAGAAGGAAGATTCATTTAGAAAAGTTGTTTTGAGATCAAATCTGCTTGAATTTAGGTTGTGATGGTTTATGGTGGTTGCGGCGGCGGCGACGACGTTGGCAAGCAGGGTATGTATATGTTTGTTTTGATTTGATTGTGTTGAAGGTGGAGAAGAAGATGAAACTTTCTTTTATTTCTCACCTCTTTTTTATTTTTTATTTAATTATTTTAATGGTTTTATATAGAAAAAATGTAAAGTTATCATTTTATCATTTTAAAATTGGTTGATCCTTGACTTTTGGTCAACTCAATCCTCTCGACGTTTTTCGTCGCACGAAATTGAAAGTTTTGAAAATAACACTGCTACAAATGAAAGATCAGAGTAAAAAAGTGCAACAATTTAAAAGATTTGGGATGGCAAACAAAAAGAAAAGAAAAAAGTTCCACCTTCACAACAAACCCTACCTACCCTTATCCCCCACTCCCGGCTAGCACCACTACTCCATAACAAAGTACAATTTATTTGACCATTAACAAGATAAAACTTTCATGTTTTTTGTCCCATCTCTGCCATAACATTTTCCCTTCAGCACAACCACCTCATAAATCCTGAAAATTTTGTAGAAAAAGTCACTCGTCCAATTTTAAAATTTTTCATTCTGGACAAACCCATTTCAGGAAACCTGGGTGAAACCAGTATGCAGCCAAGGAATCTGTAAAATCCTATAAAAATGGGTATGTTCGGAATTTGCTGTGGCTTGTGAGATCAATAATGAATTATAATTTACATAAAAATATGTATGAATATGTAGCTTTACATTTTAAGGATAATTTCGAGGAACAATTATAATTTCAGGAGGTGGTGGTGACCGAGGGTAGGGTTACGGGTGGCGAAGGTGTAGGTGGGTTGGTTCATGGTTGGGAAGATAATTTTTAAAAATTTTTTTTTTTGTTAATACGTTTTAAATTGTATAAATTGGGGCACATTTGTACTTTTTAAAAAATTTAAAGCTATGACTACAATTTTTTTTCCTTTTCTATTTATTTAAAGAAGAGAGTAAATTTATCATTTTATAATACCTTTATAAAGGAAATGAATTGCAGTGACAATTTTCATAAAGTGTGCTTGATTCAAAGGGTAAAATGCATCAAATTTAAAAAATATGGACATTTTGTGCCAGTTATCCAGATGTAAATGATTTCATGTTTGGTATGTACTACTAAACAATATGTAACAAAGACTTTATTTTTTTTTTTTTTTAAAACTACTCATACATATGTTAGCTGTTATTCTTAATTTTTTTTAAAGTATGGTAAAGATGTTAATTCTAGATATTACTTCAATAAAAATAGTTGAGTTATGCTACTTTGTCCACTGACACACCCCCCTCACATTAAGGGGAAATATTATTTAAATCACGTCGGACCCACACACTCATGTGAGAGGGGTGTCAACCAAGTGGGTAAAGTAACATTTTTCAAAATAGTTATATTGAATATGTAAATTGTTTGTGAAAAACTACATTATATTTATGTCAACCAAAGGACAAGCAATAGAGACAAAGTTGAAAGGGTAATAAGAAATTACTCCAATGGAGTCATGAATTCAACATACTTTCCAAAAAATTATGAAGGTATTTAATTCTACCCTTTCTCACCGTTTATATAATTTATACTCTTACTTTCATTTTTTGGTATGGCGATAGTTGCTTTCAACATTCTTCAATTTCTTAATTTTAATAACAATTTTGGTTATTTTTGAATAAAATTATATTTATTTCATATAATCACGTACGATTCAATGTGCTTCAATTTTCTCCATTCTCTATATTAGCCAAAATATTGAATGCATCTTGCAATAATACTGTTTGAATTTGTCACTCCGCTTATAATGAATATTACAAATATTAGACCGTACTTTCAAGTTGGACGCATTAAGACTTTAGTTTCTTTTTGTCTCTTTAATAATTTGAGGGAATTCATTTTTCAGTCACATCATACCTGGCCCACCGTTTCATGACTTTTGTATTTGGTACAAGTTTTGTTTTTGTTTTCCAATTATACCCGTTTAATGGCAAAGAAATCATGGTGCATTTCTTGAAAACTGGGTAGCTAGAATGATCGGTACAATTGGTAAATTTTAAAAGAAATGAATAACTTTTGACATACTTTTGTCAAGTCGTGTCAGAAATCCTAAATAAAGAATGAATTGTTTACTGTGCAACAGTAAAAAAAAAAGTCTACGAATGTGAAGAAAATAAGCTCCAAACAGGCGCTAAGTAAAAACCATCAAAACACTAAATCAAACCATCAAAACATAATGTTAGCCATGAGAGTTAATATCTATATAATATTACATTCCATTTCTACAATAAGGCTATTGATATGAAGAAGCTATAGAAAAAGTATCATACAAGTCATGAAATTTTATTTCTTGCTCATCACCAAGTTAGAATTTTTAAAGCACACCATTATATGTTCCGCTAAATATTTTTAGTGCCATTCTACATATTTTTTGTTATAAGATTCAGCTATTTAATAAAGACAGTATCTTAAATTTATAAAAACCTTTTATTGTTAAAAAAAATAAAATTATAAACCTTTTACTTGGCAATACAAGGCATGGGAAAATTAAAACTAGAAAAAGTTATTGAGGGACTAAACGAGGCACTTAAAATTTTGAGTTAGAAATGGTAGTACACAAAAATATATTTATTGACTCATCTGAATAAGTAAATATTTTTAATCGTAGACCAATTAATCATTTACAGATGTTAGTTGTATATGTACATTTGAAACACAATATAAATACACGTAAAGATCTTAATTAGTGTTTACATAATTAATTCATTCAATTAAATTGCATCCCATGTCGCTTTTTAGATTGACATTTTAAAAAATGTCACATTTTTATAAGGAAAAATCTAAATGAACACCCCAATTGACCACATGAATGACTGCATGTGAGTGGTGCAAGTCCCCGTGAATAAAATAATATTTCTTCCTATACTCACATGCGATCATCCATGTGATCAAGGAGGGTATTCGTATAGCAATGTTCTTTTAATAATCTTTACAAGAATGTCACATTTGAACTTTTTTTATCCCTCTAGAAAATTTAAATACTTTGTATGTCCTTAATTAAATTTGATTTGACTAGACGAAAATGTTGTACAAAAATTTTAAAAAATATCACATCAAACCACCCACCCCCAATTTTTGAACCTATTTTTCAATTTTGTATATATCCCCATTTTGCAAACCCACTTGCTAAACCTATTTCACATTGCAAACCCACTTTCTTAACGCATTTCACACAAAATTGTGAAGAAGAATTGGAAGAATTTCCACCCCACAATGACCACTTCCCCATCTCATGATCGATAACCCACAACTAGTCAAAGTACATTTCAAGTTCAATATCCGACGGTTCGTATTTGACTCTAACTTCAAATTGAGGTAAATATCATTTTCATTTTTTTAGATTTAAATGTTTTGAATAATTTGTGCTTTATTTGTGTTATGGTTTATTGCAATTTGAAGTTGAGGGGGAAAAAATTCATATATAGGGTTTCAATTTAATAAGCGACCATATTCAAGTTCCTAAAAAAAAAAAAAGAGATTTTCAAGGATATTACATGTTGGGTAGAATTATTGAGTTTGTTTATTTTTTTTGGTTTAAGAAAAATTTAGATTTGTTCCTTTATTTTTTTCCCCTTTTTATGTGGTGTTTCTATTTTTTGAACTAGATTTGCTCATTTAGATTTGTAACTAGGATTATTTAATTTTTAATGTCATATATTCTCTGCTAATGAAAAATCGAAAATAAGTGAAAAATGTAGTCCACTCTTGTTTAGTGAATTACATTTAGATTGCACCTGGAAGTAAGAATGTATGAAATTTTAGTACACTCTTATTTTGTGTTAGTTGTATGATTTTGACAATTTTACTTGATTCTGATGTTTTATAGAGAATTTTCTTTCCAAATATGTTATTGTTTTGGGGGTTATAGTTAAACTAACTTTTTGTTATATTATGTTATGAATATGATTTTGAGTTTGCATGAAGTTAGTCTTATCTTTTAATTTCTGAATCAACTTATTTAGATTTATTTGGAAGCTTGTTCATTTATCTATATATTTTGATATTTTTATCAGGTTATTGATTCAATTTTGAATGAATAAGGAGTTATGTTTGTTCTATGATTATGTTTTTCTCAAAGACTTGACTATTCGATTTGTAAGTATAATAATTTAAACACATATGGTGGGATTTTTTATTATCTTTTACTGACAGTGAGTTGTTGAATCGATTTATGGTCGGTTCACGTGTCGTGTGGATGAAATTTTTTTAGTTTAATTTAAATGTGGGCTAAATTTGTGAGTTGATATGTTTTTAAATTTGATGTAATGTGGTTTGATTTGAGGATTCAAATATTTGATTTATGTTAGCATATGGAGAATTCATGTGTCGTTCTTATGGAACCCATCCATCGAGATAAACTATCATTCTTGGTAGTGATGATCTACAATTTTCGACAATTGGTTATTGTTTCTCGATAGTTATGATACAATGTCAAACTTATTTCATCTACTCTTCTACGTGTGTTATGGAGTAAATGTATTACATGTTATCATTTGACTTTTGGTATTTTTCATGTTACTGATTTTTGAATAAATTGACAAACTATAATGTCATTGGAGGAGTGCTTAAAGGGAACGTTAGCGCCATTTTCTAGTAAAGGAACTGCCTTGGAGGTGCCTTCAAATGCTACCTATCCAAGTGAAAATGAAGAAGTGGTTGTGACAAAAAAGTGACGCTCGATGCAAATTCAAATTTCATCTGCTTCGAACCGAACTCTATACACTACGAGCGGTAAAAAGAGAGGAAAAACATGAAATAATTGAAATTTGTTGAATGGAATTAATTATTGTCCCTTTTTGAAGGGTTGAAAATAGTGGAACTTTGTAAGTTATGAAACTCATGCATCTAATTTTTGTACTTTGATGATGAAAAATATTGTATAACATATTTTCGTATCGACTCAGCCGTTCGATTGCTCATTTGTCTTCAATCCAATCGACCCGTCGAAAAGCGTACATATGTGAAGTTTATTTTGTAGTTTGTAAAAATATAGCTATTAGTGTTACTGGTTGTGTATTATAATCATGGTCAAGTTTAGGTATATTCAGTCAAATGCAAAAAAAATACAGACTTCCCAATTTTTTTTTCAATTTAATCGACCGTCCTGTATGATACAATGATCATCATTCACTAAATGTAGGGTGATTGTTGTTATCTTTGTGATATGTAAACTTATCAATTTATTATACATCGTTATCTCTGTCGTTTTTTTGTATGCGACATTCGAGATAATGTGTTTATCCATGGAAATCAACCAACCGTTAAATCTGAATGAGCTTCCAACAATACCCTATTCGTCCTCATTATTTCCCATCATAATCGAATCGAATGATGAGGAAGTTACCTCTCCGAAGGTTCCACCTACTGAGATTATTGTCATAAGTTCGAACGATTTTGATGAAGACAATGGAGAGAACATTTAAATGTCGACGATCATTTATGTGGACAAAATTTGTCTACGTCATCAGTTATAATTATTTATTATAGTTTGTCATGGATTCATATGATAATGTTTGTATCGAATATTGTGCAACAACATATTCGTTATGCATTTTATTTGTAGTCAAGTTTTCGAACTTGCGACCAACTGTTGAGAATGATAGGAACCTTGTGTTGAGACTGACAATTTAACTTTCGGGATGTGATGAAATATTTTATTTCTGAACTTCAACACGACTAATGTTTGCATATGAAAATGAAACGTCAGTGATTATATAACTGCAGAACTTTAACGCAGCATTGTGACATGCAAAATATAATCATGGATAAAGGAGGAACAAAACATTCTATCGGGACTGACAGTTGAACTGTCGGAATGTAACCAATTAATCTGTCTATGTGAGAACATCCGCTACGGAAAACGAACGGTCTTGAAAATTTGTATCCCTCCCCATGTCAACACTTGGGAGCTCGATTTTCAAAATAACGCAAATAGCAATTTCCTTATGAACTGATATGTACCAATTTAAATCTTCAGCTTCGCGTACTTCGGCCAGAAGTATATTCAAATTCAGGGTTTTAAACTTCATTTCAATTTCAATGCGGGGATTAAGAATACCAAGTTTTGTCCTTCAACAGTGACACAAGTTCGGTTAGAGTAATATTTGTCAACACTAAAATGGAAGTGATTTTGTCTTATCTCCACTTCCATTCGTCATCAACATGAACAAATTTTTTCCATGCGACACGATGAATCTTAAATGATTACTCATCCTAAAATGTTGGGATTGCAACGCTAAAATTTTTGCACAATTAATATGTTGGCATTTAATAGCATGAAAGTGACACTTTCGAATATTTAAATTCAAGAAAAAAAAAGTAAAAGGTGAAATCAAGGGTTTCAACAGTTTTCAAGTGTCGAAATTGACAGTTAAATTGTTTATCCCGACAGTTTTTAAATGTCGAGTTCGACGGTTGAAATGTCTAACTTGAAGGTTTCTAAATGTCAAATTCTAAAGTTGACCCGTTGAAATTGTTGGGTAGCATATATGTAGGTGATTAGAACAAATTCTTCATCACATTAAGTATGGTCATCAATATTGTATTACCGAATCACAAAATGGTTTTTCCCAGATAATTTGCACTGTAAATCATTAAAGAGACCATTATTGAAAACATGCATTTGGTTTGATTGGAAGAAATTATTTAAAAGATTAATGGTGATAATCAATTCCCAACTACAACATGACAACATCTTTTCAAAAATAAATAACTCAATGTTTTATTAAATATGGAATCCATCACATTTTGTAAATGATATTGGTATCTTTACACTTCAAAAATATTTCAAAAACCAAACAAATTAATAAATAATAGTTTAAAAAATTTCAAATAAATATGACCTTGTTATATTTAACATTTAAAAAATAGTAAATTATAAAATAAAAATATAAACAATTTATAATAGCTAACCTCTCAAAATGGATGATAAATCCAATAGTAATATCGTTTTGATCAAGGAACGAAGAAGATGAAGAAGAAATTTGTTTATGTTTAACTTTTCAAATTCTTTTTTTTTTTATTAACAAAATTTATATTACTCAATATAGCCCTTGTTTGAGTTTCATTTTTTTGAAAAAATTCATTTTTCAACAGTATTTTGACATCATTTATTTAATAAAATATTATTACACGCAAATTTAAAAAATTTCCTTATTTTTAACCACATATTTATCATCAATACACTATTTAAAAATTCATTATTTTCCTAAAAATGGGGCTCAAACAAGGGCTTAATATACATATATACAATGTTTATAATATACAAATTAAATCATCACATCATAGCATTAATGACATTCAAATCAAGCATTAATGAGCATTAAATGCTCATAAAAATGTGTCATTAAGGGTAATTTGGACATTTCACACCAAAAGTGACATTTTTGAGCAACTTTAGTAAACATGACAAAATTTTGTGGATTTTCAAATTTAGTGACATCTATTAAAATTTCCCTATTTTTAATCGTAGACCAATTAATCATTTACAGATGTTAGTTGTATATGTACATTCGAAACACAAATATAAATACACGCAAAGATCTTAATTAGGGTTTACATAGTTAATTCAAGGAACCCATTAGAATTTCTGCTTAATAAATTTTATTTTTTATATGTAAAAAAAAATTATATTGATTTTTTTTACATGTTAGCCTGGATCTAGTTCAATCCTGAATTTGCCCATGGGCGTAACAATGTAATTGAGAAGAAATATACCTATTTTTGTAAATGCATTACAATAACACGACGTTTCTTTTAAAAATAAGTTCCATTCCAAGCCAACAATTACCAACTACAACCTCTCTGCACATCCTACAAAGAACATTGGCTATGGAGATAACAAGATGATTCCACTCATAACAATTCTAGAGCCGCAAATAGAAAGATGTAGTAGCCACCATTCCTTTCCACACCGACTCCTGAGTCTTAGGAGGGAATACTGACATCAAATATGGAAAGAACAAAGCTTAACCCTTGCTATTGCTATAAAATAAATTAGGGTTAAGCTTTATTCTTGCCAGATCCAATGTCGGCATTACCTCCAAAGTCTTCGGGAGAGGTGGTATGGCAAAGAACCGCCTCCATCAATTCTTTCTGGTCGCGGAGGTTTTTGAAAGAACAAAAACCTTGTGAAAGTCTCTTGTGTTCTCATGGTGATGGGAGGAAAAATTTATAGTGAAACGCGGAGGTTAAGAATTTGGAGTTATACAGAATGACTAGTAGTTGCCAGCTTGTAATGGGGCTTTATTTTAATGAAATGCCGTGTTATTGTAATATATTTTAAATAAAAAAAAATTTATTTTTCCTTACTATGGTTATCCCTTGAATTAAATGTTACATTAATTTTGAGGTCCCACTTGTTATAATTATTCAACTAAATACATTTTCAGTGGACAATTTAAATAATTGATCCTAACGATTGTGTCAAATTAAACAAATCGATATTAGTAGCATTTATCGAGTTCCAATTCAAGTTCGTAATGGTCTAAAACCAAGTCATGTTAAATCACGGTCCAATTTAGGTTCATACCGTCTTTAGAATGTGCAAATATGGACTCGCCAATATGTTAGACCAGACTATGGCATTTTAACTTGTCATTTTTAAATTTAACCTATTTAAAAAAAATTCAACAGCTCTTTTAATTTTTACCTTTTAATTCTATTATACCATTCCTACACGACTCTCCTACAGTAACATATTAACTCGTGAACTAGAGAATTTCGACTTTGATTCGATGTAATTGATTCATACGCAACAGTTTGTACCTTTTGAAGCACAACAATCAGGCATGAACTTTGAAGCATTTTGTGTATCATAAAATATTAAATGTACCCCATTAAGGCATGTTAGTTTTTCTTGGTCAACAGATGTTTATCTCTCTGACAAGCTGAGTTGAATGAGATAGAAAAGTGGTTACATGACATTAATGGTGGTTACATGACATTAATGATATATTTATCCTTCCACTCTCACAAATTTATAAATCATATATAAATAAAAAATAATAAGAGGAATAGTCATGAATTTCAAGGTAAAATATGAATTGTTATTATGATATGTACTTAAAATTAATGTCTGCATTAATTGAATTTATAAACCATTTATAAATTGATTGCATATGCTTAATTGTTTATAACCAAAATGTTGATTTTTATTTTCTTCTAAATAAGGCAAAAAAAAAAAAAAAAACTCAATTAAATAGCTCACCTCAATTGACCAAAGTCTCATAATCTCGAGCTAATTAATTAAGATTTAGGAAATATCAATACCTATTAATGTTGTAATCTTGTTGTTCAAAATCAAATTTGGAAGAATTGAAAATTAAGAGAAAAATGGAAAAATTGAGCCATAAAAATGGCTTATGGTTGCATAAGTCCTTTCAGGGAATAAAGGGATGGCCAACGCTATAACTATGAGACTACATGGATATAGCCTATGCGGTGGCATAGTGTTAAAATCTAGCCGTTGGTTGGATGTTAAAATGGATTCTATTATATCAAATACCACCTGAAAATAGTTGATTTACCAAAGGATTTTAAAAACATTGATTATAAATGGGTATTTAGAAATAAATATAATTTTGATGGAGCACTCAGTTCGTCTCATTAAACATGGGAAGTCCCTCACGAAGATTGAATCATGAATATTCGAATTGGAATGAGGGGTAGTGGTCTTGTTTAGACGAAAAGGGAGAGAAAATACGTCGCATGAGCAAGTTGAAACCACTTGTCAATGGCTGAAAAGAACCTATTGACCTATAAAGCCAGATTACTTGACACATATGCACATGTGGTTAGGGTAACCTCGTAAGGATCTTATTTGCACTTGCATCAATTTATAATTTAAATGTTCATCAAATGAATATCAAGATGACATTTTTAAATGGAGATCTCGAAGAGAAGGTCTATATGAAACAACCGAAAGGATTTGTTCTACCAGCAAATGAGCATAAGGTGCGCAAACTAATCAAGTCATTATAATGGATTAAAACAAGCCCTAAAATGTGGCATGAGAAATTTGACTATAAAATAATGTCGAATGATTTTAATCATAATTCAGTAGACAAATATCTTCATACTAAAGTTAATAATAATATAATTACATTAATATGTCTATATGTTGATCATCAACAATAATATAGACGAGATTAAAGAAAAAAGAGGTTTTTATCCTCCACGTTCAAAATGAAATTTTTTGGACAAGTGGATACTATCCTTGGTATCAAAGTTAAAAAACACTTTGAGATTTTTACATTTAGCCAATCAAATTATATTGAAAATGTGATAAATAAGTTCGAATATTTGAACATCAAAGAAGCTAGTACCCATTTGGATCCAAGTATCAAGTTGATAAAAAATGATGGAAGAGCAAAAGTTCAAATAGAATATGCAAGTGCAATTGGAAGTCTTGTGTACGCGACGCACTGCATAAGACCTGATATTACATTTGCTGTGAGTAAACTAAGTAGGTTTACTAACAATCCAAGTTTTGAACATAGGAAGGTCATCGGTGGAGTTCTTAGTTTCTTAAAGAAAACAAAAAATACATTGTACTACAATATACAAAGTTTCCTACTATCTTGAAGGATATATGACGCTAGTTGGATATCGAATACGGGAGAAACAAGTCCACTTCAGGTTGGGTATTTATTCTTGGAGGAGGTGTAGTTTCTTGGAAGTCTAAGAAACAAACATGCATAATTCACTCAATAATGGAGTCAGAGTTTGTAGCATTGGCCGAAATTGAAAAAGAAGCTGAGTGACAAAGAGATTTGTTATATAGAAAAAAAGTCATTCACCTAATTTTAATTCTCGCATCTCCAAAGGAGACACCGGAACACCAAAATACATCCAATTTTGGTTCAAAAAATCTCAAATATAGCACCAAACTTTGTGTCATTTTAGTGCAAAGCGAATTTTATCTTTTGTTTTCATTTGCCAAACATATTGATTAAGGGTATTTGTGTCATTTGTGCATATATATTTTTTAATACAATAAATTATTATTATGTGCATTTAAAATAAATTCTAATAATGTAAAAAATAATACTTGATGAGTTAATTAAAATAAGATTACGAAAAATAAGTTTAAAATATAACAAACACAATTATTTAAAATTAACATGAAATATATTACAACAATCACATACATACATTACTATAGTATTATTTATTAATGAATTTAATATTTTTGTTAATTTAACGTAATTATTTATTTAGTAATTTTTGTATTTGTAAAATAAATAAATAAAATAATTTTTTGAATAAATAAATTATTAAGAATGAAAAAAGTGAAGAAAGTGATTAAACACACATTTAGTGTAAATTTTAATGTAATGGTTGGAGATAATTTTTATTTTGGTACAGAATTTAGTGTAAAATAATGCATAACTTACCCAAAATTTTGATACTGGATCAAAGATGTCCTTAGTCCATACAAACTCATTAAGGAAAATCTGGATAAAACATGTGTGCAATAACGAGATCCATAGCATGATCATCCTTAAATGAAATGGGTATGCTCTGAATTTGCCGTGGCATGTGAGATCAATAATGAATTGCAATATATATGAATTGGATATGCTCCAGATTGGCTGTGGCTAGTAAGATCAATAACGAAATGTATTTTTACCCCTTGCTGAATAACGAAATCGTCAAACTACAAAATCGAATCGAAATTGTTGATTTAGTTACACGTGAATCCGTCAACGTTTTAGTTTTGAATCAAACCAAACCGCTTCGAAGAGGTTTGGTTTAAACTTCAATCTTTGCAAACCGTTTCAAATCATCAAATCGTTTACAAAAAATAAATAAATAAAAATTTGAAAATAAATTAGTTTAAATTTTATTTGACCCAATTAAAACTTAACACATTTTAGTGAAAAAGATACATCCATATTAAACATAATTCAATTAAACTCAATTCGACAACTATACATCTCAATTAATTAATTAAAATATATCCAAATACATATCAATCATCACAACTATGAACGTAAAACCCTCAAATTGGGTAAACTGTTGAATAATTTCAGCTAAATCATATTTTCGATCCTCCATTATAATTGAGCAGACAATTAAATCTAGATTTTAATTCAAACTTGCACATTCCATTTTCTTCTATTAATAATTTTCTCAAATTTTACCTAAATTCAAGTTAGATTATCCAAATTCTTTTACTTTTTGGTAATTTTTTCTACGATTTTATTGGTAGTTATGTTATTTTATTCTAGTAATTATCAGGATTCCTTAAAGTAATTTGCCAATATTTGGATGGAGTAGAAACATTCAATGATTCATGTCAGAGTAGTTAGGTATTATTGTATTTGATTTTTTTATTAGCTATTTAATATCATTTAACTACAATCAATGAATTCACGTACTATATTTTTATATTTATGAAGAGAATGAATCGTATATTATAATTGCAAATGGACATCATTAGTGTCGACTAAAAGTTTAAAATATTTTTATCATGTTGTTGCATTTTAATGATTATAATTATATAATTTTGATTTGTAATTTTTTAGTGATACAATTTATGTTTTAACGTGAAAATTTAAACTAATATTTATTATTTAATTTATTTGATATATATTAATTTTTTCTTTGTTAACCGTGATTTTAAACCGAATAAAACCAAAAAAAAAAAGGTTTGGATTGATTTGGTTTAGAAATTGAAGTGGTTTGGTTTTGTTTGGAAATATTCCAAACTGATTTAAATGGAGTTTCAAACCGCCTAAACCGAACAATGTTCACCCTAGTCTTAAAAACGCAACCATGAATTTAATTATTGAGGTTAAATTCATTGCATTCTTGAAACTTCAAAATTGACAGAATACACAATAACATAGTTATCGGACCAGACCCGAAAAAACCATCGAGTCACTGGGTCAATGGTTGAATCGGGGGGTTAGTGGTTGAACCAGTGGGTCTTTGTTAGTTCTTAATTTTAATTAAAAAAAATTTTAAAAATAAAATGACAATATAAATGTTATTTTATGTCATTCTGGTAAAACTAAATATATAAATTTGGTTTACATTATTAGATCGAATTCTATAAGTACCATATTGGTAAAGGAATTAATGTTTCAACAAGGTAGTGCGGGTTCGAGTATCATTTCATGCGACTTTGATATTAAGTTTTGTTATGTACCATTTCATAAAAATCGATTCACATTGAACCGTCTTTGATTCAACTAAACCCGCCTGGTTTAGTCAAACATGAACCGGTTTGGGAGGTTCTTGTCTGGTTTCGCTGTAAATGGACCAAATAGTGTCAATCGGACCGGATTAGTGTCCGGTTCACTAGTTCCAGGGCCGAACCGATAGATCTGATTTTAATAACTATGACAAGAGCATAAACTTTATTAAGTTTGGGAGAATTCTAACTTTTATAACTTGAAGAAAATTCTTACAATCACACAAGTATTTTTTATACTTTACTCTATATTTACACATGAGCATGACAAGCCTATTGGTATTTAAATGGTTATTGAACTTTGACAAGTGATATTATTTAATAATTGAACATAAAAATGTATCTTAATAGTCACTGAACTATGGTCTGTGTTACCCATCTATTATTCAAATGAGAAAATTCGTTAGGTGATGTTGACTTAAGTGATAAATGGGTAACATATTGTATAGTTCAGTGATCATTAAAATACATTTTTAAATTCAGTTATGAGGTAATAACATTTGGCAAAGTTTAATGATCATTGAGTTATATTTTTAAGTTCAATTATTAAGTAGTAACAATTTCTTTTTCCCTCAAATCAACTTCTGTAAAAGAAGAGACGAAAGAAAATAAAGGAAAAAAGAAGAAACTCAAATCGACCGCAGTTACATCGGCACTAATTCGAACATTTTTGTACTTTTATTTAATTTTTCTCTATCAATTTATTTCAGTGTTCCTATTGTCTTTCTTTTAATTTTTTTTATGGAAAGTTTAAGATATGGTAAACTGATACTAGTTTATTCGAAAATCAAATGTATTTTTTATCGTAGGTTAAGAGAAGCAAGAGAAATACAACAACAAAAAGACCAAAAAAATAAAATAAAATAAATCAAGAGATTGCCAATGAGCTGAGCAATCTGGCAATGCAAGTGAATGAAGCGATAGTTACCGATGAAAGGGGTATGCTAGTCTTAGATTTAATGCCTTGATAAATCATTCATAGTCAATTTAGCATTGAATATCTTCAATTTGGGTAGCAAAACTTTCAGTTAAAGACTAATATCATCAATTTGTTTCAAAATGGATATCAGCAAAAGTTCTATGTTTCTTCTATTTATGTCTCTAATTTTTTGTTTCCTTTTTTTCTTTGATTTCTTCTTTCACAGAGATTGATTTTCAGGGACTTAACAATTGAATTTAAAAATGTATCTCAATGGTTATTGAATTATGTCAAGTGTTAATACTTAATAACTGAATTTAAAAATATATTTTAGTGGACATTGAATCATATCAAGTATTACTACTTAATAACTGAACTAAAAAATGTATCTCAATAGTCACTGAATTATGCACCGCTCTTACTTGAGTGATGGATGGATAACACGGTGCCTAATTCAGTAACCATTGAGATGTATTTTTACGTTTAGTCATGAAGTAGTAAGGCTTAGCAAAATTCAGTGACCATTGAGATATGTTTTTAAGTTCAATTATTAAGTAGTAATACTTGACAAAATTTAGTGATCATTTAAATAATTAATCCCAAGTGTATTTATAGATAAAATATGCAGATACAATTGAATTAAGGGCCCATGATTTAAATGATCCAATGGCCAGGTTTAAACCAATCTAAATACAGGTGCTTTTTGCTTTATAATGCAGTGGTTAGATCTCCCACTTTCTTCAAAATTGCCTTTGATGAAGACAAAAACCTGCGGCTGATTTATCCAAAGATTTTGAGGAAAAATTTAGGGCTCCGGTAGTAGTGGTGCTGGCCGAGGGTGGGAGTGGGGTTTGCTGGAGAGTTGAAATATATTTTTAATATGTTTTAAATTGGGATTCGTTTACACTATTTTTAAAAAATTGGGATTATGGCTGTAATTATTATTATTATTATTTTATATATATATTTTAAATTTGATGAAAAATTCGTTAATGTACCAGACTTTAATGTAGGACTTGAACGTCATGATTGTTTTGCACAATGTTTGCTTGATCTGAATGTGTATTGCACAAAATGAAAGAATACGATTTTTTGCCCAAAACTTGTAAATGATATAATTATTTTGTGCCAATTACCCGTTTGTGAAATGTGAAAGGGTCCATTTGGGTTAAGAAATGTGAAAAGTCAGCCATTATTTTGTATTTTTTGTTATTTAGTGATGTGTAATTAGGGTGAAATGTCATTTTTTAATTGGGGGAAAAGAATGGAAGATAGGTAAGTTAGGACAACAAATTTGAACTCGTGTTTTCATAACAAAATTTGTATTAATAAAGACAAAGAAGGGGACATACAGGAATAATTTCTATAATTTTTTTACCATAGTTGTTTTCTAGGTTATTACATCATATTCTATTTTATTGCTAGTGCCTAGTGAAGTTAATTTCTATGAACTTTCTACTCATTTTTATATTCATTTTGTCGGGCAGACAAATAATATCAATGGGTACAATGATGCATTCCAAGTTTCCATTTAGGGGTCTCCATGCCTTTATTTGTCACTACTATGAAACAACTAAAAGCAATATAGTACCGTTACGAGTGTTTGACGTGCAGAATTGAATGAATACATTGGTGATCAACTTAGATCAATATAGTAAAATTAATTTTCAACGTTGATAACACTTCAAATCTTTGTTAAATTGTTATGAAATTATACTCAAATTTTTGAAGCAAAACCCAAATCCATAAAATTAGTTATATGTGATTTCGTAGAATTTCAATACAAGTTTGGATACTATTCATCATTGGAGTCTGCTTGTATAACTATAATAAAACGTTAATCAATATCAAACTTGAAATATTTTTAAATTAGAGCTCAACTTGCTATTAGAGTGGTGCAATTTTCTTAAATTCACGTCAACGAGCTCAAATACGATTATACAAACACATATATAATATTTTAGAAAAACTTCAAAAATGTCACAAAAATTAAACAGCACGATTTTCATAACAAATTGTCAATGTATTCATGTTATACAAACTATTATAAATTATTTTACATTATTTGTTTTCTCTTGTTGAATTACATCTGTATCTTTACTTCAATCTTCTTCTTCTATATACATTCCTATCCCTTATTGTTACTTTGAGCAGTGCCATTGCTATTTGCAGGCAATGGCCCCATTTCTGTCTCGGCTGCCTCAGCCTCCGCCCGGAATTTCTTGTAGATATCACTCTTGTAAAACTTCCTCGTCCTTATCACCAAAAGAAGTGAAACAATTGCACCAAAAACAGTAACTGCAGTGATAATGATGAAAGACAATCTAAAGCATTCCACCCCATCGCAATTCAAGTCCTCTCCGGGCTTCCTGATACGGCCCAAGGCCCGCATTTGCTTCTCAGCTTCCTTATCATACAAATGTCCAGCCACCCTCACATTGAGCAAATATGATCCAATCGGACTTGCCACGGACCCAAAGTTGTAAAGCGTCGAATAATATTTGAGCCCAAAAAGCTCGGAAATTATCGCGAAAAGCAGCGGCCATTGGGCTCCAAAGCAAAATCCTATGATCACAGATGCTATATAGAGACCATTTGGGACATTAAATGCAATCAACAAGTGACCTATGCATGAAACTACTAGGGTTAAGGTGAGCATAAGGGGCCTTGGGAATTTGTATTTGGTTAAAAAATGTTCAGACAGGAAACCTGAAACTACTCGACCTAGGTAGTTCCAAATGCTTACTAGGGACACAAATGTGCTAATACTTTTTGTTGGATAGCCAAGTGATGATCCAATCTGTCCTAAATTGTCTATTGCTGTTAAGGTTCCTCCAACCCCACAAATTGTTGCGAAAAATAATATTAACATGTCTATGCTAAAGAGTGCTTGTAGGATTGTATAATCCTCCCCTCGGCCCGGTGGCCGGAATATACTCTTAGCATTCCAGCAAGAAATTTCTGGGTTTTGTTTGGAATCAGTGGTGGTGGATGTTGGTGGTGGTTGCGAAACCGGTGGTGCCGAAGGTGGTGGAACAGCCACGTCTGAGTTTGGTGGTTTTTCTGTCACAACTTTCAACTGTGAAATTGAAAGATCATCCAAAACGTCTTTTTTCTTCTTCCAGATATAAATTTCTTCTTTTATAACGACAGCAACTGGGAGAAACAGAAAAATAAGAACAGTTGCTGCACAAATACCAAATTCACTCCTTGTAAAATTGAGCCTTTTTTGGAGGATGATAATCACCATGAGAAATCCAGCTAAACCCAAAGATACATACAGAAATCTGTAGAAAACTTTGAGTTCATGTGGAATGTGAACGACCTTCAAGATCCTGATTGTTCGAAGAAAAGCAAATGATATAGCGGCCGGCAGCCAACCTATGAGCAAAATAAGTGATTTCGAGTCATTTCCATAAATTGCATGGTAGATTTGAGTAATGATTGCACCACTTAGGCCAACATAACCCTTGAGAAGGCCTAAAACCGCGCCCCGGCTCTCCGGGAAGTTCTTCACGGCAGTGACAAGGGCTCCAGTATTGGCAAAAGACTGAGAATTTGCACCAATACATATGTATAAACACATGTGCCAAACTTGGGGTTTTGATATTTTATTGGATACTGCAAGCCATATCATGAAGTAGCCGAAGAAGTTAAGGACTGCGCCGATGGATAGCACCACCCACGGCGGTGTTACCTCGTTAATTAAGCCGGAGAGGACGCCAACGTTGGAGCCTAAGTCCTTGAAGAAGCTGAGCAAGTTGAGGGTGGTTTGGTCATAGCCAAGGGAGGATTTTATTTCAGTGGAGTAGAGGCCAAACATGTAGGTGGCACCAGCCGCCGACATGATGAGGATGGTGGCAAACACCATGAACCACCGGCCGACGAGGATTTGCACGGCAAAGCTCCTCATATTTGGCCAATCACCACCTCCGGCAAATACCATATTTCTCACTCTTTTATTGAGTTTTACTGTGTAGTACTTGTGAGTATAAGGTAGTTGCTTTCTAACAATATTGTCACGCTACGAAATTTGTTCTGTTTTAGAGTCATAAATAGAGTGTCTGTGTCTTTTAAAGGGGTTATGCTACATGCATATTATGATATTTATATGGGTGTTCATAATGTACACGTGGCATAATATCATTAAAAAGTTGGAAAATAGCTTTGTCAACCCTCCAATGATGTTATGTCATGTATACATTATGAACACTCTTATGAATACCATAGTGTACATTTAGCATTATTCCTTTTAAAGAAACTTCATAGTGGACTTATCTGGTAAGAGGGCTTCTTGGAAACTAGCATTGAAAAAGAAGTATTGTGTTGAATTAAATATAGCTCATAATCAATTAATTATAACTTAAAAGTTGAAGACTTTCTCAATTCATATACTTGGTTTATCGTGTGTTTATGATGTGAAAATATTACAAGAATTCCTATATGTGACATTTGTCCGACTATCTAAATTTATTTTCACAAAATATTACTTTTTATGATTTCAAACGATGATAAATATTTTCGTCCTGCTCTATATATTATTACATTTACTTATAGATTCGAGAAAAAGACAGTAATTAATCACAAGAAATTAGTTTAATTTTTTTTTTTATCTCAATTTTAACAATTTTTATTGAGATCATATAACTTTAATAATTGATAACACGTTAGTGTCAAGGTCTATATGCAATGACTCGTCCCCAACCCAAGTTGTCCGATATTCAATTTATACAGGAAGAAAGGAGCACATATATATAAACTGTAGATAAAATATGAACACTGTCGAAATTGGATATCAGCTGCCAAACAGGAAAAGTTAGGATCGGGTTATAAACTAAGGGCGTGTTTGATTGGCACCCGTTTTTCGTGGAAAGTAGAAAACGTTTTCCTACTTTTTATTATTTACATGTTTGATTGCACTAATTTTCCAAGGAAAACGTTTTTCAACGTTTTTCAAGGTACAAGCGGTTGATGCACAAAAACTAGAAAACTTTTTTTCACCATAGTGGTGGGAAAACGTTTTACAACTTTTTGACAATTTTATTTTTATTTTTTTATTTTTTTTAGCAATTGGAACACATTCCAAAATCAATGGTAAAAAAATTTATCCATTTAATTGACAATTTGTATAAAAAAACAAAGTCAAACAAAAATTTTGCCAGGTGAAAAATTATACCAATCAAATACCATTAATTACAATTCCCTGTAAAAAAATTTCTAGGCAATTCAATTCCCTACCATTCATTTTCTTTCCACTCGTTTTTCACTCTTACAATCAAACAGATCCTAATATGATTATACGGAACAGATTCAAAAGGTTGGAAACAGTAAAAAACAAGTCATGTATGGGCTTTTTCATCTCAAAATTTTGTTATCAGTTCGACCATTTAACCATTAAACCTTGACACGTTATCTTTTGGGTCAAGCCAATTTTTAAAACATTGAACCTTACCCACACAAATTATAGCTCGACCCATCCTACGATATAAATTTCTCTGAATTAGCTTATAATTAAGGAGGTCCAGGTTGAAAAATCAACGATAATTAACTTTTTGAGATAAAAGAAACTACATGGAAAGATGCATGGTCAACTGTCTTATATCCATTATAATTAGAATATTCTTGATTATCATTTATAATGAAGATTAAAATCATATTTTTAAGTAAATTATGATAAAAATTGATTCAATGTATGGTTGAAAATTTATGAGACTGATAAAATATATGATTAAAATTAATTATTAATTTTTTATTTTAATTTAGATTAAAATTTATTATAATTTATGATGGAGATTGAAATTAGATTTTGGTAGAAGTTGATTCAATGTAAGGTTGAAAATTTATGAGAATGATAAAATATGTGGTTAAAATTAATTATTAATTTAAATTTAAATTTAAATTTAGACTATAAACCCTTCCAAACAGGGACTTAGTGTGTTTTAAGACACAAGAATCAATTTTCTAAGGTAGCTATCTACCGGCTGTTCTATAATTCCGATTAGAGTAAATTGTTCAAATAGTCATTGAATTTTACACCATACTTTCACAAGGTTACTAAACATTAAAAATCACTCAACTCATCACTGAACATTCCAAAAGGTTTACACATGGTCACTGAACTTTAAAAATCACTCCATTCATCAATAAACTTTGCAAAAAATTTCTACGGGGTTACTGAATTTTGCAAAGAATTTTCCAAAGATCACTGAATTAGTGATCTCCTAGGAAATTTTTTGCAAAGTTTACTGATGAATTAGATGATTTTTAAAATTCAATAATTCCGTGAACACCTTTTGGAAAGTTCAATGATGAGTTGTGTGATTTTTAAATTTCAGTGACATTGTGGAAGCATGGTGTAAAGTTTAGCGACTATTTGGACAATTCACTCGATTATAGAATATGAATATGAACTTTTGGGGGCGGGTTAAGGGTCTTTTTCTTTTTATTATTGAAAGTCAATTTTATGAAAAGAAAAAAAAAATTGAGCTCGAACTTTAGAGTTGGCTACGACTTAATTTCCAAATACAAAAGCTGACATGATTATAATTAAATCTCATTTATAACAAATGTTAGATAAGTCGTGTAGTAGTTTGGTAGGTTGACAATTTCACTTTCACTTTCATGTCTACTCCATTTTAGTTTGGTATGTCAACAATCTATAAAAGTCTTTAATGAAAACTTTTAGTCATAATAAAAAGGCAAAATTTGCGTAGTTATTTTGCCTACTCTCACGTAAAAGATAAAAACGAGCAATTTGAAAAATCTACTACATTTTTATAAAATATAATTATAGATTATATAACCGATCCCACATTTGCTCTTCATATGTATAATTAACCTAGGAGCTACATAAGAAAAAGTAATTAATGGACAACCTGAGATCTCCGCTCGTGATTGGAAGACTTATCTATACACTTAGTATTCGTAATGGAGGAATCATTCATACGTATCTAACATTTTTATTACATTTTAGATAACACACAATAGGAACCAAATCAATCCTCCTGAAAATTGGGAAGGTCATAACTTCGACATGATCAACTTATTGTAGTGTTTGCTTGTCCCAATTACACATTGTTCTATATAAGTTGTAAAATTCTTTCTTGACAAAATCATACATAAAACATGTGAATGGATATATATAAAGGTGAAAAAAGCAAGCAAGAGTTGAAGGAAAAATTTAGTCTCTGCATATATCTGATTTATAATGGAAGAACTAGTTTTTGACGTGTGCGATGCACATGGTGCACTTTGATTGAGTATTAGACAAAATTGGTTAATAATACAATCACAATAAACAAAAGTTCCTGCAGATGTCTTTTTTATCCAATTAGGATCATTTTGACATTGATATAAAAAAGATTAAATACTACTTTTAGAATGAAGAGGACCAATAATATTATGTCTTTTAAGTTATCCTTGGGTCTACACATTCATCATCACATCATGCAATCCAGTAAGCGGGAACTGAAAAAAATAATCAGTTTAGTTATATTACATTAGCCGGAAAATAAAAAATCGATTACAAAACCATTAAACCAGTCGATTCAATTGCAAACCAATAAACCAAACACGATTTTTTTTACAATTAATTCACTTTTCTTTTTATCTACAATTTTTTTTTAACTCCATTGATGGGCTTACTAATGCATTGGCAGGTCCCACTCACATGGGTTAGGTGATGCACCTTTTTATAAGGGATTCCTCTCCCACTAATTTGGTCTTCCTCCGATGTGGGATAAAGAATGGTCAATTATTATCTCTCATGAGATAATCGAGTTGGTGGAGTAAGTGAGCGAGGAGACCTTTAGTCACGAGTTCAATTCACCCTACCAGCACTATTTTGATCGAGTCTGTCGCACCGAGCTTGCTTAGTGCGGTTAACCTGACTGGTGTGGTTTACAGGCTATTACGTCAGCCCGAGGGTTTACCCAATGCGCATCCGAAGAGTAACGACTGCGAATTCTCCCGTCAACCCAAAAAAAAAAAAAAAAATGGTCATTGTTCATTAATAAATCATAGTCCCAAAAAGGCTATAATCGCAAATAATTTGAAGAAAACAAATTGTTTTGGACGTATTAATCGTTAGTTTTTGAAGTTATAAAATGAATTAGGATAATAAATCTACTAAACAAACATGAATTTATATTTACATTGAATTAGTAAACTAAAATTTAAAAAAATCTATTGTTGTAATAATATTTTATAGTTTATGTGTGCATTTATTTATTTAATTTGGCATCCAGTTCGATCTTGATTCGACCATTTTTCTTTTTTTTTTGGTCAATGTTTCACTGATTTTTAAAATATTGAAATATAAATCATTATATACATATAGCATAACTGATAAATATGGATCCTTACTTCTCTATAGAATACAAAGTTGAATTTTAATTCTCTTTATTTCTTTTTTGTTATTTTAGTTTTATAACAATTTCTAATTATTTCTAGTCCTGAATTTCCTTTAAAGCATCCATCCGTATTCACTGCTAAATTTTATTTTACTTTACCTGAAAAAAAAAAAAAAAATTGATTAATTTCCCCTCTTTAAAATTAGATTGCATCGCTTCTTAAAGATCATCGATGAATAATAAAATAATGATTCTTTTTGTTTTGCTTTCTAGAAACAGAAAATTATTACTTTTCTTCCAGACATTGTGAAATCAAGTCAAACGAGACATTTGCTTCGTTATCCTCGTGAATCCTGTACATTTTACAAGTCATAGGTTAGCATCTAACAAGACAACCAAGCAATAATTATTCAATTTACATACTGGCAATAAAGAAAAATAATAATAATTTACACAGCTGACTATTCAATTCCGTTTTATCCAGTGGAATTTCAATGAATTAAATCTATAAAAATCGTAAAGTCGTGCACGTGTTTTCCTACCAAATGAAATTAGAAAAGTGGTTGTAGGCAGATTCAAGAAATCCGTTGTTTTAGATCCGTTATTTAGATTATGAAATGTTAATATTTCTATTGAATGACATCATTTTGAACTAATTAGTCAACGTTCTTGGATTTTTCACTCTCTAAATATCGAATGCCGTTAGATGATTCATTATAGAAGGATTAAAAAATTTAATTAAGGATCAATTCAACCTTGACACGTTTGTTATGAATATTTTTCAAATTGTATTACTACAATGTTTTATTATTGATCAAATTTTAATTGGTAGCATTCTTTTGTTATATTTGCAGTTGTTTTTGTGTTGCACATCTTCCTCAAATATCAAAAGAGAGTAACCTTTCGCCGTTCATAAGGTGGCCGAGTTGGTGAAATAGGTGAGTGCGGAGGCCTTTGGTTACGAGTTCAATTTCCTTTGTTTTTGGTCTAGTATGTCGCACTGGACTTATCTAGTGTGGTTAATTTGATTGGTGTAGTTTGTAGGCTATTGCGTCAACCCGAGAGTTTACGCAGTGCGTACCCGAAGGGTAGCGACTGGAGGTTCCCCCGCAAAAACATAAAAATAAAAAGTAACCTTTCACTTTTCGACATTCATAGTTCTTTCTAGATTCCTATCCAAATAACACGTAAGATTGTTTGAAATAAATTCCTCTTTATCTTGTCATGTAACACAATCAACAATAACGGACATTTAATATTAAAAATTTGCATTACCTTCGATTATTATGAATCAAATCCAATTATTTAATAGATTTAGTCAAATTGAACGAACAATAAAAGAAACCCGTGTAATGTGGACGGTAACGTTCAAAACTTCGAACGGGTATTCCTTCATTTATTTTTATTAATTAAAAGAGAATTGATTTTTACATTTTGTCATTTTATACATCTATTGAAAGATCAAACGTGAGAGGAGACTATATTAATTTAAATTTATTGATTAATCAATAAAGCGGTTGGTACGTCGATTTTCTTCTACTTTTCATCTCCAATCATTCATTAATTTAATTTATAATTTCACATTTGAGATATTCCCAATAACTACCTTAAAAAGGTTTGGACCAAATGTGTCTATACTATAATTCTAGTAAAGATAAATTATGTATTCCACTTATTTGTCAAACAAATTATCCTTGATTGAGAATTGAATTGTCCAAATAGTCACTAAACTTTACATCATGCTTTCATAAAGTCACTGAATTTTAAAAATCACTCAACTCATCACTGAACTTTTCAAAAGGTTTACATGGGGTCACTGAACTTTAAAAATCACTTCATTCATCACTAAACTTTGTAAAAAAAAATTCACGGGATCACTAAACTTTCCAAAAGGTTTCACAGGGATTACTAAATTTAGTGATCCTTGGAAAACTTTTTGTAAAGTTTAGTTATGAATGAGAAGATTTTTTAAGTTCAGTGACCCCGCGGAAACCTTTTGAGAAGTTCAATGATGAGTTTGATAATTTTTAAAGTCCAATGACCTTATGAAAGCATGATATAAAGTTTAGTGACTATTTGGATAATTTACTCAGAGATCAGTCACATTCTTTTCCAAATACATTCAAGTAATGTATCTATTTTTCTTTTTATTGATAGGTGTGAGAAGAATGGAATTTATATAGGTAACATGGCTACCTCTTATGAATTTATATTATCCATCGATCTAACTTATTAGCAACGCGCTAAAGTTCAATCATGCACTTCACTCCAAAGAAAAGATAAGTGAGACGGGGATTCCAAATAATATTGGTGTCAAACCATCTAATCCGTTGTGGAAAATCAATTCGATTCATTTTTAAAAATTTCTTCACTAGGAATTATTAAGAAAATGAAAGTTTAAAAAAAAAAACGAATATTATTATATATGAATGAAAACAGATTTTGGCTAGCCGTTATTACTAGAAATTGAGGTGTCAAGTACATTGGAATTGAAAATATTAGTAATTATATATGAATGAAAACAGATTTTCTATCTTTTTGTAGCACCTTTTTCAATATTATGTATCAAAAAACAAATTTCAATAAATACAAAATATTTGCAAGAACGATGTCACAATTTGTCGATTAACGCAACAAAACCAAAGAAAAATATTTCTAAGACTCTTCAAACTGCATCTTAACTACACACACACTTTCTTTCAAATTACCAGTCATTTTTTGTATAATAATTTTGAAAATCATGCATAGAAAATAAAAAAAAGAATCAAATATATAATCAAAATATCCCACGCAGATGAGGTGGAAGCTGAGCTAACTATGTCCACATTTCAAAAGAATCTTCGAAGATCCACTGCCTTTGGTCAATTACCAACATTTTAAGGCGTTGTTTCGTCTAGAAGCTTTTGCTTTTAAAAAATTAATAAAGACAATAATGAATTCAAATAATAGCGACATGTTTTGTAAGGATTGGATGGACAACATTCCTTATCTTTACTTTAAAACATGTCTGGGAGGTGTTGGATTTTGATATCCAATAAATTTTTCGGACGATGATGTTAATTCGATTTTAATTCAGTCAATTTAAACTAAATGACTAAACGGTATATCGATACTATTAATAAAACGACTCAACTTCTTTCCATTTGGGTCACTCGAAGCAGCATAATTTATTAGAGTTACTCGTGGTCCGACCTATTTATTTGGATGGCTCTTTTGTGTTACCCATATTGAGCAGCCTATTTGTTCTTAGTGCTTGGGCCTTACTTATGTTAATTGGGCCAACCCTATTCTACCCTAACTTACCTTAATTGGACTCGGACATATTCCTATTTCTTTTGGACTGTCCCTCCCTTCTCTCATGCTAGAAAAATCATCTCCTCTCCCTGTCTATGTGAGAACTTGACTGTGATCTTGATTCTTTCCTTTCTTCAACATATGTGAGAAATAACCGTAGTGGGAGAGTCGGAGTTGAGTTTTGGGTTTGTTCCTTAGTGGTGTCGATTGAGAATAAACTGAGCCCGATTAAACTTTTGCGGTGGTCGATTTTTGCTCTAGAGGAGGCTTGCAACATTTTTCCTAGAACCACCCAAAACAAACCAATACTAAACTAAATTGGCCGATTCAGGTCCAAACTTCAATTTCCATGTCAATTTAACGCTTTATAATTTTTCTTTATCATAAAAAAATTGGAAGGAGCGATCAAAACAACCCGATTAACCTAACTGAATCATGTCCACATCTAGATTATGCAGTACTACTCCTTGTTATCAAGTCAATGTGTCAAATATGCCGTCTATACCATTCTACCTTTGGACTAATGATGGTCTCAACCAATTTCTTTACTTTTCCAGAATTTCTACTATATGCTCATCATGGATAACACAGGAGAAATTGATAGATACAATTGTAGCTTCTCTCTTATCATCTACCCTATTAAAAGTATCGAAGTTGGAAAATTTGGAAGAAGTGAAAAGAGAGAGGTTTTCTAGTCCACTTTGATGATTGTCTATCATTTTCTAAGAACATCTAGAATGACCTTTTCAAATCAACAATGTGAATTTACTCAGAAAGAGCAAATAATAAACAGTACTACGCAAATAACAAAATTTTACGTTATTCTACTTTAATCATATTCATTAGGCTTTACCAAACAAATCATAATGACGTATTCAGCACATAATACTAGATAAGAAGACAACCAAACTTATATTCTTCCTTAATATTGTTCAATGTCATTCAATCTAACCTACCAAATATACCATAAATATAATGTGGAGACGAAAACTTGGTCACATTATCTTGTTTTGAGTACATTCCCTTCTCTTTTTCTTCCGTTCTACTTATTCAAACAGAAGTTTCAGACAGCAATTTGTTTCAATCATCTCTTTGGCTCAAGGGCACAATATTTGGTTATTTTTAATTACATTTAGGCCAAAATGTAACTTATTTTAAAACTAACTCTCATACCTTACTATCAAAATAATTTACTTGTGTTTTAACTTTAACCAAATATTTGATTTTTCATAAAACAGATAAATAAACCATATCTACAGACTGCAGGCAACCATAATATTTTCAGCATTAAATAAAAGGTAGGCATAACACTCTTTCTTCGGGCAAAGGCCAGAACCTCTGCAATCTATTCATTTGCTGCCATTATTGGTATAACAGAAAGAAAAACTTCCACAATCCCGTATGCATTCATTCACATGGCAAATTTCAACGAAAGCAAATTACAAAAAACTTAATTGCATTGACCAATCCTTATCTGCGTGTAAAGCGACAGAAAACATCTCTCAAATCCAAATATATCTCACCATACAATTTTCTTAAAGATCGAAATAAAAAGCAGAAATAAATGGAGCTTCTAGTAACGATTGAAGAAAGGGGGACGCCCTCCCCTCCTAGGACGATCATAGGGAACAGGCCTCTCCCTATAGTTTCTGCCTTCATAACGGGCAGGACCTCCACCTCCATACCTGTCACTGCTACCTCTAGGACCGCCTTCCCTATCATAGGATCTGTCTTTACCGTACACAGTCTGGGGATAACGATCAGAGCCACTGTACTTTTCTACCGCTAAGCGATCCCCAGTCAGGGGATACCTGCACAGATAGAAGAAGCCGTAATGAAAAAAACAATCAGTGAAAGGTTAGCTAACATGAAATTAAATTGCACTGTCGGACTTGGCAGTACTGTCGGACTTGGCATTCACCGAGTTTACTTGAGCTTAAATATTAAATGACTTTTAAAAATTAAGAGTATAACACAATCCAAGTAAATAAGGAAATTAAATTTTTCAATCATATTTCTCCTATTGGAAATAAAGGGAAGTGTTCAGTGAAGAGATCATATAATAGTAAATCCATTAAAATTTACTTTTTTTGTAATAAGAATACCTGTCATTAACATATCGATCACGTCCCCCATATCGATCATCCTTGCTGTCATAATGATCCCTATTGCTATAACGACCTCTATCATATTTATCATCCATATATCGTCCGCGGTCATTTGCAAAGTGATCACCACGACCACCAGCCCCACCATACCTAGACCGTGGAGGTGAGAAAGCTCGACCACCACCAGCTGACGGACAGTCTCGGGCCCAATGTCCTGGGCGACTGCATTTGAAGCATTCACCCTGCCCAGCTGACCTATCTCCTCGACCATAACTACTCCTGCCACCTGAAGAGTAACCTCCATGGCCATGCCCTGAATCTTCATCCCCCATTTTTGGCTGGGCCTTGTTCACTGAGATGACACGCTCTCCAAACTCTCTACCATGCATATCCCGGATCGCGTCTTCCATTGCTCGACGGTCAGCAAAGGTCAAAAAGCCAAATCCACGAGGACGGCCTGTATCTCTTTCCAACATTACCTACATGAAGATTGCACTTGAGAATACAAAAAATAAAGGATGACTAACCAACCCAAATAATGAACATAATATTCAATAGATATAATTCTTATAAATAATTTGAAAAATCCTGCAAGGGAAGTGATGAATTGTGTCAATACCACTAGCAGTGGAATCACCACAAAGTGATATCAACGCAATCGGCTGAACAGAAACTTGCATTCTGAAAATTCTGAAAACAAGATATATATGACAAACAAAAGTTTAATTTTTCTATTTAAACAGATAAATTAATTATACATAGAAAATTTCAAAGTACTAATATAAATGAGAGCAGTCATCAAGCGTAAAGCAGACAGACAAATAGAATAATGAAGGGAATTGTTCACGGAAATTTTTAGTGCCCTCTTCAGTTTAATCTAAACCTGAAGTTATGATGACATCAAGCTGAAGCTAGGATTTATGTAAGATAACATGTTGAAGTGGAAAAGAAGTCTTACATGAGGATAATTCGCAGAACAGCAGATTTCAATCATCTGACTTTATGTTCTACACAGACCTCAAATTTCATTAAACCCAGATCAATAACACAGCACTCACAAAATCACACAGTGATAGGTTCCTAATGATACTGAACATAATCTATCAGGTGCAGCCACTTGATGTGATTTACAATAACTGTACTTTAATCACTTCAGCTTCCGTTCTGTAACCACTATATTTCATCCAACATCATATCCAAAAAAAAAAAGAGTACAGCCATGGGAAGAATCACATGATGCATTTGCAGCTTGACAAAACCTTCAAGAAAAGCTTCGTCCCATAAAAGTCATCTCATTCCAATGCATTTGAAGCAACAGCTAGCAACATACTCAGTTGAGTTGGATAATGGAACCCAAAACTATTACCCAGCTTCCTTACTGACTCCAGTATTTAATTCAAAATTAGACACTAAAGCAGCAAATTGCAACCACAAATGAGACTATTTTCCGACAATTGATTCCGATGAGTTATTTGAGTGTACCCCGGTAAAATTTTATCATTAATAAACTCATTTATCAACGAACATAGTTATCATATATATAACCAGAATAATCAGCATCAAACTCCATCCAGAAAGAGGCCCATTTCAAACTTTGATGCCAACTTCAATGAAGCATTACCAATACACCATTAGATCATTCTAAAGTCGTGTGAATATGATATTGCCTCAAGAATAATACCTCACCAATAGTATGCAGATAAATTTACGATCAAATAATAAAATAAGCATTCTAGTGAGATTGAACCAGATTTAATTTGAACTCTTTCTTTTGAATCATACAGAAAACCACTTCCTGGACAGTACACAACGTGCAAATAGAGAATGCCAATGCTGAAAGCAGAATGCTGGATGAACCACCCATCAGCTTCTAGACCTGGTCACCATCTACACAACCCTTGTTACAGTCAAGTCTGGAACGACATTGAACCCTACATGTTAATCAAAATCGAGGATGTTCATTTGAAAATCACTGCCTCCGCCAAATCTGAACCCATACAGGTGACTCTCAGGCACTGCAATCTCAGTTCTACAAGAATGCTTACGTGGGAAAAAAAAATAAAGGGGAGCAACTTCCAGTGAAAAAATGAACTTCTGTCTTCAAAATAGGAAAGTAGCAGGGTCAGGGAAAGAACGCTAAAGGTGATTTGCGAGGGAAGGAATTCCCGGAGTGTAAATAAATTGTATGACAGGACCACTAGCGAATTCGCTCAGATTATCTGTGCTATCTCTGATTAACACTATACGAGAAAGGAAAGGTTGTGAGTAACTTTTAACAACGGATTCAACTATAGAGATTCTACCTCTTGAGTGTTGAAAATGTTCCTGAAAGAACTTACATCTTCATATCTGGCATCTGAAATTTTTGAGAAATGAAGCACACACAAAACCGATGTTCTACCAAAAAATTGAAAAATGAAATCTAGAATTTCTCCAGTGCTTTTTAAAGAAAACAGCCACCATCTGCAGCTCTTGCCCAAATTAATGAAACTGACATTGGACAAGCCGTGATGTACCTTGAAGAAAACTTCAGGAAATCTCTGCTGTAAAATAAGCAACAACACCTCCTAATAAAATCTTTGTACATTGTCAGGCCAAGCACAGGATGATTGATCAACACATTCAACTTTGAGCAGATAAAAACTGCATTCTAACGGATAGGATTGCAGTGATGGACGATGTGGCATACTGAGACTATGTATGATGCTGTCAACCTCAATGTCGTAAATTTTACCCAGAGTCTGGAATGTTCATAAACGATGCCCAAAATTCTGAATATCTTACACAAAGTACAAAAAGGTTCAAGAAGTTTGCCACAACGTGTGGGTTTTGGTTCAACCATATCAGCAACTCATCTGTATCCCAAACTCATGCAAGTAAATTATTGACTATGGGCAACAAGTGCGAATAGCACCGACTTTCACTTCTTAATAAAATCCAATCGTTGTTATACTTTAGATTCATGCACCTAATGCACTATTGTTGCCTGACAATTTTACCAACAGCTTCTTCTGAACAAATAGCAAACATCCCAATTAAAACGGGCAAAGTCCCCATGCAAGACCGATTCTAGAAACCCAAACATCAGAAACAACTACACAAAGCAAACTAAGAAACAGGATAGAAATACTGATTCAGCAGTTCAGCACATCCCAACGGGACCACAAGTTCCACCAAATCTTGCCCTTAAGGCCGGCATTACAGAGATCATAAGCACCATACAAGGAAAAAGGAAAAGAAAAACGAGAGAGAGTGAGATCAATTTAGTGATGAGAAAAAATTGGATATGCCAAAATTATATTAAAAATTGCTAGTAATATCTGTTGTCAATATCACACTAAGAAATGAATATTCATGGCAGTATTTTTAGATTTTCACATAATTATTAGAGAAAAATTGAAAGAAGCAACACCTGATATAATGTATGCAGTTTGTTTTTTTTTTTTTTTTTTTGTTGCTGAGGAGTCAACTTTTTCACAAAATAACATGGTTAACATACTCAATGGAAAAGGATCCGTCTCATAGTTACATTAACCATAATTTATTATTTCAAATGGCAATAATCTTTATACACATTGGTCTAAGCACCAAAAAAATTGTTTACAAGTCAACAGATTTGTTCAATAAAAGTTTCCTTAGACGAAATTTTAGACTCTTCTTCACACATTCTTTTTTATGATACCCACTTCATATGCATAAATTTGATGTATGTAACATATACACATACAACATTACGCACAAGAAATTTAACAAAAGTCAGTAAAAATGATTGAATACTGAATAAAAACTAACCAGATAAAACAATTCCAAAAAAGCCCAATAAACCTCCATTTTTCCGCAATAAACTAATAATAATAACCAGAAAAAATTACATTTAACAACAATATGAAAATCAAACCTGACATACGAGAACTTTGCCAAAACGGCTAAAAGCATCTTCGAGCTGACGATCGGTGATGTCCCAAGACAACCCTCCAACAAATATCCGATAGTCTTGCTCCTTCCCGGCCATCTTTCTCTGAAAACCAATCAATTCAATTTAAAAAATTTGTTAGCAGTTCAACATAAAGAATCTTCAAAATTAAATCCGGTGTTTCGCACACACCTATGCATGTACATGCGATAGAGAGAGATTAAAGTTACCAGTAAGAAAAGATCAAATTAGGATATTTTTGAGAGCGAATTTGATTTTGGAACTAACCCTAAGACACATGGAATTTCCTTTTCTAGGTCTATTATTATTATTTTTATTTTTCTGAACAATAAAGGCTTGTTCGGTAGAAATTTAAATTCAGACCTCATTTGATACATATTTTTTGTAAAATGAGAATGAAAAAATATAATTGTTATGGTCCCACACAAAAGATATAAAGTCAAATATGATGATTGAATGTAATGGATAACGGTCATATTTTTTATTTTTATGGTGAAAAAATAGAAATCAAACGGGGGCTCAATTTTAATTGAAAATATAACCATTTCACTTTCATCTCAAGTATGAGATTCATTAACGACTAATTTTTCAATTAAAATATAATTTAAATCTTCATCAAACGGGCTCTAAGCTTATTAAAATTAGGGCCCTGTTTGACCCATATTCTTATTTTCATTCTCATTCTTCTATTCATTTTCAACCACACATTTTTCAATAAAATAATATTTTTCATCACATCAATAACTTTTCCTTCTTTTTCAACCACACATTTCCCATCATATTACTATTTCAAAATTCATTCTTCCCCAATAATCTCTATCAAACACACTCTAGATTTTCAATATATTTTAATAATGTTGTAAAGGGAAAGTTTATTAGGGTTTGTAGTGAATGACAATTATACTCCTGCAGCCCTAGAAACTATTGTCATTGTATCATTGATTCTTACCTATAAATATAGGGCTTTGTTCATTAATAAAACACACACAAAGGTATTGACTCTAATTCTCTCTTCTTCTTGTTCTCTATTTTATAACACGTTATCAGCACGAACGCTTAATTTTTAAAATCTAGTGAAGGTAGTAATTTTTTTTTTTAAGTATAATCATTCATCACGTGTACCAAAATTAATTTGGTTACATGTGAATTATACATGCCGATTACATGTTTATTACTCTTGTTCATCTATCAATGTGATTTTTTTTTATAAAGTAAATTCCAACAGTCAGCCGATTAGATGGGCTTAATTTTTTCTGGTAGTTCATCTATCAATATGATTGTTTCTATTGAATTCTACATGTTCATGTCATTCATTTTTTTCTGCAATTATTTCATGTCATTCACTTTTTCTGTAATTATTCCTGACTGCAATTAATTCATGTTCCCTTAATATTAGTCAATTCACGTGCTAATACTATTAAATAATAGCAATAATAATAATTTCTTTATGAAATTCATGTGCACTTTTGACATTTTTTATTAATACATGTTGGTAAAAGATTTAGCCAATAAAATTTTGTCAATTTTGTTAACTTCTATATATGAAGATTTTATTTCCTAATACACGTTTGGTAATTAAATTTTAAATATAAATTCATATCCTATCTATTTGGTAAATAATTTTTACATCACTTTTTTTCGTATGGTAATTAATATTTTTGTTTAAATATTTGTGATGTTCTATTTTAAATTTTAAATTAATATTCTATCATATTGTTGCTCTTGAAGTAACACAATATTATAATTAATATTCCAAAATAATATTATTTGCTCCTGAAGAGCATAAATTATAATTTTTAATATTCTTGAAGAATATTAATATACCGCTTTTGAAGAAATAATATTAAAATACAATGTGCTCTCGAAGTAGCACATATTTCGAAAAACATATTATTTTAAATTAGTGTTTATCCCTGAAGGAAAACACGTAACTCATCTAGTATAGATTTGTCTTCAACAACCAGAGACAGCAGCTTAAATCAATGGAATATCATAAATATTGTCATGTTATGTTGTGCGTTGACCTTTTCAATCACATGCTACAAAGTCAAACCACATATGTTATGTTGTACATTAGCATATAACAATTGGTAGTCCGCAGTCACCATGGCTATGCACCGATAATCATTGATAAATTGATGGGAAGAAATCAAAGTCATCGTCTGTGATAAATCAACGCCATCATCCGTTTCACGTGTCACACCACATACCAGGTTTAATTTCTTTTCTTTCTCCATAACTATGTGCTTAATAGACTTTATATTCTTTTTATATTATTATGTTATCCAAATAAAGCGCACATCTATACTTATTAATGTCCATAAAGAATATTTTACCATTCTTGAAGAATCCAAAATTTATGTATATGATGTTAATATTCTATGAGAATATTACTTGCGCTAGAATAGCAAATTTTATGTGATATAGTTTATTTCATGATTTGAGAAATTTTCTAGATCGATATCATAAATGAATATAATGTTGTTGCTCCTGAAAAAGTTCATCTCTACAAATAATACACGACTCTTGAAGAGTTAATATTTTCTAAATAATAATTCGTTGCTCCTGAAGTAGCACACAATAATTTATGTTCTAATAATATTTTACTTGCTCTTAAAGATGATAATTAAAAATTATGTCTTTACTCTCGAAGAGTAAATTCTTATACAATTTATTATTTCAAACAATAATACATTATTGCTCCTGAAGAGCAAAACACTCTGATTCAATAGTCCAGAAGAATGTTATTCATAGATATATATATTACAAATATTTTGTTGCTCATGAAACAGCATAACATTATATTGATATTCTAAAATAATATTATTTGCTCCAGAAGAGCATGATATTACAATTTCAATATTTCAGAAGAATATTAATTGATTTCTATGTGAAATCACAAATTAAATTATTCAATTTCTTTACGTATCCATTCTCTACATTATGATTTATATATTGATATTCTAGTTATATTTTATTTGCTCTCAAATAGCATAATTAAAAAAATTCTATTTTTACTCTCGAAGAGTAAATTTTTATCCAATTTATTATTTCAAATTATAATATGTTGTTGTCCTTGAAGAGTATGATACTACGATCCCAATATTCCGGAAGAATATTGATCTATTGCTCTTGAAAAATTTATAATTAAAAGTAATGTGTTCTCGAAGTATCACATTTTCGAAAAATATATAATTTTGAATTCGTGTTTATCTCTGAAGGAAAGCATATAACTAATGTCACGAGAACATTGATTAGTTTGACTACTTGAATGATATATGACTATATAATGTTTATTCATATTCTTCGAAATTAAATAATTGAAATATACCTTATAGTGAACCAGAAGTTCAATTTAATTGGCATGACCAGTTGGACCATCGCTGGATCAATAATGATGCGAAATTTAAAATTCAAATGGATATTCAATGAAGAACCATAAGATTCTTCAATCCAATAAATTTATATTATATCATTTGTTCTCTTTATCGACAATTGATCATTAAACGCCACTAGCTAAAATAAGATTCAATTCACTACATTTTTGAAAATTAATTAGGGTGATATATGGGGCCCCGTCACCCACCATGTTGACCATCTAAATATTATTTGTATCTAATAGATTTGATACAAATATTAGATGATTGCATGGTGTTCGCAACCTGAAGTTTGCGAAATTATTGCTCAAGTTATGAGCATAATTTTCAAATTATATAATCAAGACTGTGTATTATTAATGCTAGTGGGCATAAATCTCAATATTTGAATAAGTGTTAGTTGAGATGTCGATAAGTTATTTAACACTATTGTTTGTTAAATGCCTCCAATTAATTTAATTGAGAACAAAGTATTTTTCCCTTTGTGTTTCGGTAATTCTATTACACATAATTGTCAACATCATAGTTCTCCCTATTACAATTGGCTTATGATCAGAGGCTAATTTTTCATCTAATTATTTTGATAGTGCAGTATATGCAAAATCAACCCACCACAATGCACTGAGATGAAAAATAAAGAATGTTGAGAATAAATGCATAGTTTGAACCCTTATTCCAAATAGGTGATATTTTATAATGCTGAAAAAAATTATTGTCAAATTGACTGGACAATTCTTTCAGCATTATGGGGGAATTAAGAAGTTGAAAATAATGTACAAATGCATCATTATCTAAATTCTCGCAAAAGATCACTCGAACAAGAAGTTCGAAAGATAATTTATTTAGATGCATTTACTGATCAAAAGGATCAAAATGCTCCAATACAAATTGATGTCCTAAAATGACAATTTGATATCATTATATTTGATATATCTATGGCACGCCTGAAGTGTGATGTGTTCGATTCTAATACAAAAGTCTTTGAACAAAAATGGAGCAATTAGCAAAGATGGTCTCATTAAGGAGGCATATACTTTTAATGAGTATTTAGACATAACAAATTATAAAATCCCTGAAGAGGTTCAGGTACCTGATATATTGAATTTGAGATATTTCAATAAGTTATGTCGTTATGGAGTAAGAAATAGAATCGAAAAACGAAAAGTTGTCAACAACAATTTTGTACATGATGTGCTGCATCATATATGAATCATGAGGAATCAAAATATATGCGTCAAAATATATCGATCGAAGTAATATTTGGCCAAATAAAATGGACGCAATCCTAAATTGATTTTACTAGAGAAACATGATGTTTTTGGACATGTAGTCCAACAATTTAAAGATATATATTATGTGAAAAGAAAATGAGAAAAATGAAGTCATAATTTGTATTGTACGACTCTCAACATAGTGAATTTCTCAAAGATTGTCGTGAATGAAATCACGAGTCTATATCTTGACGATACATGAAATTAGAAATATGTGATAGTCAACTCATATGTCATGACTATTAATGTTATCTCTGAAAATATTTAATATGCCTGAAGCATAACTCAAATGATACATGCCCGAGAACCATATTTTCAAATTAAATTGCAAAGATCATTATATGGTTTGAAACAATCTGAGCACATGTAGTATAATCGCCTTAACGAATATTTGTTGAATGAGGGTTATAAAAATGACGAGGTTTGCCCATGTGTTTTCATAAAGAAAACAAACATTGGATTTGTAATTGCGGCAGTTTTTGTTGATGATTTAAATTTAATTGAAACTCCTGAAGAGCTCAACAAAATTGCTAATTATTTGAAAAATGAATTTGAGATGAAGGATTTGGGAAAAATCAAATTTTGTCTCGGATTGCAGATTGAACATTTCCCAGAAAGATTATTTGTTCATCAATCTACATATACAGAAAAAGTTATAAAACGGTTTTATATGGATAATGCGCATCCATTGGCATCGCCTATGGTTGTTCGATCACTTGATGTGAAAAAGATCTATTTCGTCCACTTGAAGATGAAGAAAAATTATTGGTCCTGAAGTACCATATCTTAGTGCAATTGGAGCATTAACATATCTTGCAAATTGCACTCGATCCGACATAACTTTTTTCTGTAAATCTCCTTGCAAGATATAGCTCTATACCAAGTCAAAGACATTGGAATGGAGTTAAACACATTTTTCGTCACCTAAAGGGTACGATTGATTTGAGATTATTTTACTCCCAAAAGTCGAAATTTATTTTAGTGGGATATGCAGATGCAGGTTATCTATCTGACCAACATAAAGTTAAATCACAAACAGAATATGTGTTTACACGTGGAGGACCAGCTATATCATGGAGATCTGTGAGCAATCCTTGACAGCAACATCCTCAAATCATTCTGAAATTATTACAATCCATGAAGCAGGACGAGAATGTGTATGGTTGAGGAACATGACCCATCATATCCAAGCATCATGTGGGTTAATTTCAACAAAAGATAGTCCAACAATTTTGTATGAAGACAATGCAGCTTGTATAGCACAACTCAAAGGAGACTATATCAAAGACGACATGACGAAACATATTTCTCCAAAATTCTTTCATAGACACGAACTTCAGAAGAATGACGACATTGATGTTCAACAAATTCGCTCAAGTGACAACTTGGCTAATCTATTCACAAATGTATTGCCAACATCTACATTTAAGAAGTTAGTCCATGGGATTGGAATGCGTCGACTCAAATATTTGAAGTGATCAACATCAGGGGGAGTAGCTGTACTCTTTTTCCTTCGCATAGGTTTTATCCCACTGGGTTTTCCTAGCAAGGTTTTAATGAGGCAGCATTTATTTTTAATACTTCGAAATAACTGTACTCTTTTTCCTTCGTTTGATTTTTTTGCCCCATTGAATTTTTATCAAACAAGGTTTTAACGAGGCAGATATTTTGTAATGTGTCATTCAAGGGGGAGTGTTGTAAAAGGAAAGTTTATTAGGGTTTGTAGTGAATGACAATTATACCCCTGCAGCCCTAGAAATATTACCATTGTATCCTTGATTCTTACCTATAAATATAGGGCTTTGTTCATTAATAAAACACACACAAAGGCATTGACTCTAATTCTCTCTTCTTCTTGTTCTCTATTTTATAACAAATAAAAGTTAATGAAATATATGATTGAGAAGTTGTAGATCTCATTTGTAGTTAACATTAATTATTAATTAAAATGTAGATTAAAATTTGTATCAAATTTGAACTAAGTAAAAATCAGCAATAAACAATTTTTTATTCGTAATTTTAAAATAAAGTAAAACTTACATTCCAAATAATTAAAAAAATTTAGTATACATATTCTTATAAATAAAAATATATTTACGCCTAAACATTTAGCCTCTGTTTGAAATTGGATCCATTTGATCTGTGTTTCCGTTTTCTTTTTAGTTTTGAGTTCATTTTCAATTTTTTATTTTGAGTGATTGTTTTAAAATTGTTAAAAATTCGTTTCTTTTGTTATTTTGAATTTTTTTTTTCAGAATAGAAAATTAGAAAATATCTATGTTTTGAAATTTGAGAACTTATTTTATGTCATTTTATTCCATAAAATTTGGAAAAAAAAATTCACATCTCTCTCTCTCTCTGGAAAGAAAAAACTCAATTGGCTAGAGATGTGTGGGCTTCGATTTGATAACGAGTTATATAACTAAGAGGAAAGAGATATAATATAAGGGTCTGTTTGATTGCAAATGTGAAATTTGAGTGGAAAGAAAATGAATTACAGAGAATTTGCCTAAAATTTGCTTTATCGGGGATTAGTGATTAATTGTGTTTAATTGATATAATTTTTCACCCGATTTTTTTTTAAAATTTTAAATTTTTTAATATTCGTTTGACTTTATTTTTTTTATACAAACTGTCCATTAAAATTATAATTTTTTTTGCCATTGGGTCTAGAATTTGTTCCGATTGTCAAAAAAAAACTTTAGTGTTTGTTTGTGTGTGATTTTTGGGGTAAGAATTAATTTTTAAATAGTGATATGATGGGAAATGTGTGGTTGAAAAAGAAGGAAAAGTTATTGATGTGATGAAAAATATTATTTTATTGAAAAATGTGTGGTTGAAAATGAGAATTGATTATCAAAATCTCTCCCAAACAGGCTCAAAATTACCATATCAAATATCATTCGTTTGACTTTATTTTTCATGCAAATTGTAAATTAAAGAGATAAATTTTTTTTACCATTGGATCTAGAATAAATTTCAATTGAAAAAAAAATCTGAAAATGATGGGAAAAGCAATTCCCTTTTTTAGAGGAAAATAGGCGCGTCGTGGATTGGGGCGAGGGGAGGGGGTGAAAATTGTTTTGCCAAAAAAATTAATGCCATCAAACATATGATTTTGAGAGGAAATGGAAAGTGAATTCCATTTTTCATGGAATGCACTCCCCATCAAACAGGCCTTAAGAGGAAAGAGCCAAAATTCTTGTATTGTTTTATACTGAGAACCAATACTTCATATTCATAGAATATAACTAGGAAAGAAAGAGGCATAATCGCGAATTACCTTTGAAGAAAATAAGAAATTATGTAGAACAATAGCATTTCATGATTAATTGGCAAATCTACTTTAATTCTCTATGAATCAATTATATGTTGGAGTTGGACCATTAAAATGGTTAGAATAATATAAACATAATGTTTGGCATAACGGTTGACATCCCTCTCACATGGATGTGTAGATCTCACTTGAATAAAATAACATTTTTTCCTCGTGTGTGAGGGGGGTGTCAACCATTATATCAACAGTTATGTTCGTTTAGCATTTTCCAAATGATTAAAGCAAATTGGTATAAGTCTAGAGGCAACAAACAATTCTTTCTACCACTATGTTAATATTGAGAAGACTTTCAAATGAATATTTCGTAATGATATAACACTCATCTTGATAAAATGATTTAAACTACTTATTTTAAAATGATCGTTTTTCCTCTTCATCCGTTGCTAAATCGATGACCTGTGTCTTATGTATAAGTAATAAGGGTTTTTTTTTTTTGTTTTTTTTTTTAATTTGAATTTGAAGTGAAGAAAAAAAACAATTTTGCTGACAAATACGTATTTTTTATTTTGTGAGTGTCATTCAAAAATAGTATTTAACCTACAACAAATAGCAATAGAATATCACATTTTCAATTTTACTAATTAAACATGAATTTAATTATGAAACATTTAGTGCATATTTTGTGAGTAATTCTCGAAAACATAATGAAAACTAATTTTATTTTCAGATTAAAATAATTTTTAATTTATTGATATTTATTTGCTTATTTTGTAAATTATTGAAATCCGTAAATTATTGAAATCCGTTATCCGAAATGATGAAATTTTGAATTTTATTTTCTAACATAAAGTCAGAGATTTTTTTTAATGATAAATTATATATATTTTTTCATAATCGGAAGAAAACCACTAAAATCCACCTAATCCATGAAAATCTATAAAATATAACTCTTTTAAAATTATGTGAAATCCTATTTAAATTCATTAAATCCATAAGAATTCATGAATATTAACCAATCCATTAAACTTTGAGTTAAGAACACCCTCCATGATCTTTAACAAAACTCAATTGATAAAAAGCATGGCCATTTTTGCCCAATTCAAGAATTGAAACAATCCCATCCCTATGCACAAAAATGTCACACCACTATAAAATCAAATAAACTTTATATTTTCTGTACAATGTACAACATTTTAATACGTGAAGTGAATGACTTCAGAACAATAAACAATTACGAGAATTATGAAAAAAGAAGATACACAACTGTACAAGATTTCCATGTTATCGATCAATGGCCGAACTTCTTTCAACTCGCGACGTTGAATTATTCAGGCAAAAGTGGTAGTCAAAAAACAACTGTGCCTCCATTGTAGAGGTAACTTTGAATTAGATTTGGAATGTTCCGTTGAACTTTCTTTTGCTTAATTTTTGAGGAAGGATTTGCAGACGGGGGTTTGATTCAGTCCCCGAATTCTCTGCAGCCAACTGATAACTCTCAACCAACTCAAGCTGTCGGGCGACTATCTCAGATCGCCTTGGTAGAAGTTCCACAGCCTCGCCACCCGGTATCACAATGTATTCAATTGCAAGTCGAACTTCCTAATGAAGAGCCAACAGGAATCAAGATCAGTCACTCAGAGGCTGCAATCAGAAATTCATGGCAAAGTCCTTTACAAATATCGAGGCAACGAGCATTGTCAAAAATCGACAAGAATAAAGAAATGATAAATAATTTACAAACTTAAAAGAGTTTAATAAGCACTTCAAATTTGATTGGAAATGCTGGGAATCAAATGAGGCAGGGCCTACACATATTTCCTAAACAACTTGTACTGTTGGATTGTGCAACTACGAATGTACGCAGTTTGAGTCTTTAACGGTTCAGATCACACCCTTCTAGCTCCCTCATGGTTAACCCAGTGTAAAAGCATAAGGGTGTTTTCCTAAAAGACAATGCTACATGTACATAATTTTTTTTACCTAATCATTTACCTACTATTTACAATAGGAGGTGGGGACAACATTTGAGAATTTTTATATTCACGCGGGGTGCGCGTGCATTGTAAGAGGGGAGCACCTTTCGGTACCCCGTACCCCCCATTCGGTACAAATAATTTTTTCCTTTCCCAAATTACAATTGAAGTAAAATAATGTCCCTGATTGAGCCCATTAGTTAAAATTCATTTTCAACAAACATTCTCCCAATAAAATAACTTTGCATGTAAACCCAACATTTTTCTTATTTTTTAACTACGCATTTTCCAAAAATCACTTTTTACAAAATTTATTATTAAAAATGAGGCTCAAACATGGTCTATACAAGCAAGTCTACTATCCCTCAATAAGACACCTAAAAACTTCTTAAAAACATGGGACTCACCCTAAATATCCAGTGAAGATAGCTAAAAACCTTAAAATTCTAACAAATAAAATCTAATTGGAATGCAAATGATTCATGAGATGAAATATCAAAATAATTGTGATGTAAAATTTTAATAAAATTACACTGAATGCTAGAATGCGCTAAATTGTTTAGTCAATTAGCCCCAGTTTGGTGCCATTATTTGGGAAATACAATGTTTTGAATAATGAATTTTTGGAGAATGTGTGGTTGAAAAGTAGAAAAAAGTTGTGTTTACATGTAAAATATTTTATGGTGGTTGAAAATGAGTATGTAGAAAAAAGAGTTTGAAATAATGGTTGTCAAATAGGGGCTTGGTAACTCTAATTATGACTTATTGTCAGTTAAGTTCATTACAATGAGGATTAATGGTCCCACAAAATGTGTTGATAATAAGTGAATATTAGTAGTGAATTCGTGGTTAAATTAATATTTGACTTCGACTACAAATCATAAGGAGACTACAATGAAACCCATACAAGCAATGGAGTAATTGGAATCAGACTATCACCATAGGGATCCCCCCAATCTTTTGGTTGTTTTTTCCCCGTTCATGCATTATAGAAAAATCTACTTAACAATAATCCGAAGTCCATGATCAAAACTCAGATGTTGGGAAAATACGCTACCTAGGTTATACAATTATGCCAAAAGCCCTATCTTTGTCAAATTGATATATAATTGTACGGTAAATTAATGAGACAAGACTTACCCTTCTATCCTTGATGCACGTTCAAATTCATCTTACCCAACCATATTTGCTTCTTTAAGGGAGTGCAAGCGAGTGGAAACTACACACACACACAATCAAAAGTATGAGTTCTAACATAATAATCATCTTCTATGTTGTTCAAAAACAGTTCACCTCACTGGGGAATAGACTTTCCATAAGCAAGAATTAGATTACCAATTGAGGCAAACATCACTAGAGATGACGCCACTATCAAATTTACTTCCAAGATTATAATTTCTACAATTTGCAATATATTTGCTTTATAACCTTCATAGGGATGATACCATTTAGACTCTGGTACCTCCAAGATTATTAATTTCTAAGAATTGCTATATGATCCATACCAGCCCAAACTACCACATAACAATTTCAACTTCCAAACAATAAAATTAGTGAGCAGAACAAAATTAACATGGGGAAGGAATGCACCTCCAAGGCATCAATCTCCTCCAGAGATGGTTTTCTTTTTGGTGCATCATCTTTAATCTCATTATTTAAAGAACTTTTGTTTGATTGCTTTTGTAAAGAGCCAAATGAGTCCATTCCAAGAATCATACGAATTGCCTTCACCATATTTGTCATTGTATTTGACTGCAGTTTCAACACAAGAACAGCAGATTAAAAAATCATTTAATAAATCTTAAATTTTATTTAGATAAGAACAAATATGTTAATACCTTAATAACAAATACAGGCAAATGGTGAAACTTTGCCACACTGCGGATCCAAGGATTCTGTTTCATTTCGGAACTAGATGTCAGAATAGCATTTGCAGAACCAATATCACCGGTCACATCTATTTCATCCTCAAGCCCCATTACAGCTGCTACTTGTAACAAATCAACCTCTTGGATCTAAAATAGAGCAAAAAGGGATAAATTTGATCTTGCATCCCTATATAATTAACTCGCAATGCTAGGATATATATTCTTTATATATAATAAAACAATGTTTGCAAAATGTGTGCTACACTGCTACTTCATTTATTTTGTACAATCAATATGTCACCCCAGAAAATGGTATAATATATCACAAATATTTTATTCTCATCTGACCCTAGAGTAAACATGAATTTGAATATCGATGGAAAAGACAAAAATGATAAAGGAAGACTAAGAAGTTACCTTGTAAGTGTAAACATACGATGGGCTGCTCCTTGTGCTTACAGAACTGTTTGTGCCCACTTTCTTGGGCTTATAACAGCATTCCTCATCTTCCATACCAAAATCTATTATAGTTTCTTTATTTTCATTATTTGTCACTTTTGGGGGTTCAACTAGTTCTTCTTCAGTAGTTTGAGTAGATTTCAACGAACTATTAGCTTCCGGATCTACTTGGCGGACATCAAATAGTGGAGATTTCCCTAGTGTCCACAGCTTGCAGTCAAGTTCAGTGCTAGAATAATGCATTAATTATTCAAAAATTACTGTAGGAACAAGACTTCCAATATACCTGCTAGTATGGCATCCACGGTTGAATCCAGTCTATGATGAACTCGACATTCAGTTCTTGATATCATCTCAACAGCACATGTAAATGTAGGAGGTCCTTTCCTCTCAAGAATTGTTTTCTGCAGTTTCCTCTTTCTTGCTTCCTCATCACCGAGAGTGACACTCTGTTTTCAAACAAACCAAAAGTTGAAGCGTCACTCTGCTATAAAATGAACTAAGTGCATGTTTGGTATGCACTAATGGAGTACCAGGAAAGTATAATTAACAGTCTAGTACCGTCCATCGTCCCTGCCAAACAGGCCTAACAAGTTTTTTAAGTGTTGATAATTCTGACCCGAGAAAGTTCAAAATTACTATTTTGAATTACATGACAAGAAGTGTAAATGGCTAAGCTTATTACAGTTTTTCAACATGATACTAATGAGCCAAAAGAACTAGTCCACTGAATGCTGGACATATTGTGAAACTGAAACACACAAATAGATGAAAATGAAATGCAAGGGGGTCCATTTGCACCTCTATGCCACCAACAAGGATCTGCAAAGAGGGATTTTTTATGATGTTCTCCATAGTTATGCCATGTGCTGTAGCAACAAGCTGAACTCCTCTCTGAGCTATTGTACTTGCAGCCATTGCTTCTAGCTCTGTTCCAATTTCATCAATTATAATGGTTTGAGGCATGTGGTTCTCGACTGCTTCAATCATTACCTATTTAGGATCCAAAAATAGTAAATATTCACCAGCTAAATTGGAGCATCCACAAATTATGCAAAACAGAACAATGAGCATTGTGTATACCACTCACATTATGCTGCATATGAACATTTGGGACTTGCATCCTTCTGGCACGACCTATACCAGAATGAGGTACATCCCCGTCACCTCCTATTTCATTCGACGTATCAACAATAACTACACGTTTATTCTGGTCATCAGCCAGCATTCTGGCAATCTCTCTGCACAAGCAAAGTTACGTCATCACAATTGCAAGTAATATTTCTTTTCCAATCGGATAAATGTTATTAAACCTGCCAAGTATTAAATTCCTTTTCAGTCACATGGTAATAGATATATCACCACAAATGCACCGGTAGCTAATTTTTCTTTATTAAGAAGTAGCTAACTACTTATTATTTAGCATCTGACCATCAAAGATATCTGACAACGACAAGCAGCAAGTGACAAATTTTAACAGGTTTTTGAAGTATCAAATGGAGTATACCTGATTAAGGTTGTTTTACCAACTCCAGGAGGCCCTATAACCAATATGGAGCCTCCTCCTTCAACTAAATCCCGTATGATTTCAGCACTTCCAGATACAGCCCGCCCCCACCCGGCATGTAAGGCCAATGATTTGCATTTTACGATTTCGAATGGCACTTATACGATGTAGAGAGTGATCAATACCAGAGCGGTTGTCATCAGAGAACTCCCCAACCTGCAGGCAATCAATAAACTTCACACTAAAACCCTGTTATGATCACCTCTATACAACAATACTAGTGCAAATGTGCACAAATTCAGATTTTTATATACTCTTTATAGTTTTCAAGTAATTTTTTCTCATCAGTAGGATTTTAATCTACATAAAAATCGTCTTCACAGGATTTAAAATATTAAGGTCGCTATCAAAAATCATCATGAACAATTAACCAGGAATAAAATATTTGTTCTTGAAACAGAAACAAGAAGTTTCCAAATGAATGATATTTAAAGCTAGATAATAGGTTGTGACTTCTTAGATTGAGTGAATTATTGTGTATTAGACAACTTTTGAAATTGCATCGTGGAGATCCTCAAGCTTCACAGGCTGCTCTGAGATCGCCCAATCACCATATGGAAATCGTGCAAGTGGCTTCCTTCCCAAGTCCATAACCACCTCAATTAACTCCCCAATATCCTTATGCCTAAGCAGCTCTTGCCTCATTCTCAAAGGCACTGTTTCAAGAAACAACTCTAAGTCTGAGACCACCTCATTCTCCTGAAAACTCGAACTCGACGTGGAAGCCACGTTCGAGGAAACTGATGACAACCCATTTCCTGAATTGGGCCAGTCTCTTGGACGTCGAATCTCAGGCGACCGAACCTCCGGCACCGGGGCCCCAGAAGATGATATCTTCCCAATTCTACCACGTGTTCGACGAAACGCTGCAGAAAACCTAGGAGCTGTCAATTTGCAATCTCTCAGATACCCAAAGGTTGAAATGGGGATCTGCTTAGCTGAGTACCATGAACTGCGCAAATCAATCAACACAAAATGGGAATTCAGAGGTCTCATTGTTTTCCCTTTCCTTGTGTAAAAATCACTACTACCAATAGGAAATCTACTTTACTTGGTGTGTAAATTCGCATTGAGATGAGGGGGAAGATTCGATGGGATCTCCTGTGGCATCGGAGGAAAAGAGGGCCCTTGAATAATAGTGCCAAAATACGAAAAAAACTGTTGAACGAACAAGAAAGCTTGTCCACGTGAAAGTGTAATACGTGGGGGGATGTTGGGTCCACACAATGAGGTTGGGTGCGTTTGGGACTCTGTCAGCTCAATTTTGCCGAAAAAAATACGTGTCAATATATAATTGAAAAAAAAAAAAAAACACCCAAACCTGTCAAATGCCCCTGTTCAAGGAGCATTATTCCGGTCTGCTTGCTACAATCGTTTGAATAATACTATTTCACCACTTTAATTGACACTTTGAATGATCCGACCTCACTACTCCTCTCACATTGGAATCGGGTCCCACCCCATTAAATTTAATATTTTTGTCTCTCATGTGAAGAGAGTGATGGGGTCGAGATCATCCAAAATGTCAATCAAAGTGATAAAGTAGCATGATCTTTCAATACAATTATCAGACATTCGTATTAAAACTTTTCAGTTATGGTGCCATTTTTTTTAAAGATTTGGTAGATTCGCAATATTATTGAAAGGTTGGAGATCATATATGTTTTTTGTTCAAAAATAAAATAAAAGAAAATAAAAAGAAAAACAGAAAGAGTATAAAATTCAAAGGTCTAAACGATTAGGATTAAACTATTTCAACACTTTGATTGACATTTTGGATGATCTGACTCCACCACTCCTCTCACATGGGGTCGAGTCCCACCTCATTAAATTTAATATTTTTGCCCCCCATGTGAGGGGGGCGGGTGGGACCGTGTCAACGAAAGTGTCAATCGAAGTGTCACCATAACATAGTCCATTCTTGTATTGGACAGTTAATGAATATTTCAGCTTTGTCTCTTATAATTTTGTTGGATTTTGCTATTTGTACATCCGGGATGACATCTCGGATGACATTCTCCCTCACAATAGGAGAGGGCCTACGTTCCAATAAAATAATCATGGTCCTCTTATTGTGAAGGGAATGTCATCCGAGATGTCATCCCGGATGCACATGTAGCAAGATCGAATTTTGTTTCTACTTACATTTATGCAGAAATCTTTGTTTTTATTTGATAAATACACATTGATTGTAAATTGGCCAAGAGAAGTTTTTAAGAGGATGCTTAAAAAAAAATTCTCACAATCAAATAATTTGTCATGAGTCATTTTATCAGGAATTTCTAAAAGACAACCAAAAAAGGAAAATTGTGCATCTATGCGTTTACTCTTTGAACAGTAAGCACTTGGGTTAGAGAATTTCAAGTTGTGCTTTCTCTTGGCTTGTCCATTTAGAGCTAATGTGTTGCGACAGGAATGCCTTAATTCATTTCCAGACTCAGCAATAGCATTTATTAAGGTCCTATACTCCCCTCCCCAGTCTGATTGAATTGCTTTGATTTTCTTAACAAACTTGTTTTCAACCAATTGTTTAAATTGAATGAAGGTTAGGTTTTTGTCCTAATGGATAAATTCATGTAAATCTGCTGAAAACGTCTATAAGATTATCCATAAATTAATAATATAGGTGCTTGAACCCCATACACACTCTCTAAGCATCCCATGTAGCATCACTCTCTCTTATCTCGTCCAGTTGTCCTTGACAAAACAATAATTGGAGTTAAATTCAATACAAATTTCATTATCAAGTTTTAGGATAAAGCTGCTGACGTGGCAACGTGCGATTGGATTTTTTTTCTCATCTTCCAATAATGAAATGTCATGTGTTGTCTGTAAAGATTTTTTGTCAAAAAATTTCTATATTTGTAGCATAATTGCAAGTTTTAATTAAGAGGCACTAAGCAATTTTTTGGTAACAACATGTAATGGTGGACAAGTGCTGAGTATGAATGTTACAAATTCTCAACTTATTACCATTTCCAACAGACAACATCCGCTTACCATTATGGCTGCTGATTTGATTGAACTTGTTCGTGTCTGGAGTGGCATGGTTGCTGGCACCACTATCAATAGTTAATCCATAGATTTCCACCAAGTATATTCAGAATTGGGAACCATTGTACTCACAGCTCCTGCTTCAGTTGGCCGTGAGCTAATCTGTTCTTGTGGACACACCTTTATCCCCGTAATAGTCCTTAAATATTGTGCATTTTGCCAAGGGAAGAACCATTTTACTTTAGAGCAAATAGTTATCATTTTCTAACTTGTCAACTGTTCGTGTGAGATTTGCCCCCAAAATGGGTTGAAGGAACTAGCCCTCAACCCTCATCAATGAAGATGGTTCAAGATTAATCAATTTTTGTTTTGAATATGTAATTCTTGAACACATTTTTCTTGCATTTATTTTTAGAAAACTTCTCTTATTCAAAACTTCAAAAAGAAAATTTTAAAATTTTAATGTCCATTGATTTTTTTTATAAATTTTGATAAAATAGGTAAAATGTGTAGCCGAAAAATTATGAATCACATAAAGTATCTCTTTGAGCCACAATTTTGGCTATAGAATGTATTTTGGAATAATAAATTGATAGAGAATGAGCAATTAAAAAATAAGAAAAAAATTTGAATTTATGTATAATATTGTTATATTGAAAAATGTATGATTAAAAAAAAAAAGAAAAAAATATTTTAGAAATAACGGGATCAAATAAGGGCGAAATATATAATTTAAATTAATTATTAACTTAAATTAAAACCTATATTTTAATCCGTTAAAAGTACCTCTAAAATTTCAGTCCAAGAGCGTGCGGAGGCGGCAAAGAGAATCCCACACATGGAGACTCTGCCGCCAATGCTACAACACGTGTCGCGTCTGAGGGCAAAATTTTGCATGCCTCATATGTCAATCCCAAACCCTGTACTTATTTTTCTAATTGCCTAAACCACCCTTCATATGATCACATTTTAAAAATATATGGCCCCCGAACATATTTCAATGGTGCAAAGTCAAAGGATAGAAGTGAAGTAGTCTCAGTTGAATTGGCAGTCGCAGTGTGAGGGTTCGATTCCTGTCTCTTACAATGTTTGAAACTCTTTGTGGACATCAGTATTACAACTCTTGTATCCTATCCTATTGAGGCACATCCCGCGATTTATCTCATCTACAATGCTTTAGGGGCGAGACAATAGGAGACCTTCAAGATTGGGGTTTAACCTTTAGATTTAAAAAAATATAAAACTCATCATCTACTTCTAGGGACAAAACGGTACTATCAACCTATTAATCCCCAGTATTCCTACAAATTCATGGAAACCAGCCAGAGGCAAGAGCCGAAGAACAGGAAGCAGAACCAGTGAAAAGCAAATAATGAAGGGAGGATTTCTAATATACGCAGTTGGTGTTGCTCTCTTAACTTGCGCAATCCTCCATGCAAACCCAGAATACCCAAAAATTGTCCAAGTGACAGAAACTTACAACCACCTACTGGCCACCGCCACAGAGCACCACTTCAAAAATTTCATGCAGGAGTACGGGAAAGAATACTCTACTCATGAGGAGTATGTACACCGCCTTGGGATCTTCGCAAAAAATCTGATCAGGGCAGCGGAACACCAGGCGATGGACCCCACAGCCATCCATGGAGTCACGCAGTTTTCTGATCTTTCTGAGGAGGAGTTTGAGAGGATGTACATGGGTATCAAAGGTGGCGGTGGTCCGGGTGGTGCTGCACCGTGGGCTAGTGGCGGAAACGGTGTACCCATGGCACCGGAGATAGATTTGAGTGGCTTGCCGGAGAGCTTTGATTGGAGGGAGAAAGGTGCTGTTACCGGTGTGAAGATGCAGGTGAGTGACTGCTTATTCAGCTATTTTAATTTGTTTATAAATTGAACTTTTCATCTTTTTCTCTTTCCTTCTTATTCGTTAAGGAAAATGTCATATTGATAAAATCAAAACTACAACTAACCTCAACTTTTCACTGACCTTTTAAGATGGAATTTGACATCTCATTAAATTGAAACAGCTATTCAATCCGAAAGCATGTTTGTGTATAAACTATTTAAATTACAAATAGATATAAATGAATGATCTTTCGAAATCGTATGAATAAAAAATGGCTTAATCGTTTATAAACAGTTTATAAACATGAGCCGAACATTGACTTTAGACTTGAACAAGCAAACTGATTCTGTTAGTGATGTTTTCCAAAAGAGCCAAGGCTTGTGCAATTGGGCTATCTAGTATGTCTTTTTAAGATCGAATATTATTGTATGCTTCATTTAAGGGATACTTTGGCAATGAATAATTTTCAAGAAATGAAAATTTTGAAAATGTTATTCAAGTAACAACATTTTTTGGGGGGGTAAAACCACACCGATCTACTAAAGGGACTCATACATGAGTAGGCTTCCTCTCGACATTCACGCAATGTGATCTGGAACTTTAACTCGTTAGATTCAGTAATTTGGTCCACAGTCATGCTATAGTACGAAATTGTTGACCGACATAGGGGCATGTGACATTCTATAATTTCACTGTTTAAAACACACTCAACTTTTCTATCAAATTATCTGCTGCCACCTACACTTCCCACTACATCTGTCAAAATCCTTCTGGCATAGTGGCATAATCCTTTGGTTTATTAATTGTACTAATAACTTGATGTTAAGATAGAGGGACCCATCCTCCACTGATGTGCCAATACTATCCTCCACTGATGTGCCGATACTAAGAGCCCACAAACTGATCTAATGGTGCGATGATTAGTTACATCATTGCGTGTTTTACAGGGAACTTGCGGGTCTTGCTGGGCATTTAGCACCACGGGAGCTGTTGAAGGAGCTAATTTCATTGCAACTGGGAAGCTTCTAAGTCTTAGTGAGCAACAGCTTGTAGACTGTGATCATGCGGTTAGTTTCGGCCAGATTTTCAGTAATTAATAATTATTGGCATATTAAAACACGGAAGACGGATCATAGCTTGTTTTATATTGTTGTTGTTGATTAAAGATTACACGGTCTGTGTTCAGTGTGATGCAACAGAGGAGGATGCTTGTGATGATGGATGCTCGGGGGGACTTATGACTAACGCTTACGAGTACTTGATCGAGGCAGGAGGTATAGAAGAAGAGGATGTGTATCCTTATATGGGAAAACGCGATAAATGCAAATTTAGACCGGAGAAAGTAGCCGTTAAACTTGTGAATTTCACCAGCATTCCAGTGAATGAAAATCAGATTGCTGCCTATTTAGTACATCATGGCCCTCTTGCAGGTATAATATTACTCTTTATTCCATTGATATAATAATATATCATCTGATTTCGGAGAAGAATTATTCTTTCATTAGCCATGGGATCTTTAGTGATTTTTCTTTTCTTTGTCAATTGATGGTTTTCTTACCTTGAATTTGTATATGCAGTGGGGATAAATGCAGTGTTTATGCAAACTTACATTGGTGGTGTATCATGCCCGCTTATTTGTGGCAAGAAGTGGCTCAACCATGGCGTACTTCTAGTTGGCTACGGCTCGAGAGGTTTCTCGATTCTCAGATTGGGGTACAAGCCATACTGGATCATCAAGAATTCATGGGGAAAGAATTGGGGAGAAAAAGGATACTACCGATTGTGCCGGGGGCACGGGATGTGTGGAATGAACACCATGGTTTCTGCTGTAATGACCCAGACAAGATGGTGAAGTTTGGTTGATGCATCCGATGAAATCCTTAAATTGCAAGGTGGTGTGATTTGTAAAAATGTAGGATGTTTTTCATTTTGGTGCTAAGATCAAATCAAATTTCTAGCTATGTAAGGTTAAATAATCTGTTAAGGTCAAATAATTTTGTTAAAAGTAAGTTTTTCTTTTATGTAAGAAATATCTGGTTTTCTCTCTTTTTTGTCAAAGCTGAAAACGAGTAACATGTTTTGAGAGGATCGTCTATGTCAATAAAATTTGGGTTACTTTCACAACACAAACTTATTAATTCATGCCTCAGTATCACCGTCTTCGTCACCACCCCACATTGGACCATTGAACTTGAAATCATTAAAATTGTAGATCACTATAAAACTTAAAAATCCAAAATCCATCCGTCCATCGCCTCTATCTAATTTGCATGAAACACCACCAAAAATTTTCAGATCTAGACACCGATAGAGGAAAATAAATTTGCAATTAGTGTGTGAGCAATTCCAAATTCGAGGGAAAATTTTTGCCAATCACCCAAAAAACTACTGCCTCCATCAATGAGAAATCGAAATTTGATTTGTGTTTTGGTGTGAGGTGCGAGAGAGTGAGGGAGGATGAAAGGTTGGATTAGTGGTGACAAACAAGCCCGTCCATCTGGAGCTCATTTGTACGAGCCAAGGCTCAAGCAAAACTTCAAAAATGAGATTTGGCCCAAGCTTGAGCTAGCCTGCAAGCCGTACGAGCCCAAATACGAGCTGGTCGGTATGTGTGCTCGTGTGACCCACTTTTTATGCCTGCTTTTGCAGGCTAGTTAATACTAAAAAGGCAAGTGTAAATGCCTGCCACACTTGGTCGTTGATAGGAGTCCCACTTGCATAATTAAATTTTCTAGTTAATTTGTAAAATTCATGCATAATTAATTTTATAATTTTTAAATTATTTTTGTAATTTGTAAATTAACGATCAATTCTTTTTGTATATTCAAGTAAAAAAAAATGAAAAGTTTGTGAACTGGCTCACTCTGACAAAGGCTTCAGCCAAGTCCCATTTTTGGTGACGAGCTCAGCTTGGGCTCGGCTTGAATACAAAAAGTTCAAGCATTATTTTTTTTTGGACGAGCCGAAATTGAGCTCTATGCTTGGGCTGCTCGACTCCAAAAAGTTCAAGCATTTGATTTTTGACGAGCCGATATTAAGCCCTATGGTTGGGCTAGTGAGTCGGCTCAATTTTATAAAATAAATATATGAATGGACCTAATTTTCTATAAAGAATTAACACTTTTTAAAACTTTTGACCCGGGTCCCGAGCTACTATTTTGAGATGATTTTTCTATCAATTGTGCTACTTGTACAAAGTAGCCTTATAAAGTGACGTGGACGGCCCAGATACAAAGTCAGTGGACGGTTGTGATATTTTTGGAAACAAAACAAAAATAATGATAATTGGAAAGCGCCAAACGAAAAATCCCCCAAATAATAAAAAACTTGAAAATTAAAAACTACGCATCGCGTTCATTTTCCCCAAATCAGCTCATTCATCTTCCAACCCTAAGAATTTAGCTGCGATCTCGTTTCTTCCAAGAAAAATCCTCCAAATTGGAAAGAAATTGAAGTCGAAAAACCACACATCGCGTTCATTTCCCCCAAATCAGCTCATTCATCTTCCAACCCTAAGAATTTAGCTTCGTTCCCGTTTCTTCCAGCAGCAGCGACCTCTGGCACCCACCCAGCTCTGACGTTGTCCGCATCTCAGGCTTCATCCCCATCTCCGGCAGACGAAGAATTTATCTTCGATCCCGTTTCCTCCGGCACCCGCCCAGCTCTGACGTTGTTTTTAATTCTCAAGCTTCATCCCCATCTCCGACAGACGCTGAAAACCTGCTCTGTCCGTCAACCCCCTCCGTACAGGTGCGGTGAGTATTTTTCTTTGACCTGAGTATTTAAGAGTATTTTTCTTCGACCTGAGTAGTTATCAAACTCTTTTCATTCTTGACAGATTCTCTTGTCCACTCTATTATTGGGAAAACCTTCAAAATCATATCATTCACATGATGAAATTGCTCTAATTGTAGATGACAAATGACGTTTTATAAGAAATTGTTGTTTTGATTATTTGTAGAACTGATGTTAAATGTGCATACATCCACTATTTTTCCATGAAAATTGGTACATTTTTGTTTGATCAGTTTACAAGATGTGGTAATGAGTGACAATTTGCACCATTTTACATCTTCGATCTCGGCCTAGATGTTTAATAAGCACAGTATTAAAGCCACAATTACAAAGTTTATAAGCATTACTTTGGATAATTTTAGCTGTCACCAGTAGCCTTACATATGCCTTGAAGTAGTGTGCCAATCAGTGACAACTTCTAAAGTTGAGCATTCTACGTATGTGTGATGTATTGAGTTATAAGTCTGTTACTGTGTTTGATGTAGGAACCCAGAATGTCGGGAAAGAACTCGGGAGTTTGCCACGGTTGTAGGAATGTTGGACACTTCTTCGGTGATTGCCCGATAAAACGTCGATGCCTACGTTGTATGCATGGATTTAAAAAAAAAAATCGAGGTAGAAAGGGACACTGTTAACAAAGGCAAATTCTTCAAATGTTGCAGTGTGAAATGTGTGTTTTGGGATTGGTGCAAAGACGGAGAAACAATGTGAACTAGTATCGCTAGCGATAGTTTGGCTAAACACAAGGCCGACAAAGAAGTTGACGATATGTCACGAATGTTCCAATCTCAAGTTCGGCTAAATAATGAGACAGAGCTCTTGATTTCGATGAATGTAAACGTGAAGGTGCGACAGGGAAACTGACCTGCCGACGGCAAAATGGATGGGTCAAAAAGGGCATTGAATAGTGGTTTACGGTCAATTTGGAAAAACTATGTTAACTAGCAGCATGTTGTAAAATTTATTTCTGTCAATTAGTTTTGTGCATTACGTTGGTATATTGGTCTAACTTGTAGTCTTTACCTTATTAGATTGTGTTAAGTAGCTCGTCCTGTTGTTGAGTGTTATGTTGTAATGTAAAATGTTTAGTGTTGATTAGATGGTTATAGCAATATGTTGGTATGAACGAGGCGTCCCATAAGAACTTTGTCGAATTGCTCACGGCGTTGTTGAAGATCAATACAAAATGACCTTATGGAATTGCTCACAACGCCATACAATATACCTCATCATTCTGACCATTTATTTTGTGGTTGGATTTAGGATAGAATGTTTATAGGATAGGATGTTGAACCTAACAAATTTTAAAAAGTCAATACAAGATTAAATTTAACAATTTAACAAAAACTCAAATATGACATTATCAAAAAAATCTACATCTATTGCTCAGTAAATTATATATGCTTATCAAGAGATATTGAACAGGGTAGCGCACAAGAAATTTGGATTTTCTTGTTAGATCCAGAAAGTGTATTGTCATTGGCCCTCATCTGATTTTTAAAGAATGATGAATACAAAAATATTTCCTTCTTTATAGGAGGTTGATTGTGTGACATTCTAGATTCTAAAAGTAAAATAAAATGAATGAAAGATAAATATTAAGAGAAACCTCATACTGAACTCAAACTTCTTGATCAATTAAAACTGACCCAAGCTTGAGAGTTGGCTGCATATGATAACTCTCGCTCATGATCACAATCAAACACTACTAATAATCAAAATCCTACTAAATTATAAGTACTACTATAATTCTCAATAATCAGAACATTTTCTCTCTATGTTCATCCAATCGAACACAAAAATGCAAGAGAAAAACAAGTTCATCCAATCTAACTAAACATGTGATTTAATGCAGCCGTTACTATCGATCTCATAGAATAAATTGGAAATTCCAACTCGAGAGCATATAACCTCCATCTTCTCATCATCTCTAGTAGCACTTGGTGTTTATCTAGTAATGGTCAGAAAAATAACAACATATATGAGTATCCTGAATATAGCACAATTGAAAAAATTAATTGATGTAGTTTCACCAATTAGGCTAGAACAACATCAAAATTTCAATTACCACAACTTGGAACATGTTGCCCACTAAGTGGAGCTACCGTGATGTGGTATATGTGGGTAGTAGTAGGGGTTCACATCACCTGACGTTAAAATTTAAATGAATAAGACAATATACCGTTATAGAAATTAGGCGTTGTGATTAAAATATAGACGTACCTTGTGTATTTGGAATAGCATTAGTTGTGGTTGTAGGGATCCACGGAGAAGACGACACTTGTTGTGCAAACGCACCACTGATCCCGTCACCCTATACCATGTTGTTGGCATTAATAACAATTCTCGTGCTGAGAAAATCGTTAAATTAATATACTTACAAGTAGGAGTTGTGAGTACGAGAACGGCATTGAGCTTGAATATTGTTGTTGATTGGGAGTCGGAGCCTCGGCCGTACCATCCGGTGTTTGTAACTTCCCCTTTGTCTGGTTCGTTCGCACCTACATCCACAACATTACGACTATCATGTACTGTATAAAATGGAGTGAATAAAAAGAATAAAATAAAAATATGCACCTTTGATTTCTTCCCTGACACTGTTGTTGTTTTGATTTTGAGATGAGTGACTCGGCAAATTGTTATTACTTCCAAAACTCGACTTCACCGAGCTGAGCTCTATATTTTGAACTTTGATCCAGTCCATGATCATAAGACACCTCCCTTCATTATCTGCTGCAAGGTCTGCTACGGAGGCAATGTCGTATACATCTTGTCATAACGCAGTTGCGCTGGAGTACTAACCAAACCAGCATAATTCACGGCGACCCTCGTGTGCACTCTGCTAACGTCTCTTCTCCATCTTCATAGTATGTAACGATCAGGCATCACATTCACGTCATTACGTATCAATACTGCAATCGCATGCCTACATATTATCCCCCGGAACTCGAATAGGTGACAGTTGCATGTAAATTCACAATTTTCTCTGTTAAATAAAACCTAAAAATATTTTTTCTTTTGTCGACCTCCACAAACTACGTCCTCACATACCTCATATGTCGTTCCCATATGTCCATGTGAAGTAGATATGAGATCACAATAAACTTTCCCTATAAACTCGACTTGAACTTCGGTAAGGCGTACACTGCCTAAAACTGTTTTTCCATCTCATATGTTGTACACGGTTGCATTTGCGAAAAGACCTGAAATCGGCTTGAAATTCCTTCTCAAACTTGTTCCGCAGCGCTCGTTCATACTGTTCCACAAATTGCTTCAACGATATCCTCGAATAAACATAACCGTCGAAAAAAGCGTTCATACTTTCGCTTCTTTGCGTTGTTGACATTCCAGCCCAAAACGTTGTTTTCAAGATACATGGCACCCAACGATCTCTGTTTTCATACAATCAGGACAACTAAGCGTTATCGTGCAGGTCGTACAAATCAATCATTGCTTTCCAACCATCCTCAAATTCGTCCACGAATTGTGTATCATACACTAATTCGTGTATAGCCGAAAATATTTACGCCTTATCCACGTGATACCCAAACTTTTCTGGTAACTTTTTTAATATATGCCAAACACCATCTGTGCTTAGTCGTTGGAAAAACTATCTGAATTGCATTTTGCATGGCTCTGTCTTGATCGGTAATTATTCCATGTGGAGCTTGACCATTCATGCACTTAAGTCATGTCGTGAACAATCACACAAATGTTTCTCTGTCCTCATTTGAAACCAACCCACAGCCCAACAATGTTGATTGCCCGTAATGATTCACGCCAACAAATGGGGCGAAGGGCATATCATACTTATTAGTCAGGTACGTTGTATCAAATGTGACAACGTCCCCGAACTCCCTATACGCTTGCATGCATCGATTGTCAGCCCAAAATACATTCTTAAGGCGCGACTTGTCATCTAAATCAATATTGTAGTAAAATCCCGAGCACCGGGATTGCATCTCAGAAAAATATGATTGTATTGCACTTGCATCACCTTCACCAAGTCTTAGTCGTCTCACTTGTTCGATATAGTTTCGACAATCCTTCTCGACGCAATTCATATTCTCGTAGCCCCTGGCTTCAACAACTGCGGAGTTAAAACTTTTATGCAATGGTATTCCTACTATATCGTTCACTTCGTGCTTCCATTTCACATGTGCATTCATTTCTCGATTGTAGCGATACAACCTGGACTTAGTAGAACTCGTCTTATGATTGTGGTCAAGGTGAAAGTGTTAATTTTTCAATACCCATGGATATCTAAAGATGCTGATATCCTAGCCTTGCAACCCGTCTGAATCATTAGCTGCGGCTTCAAATATGAGCTTGTATTACCACTTCTCCGTTCCTCCCGACTACACATCAACGTGACAAATTTCAAAACCCCATCGTCATCCCTCGTCGAACTCCTCTTCCTAACTGGAAAACCTATGACATATGCATATTTTGCATAAAAATCATACAGTTCTTTTTCATCTTTGAATTGCATACCAAATTTCGGCGTGATGAAACCTTCTCCTCCTACCATTTCACCTTCCACAACATTGGCATTGTCCTCCTCAATATCATTTTCAGTATCAACATAACTAACATTTTCCATTTTATATTGATCCTTCAAAACATTATCCTTCACCAAATATTTACGGGTTCAAAATGCAAACAGCCGTCATAATATAGCTTTATTAAATTCACATTGGTCGACTACAGCTCCATTTAGAACACATAACGTCTGATTTCATATGCATTTTGCTCCATTTTGTTTAAATTATTCATCCCAACGTTTAACTTGAAGAAAAATACGCACAAACAGAGAATGAAATAGACACGCTTACTGCTTCTGTGATTGCTGGCTCGAACCTAGCTCCGGCAACATTAACTCCGGTTCAATAGCTCTTCATTGGAACCATATTAGCTGGTAAATAACCAGACCCCGTTAAAATCACGCACCCAAACATGCTATAAATAGGGTTTGTATAAATGTGGAGCAAAAATGTTCGTAACTCACCATTAAGAAAGCTTCTGTGTCTATAAGATGAAAATCAACTTAGAAGATGATAAGGCCCCGTTTGATTCCCATTTTAATTCTCATTCTCATTTTTCTACTCATTTTCAACCACACATTCTTCAATAAAATAATATTTTCTATCACATCAATAACTTTTCCTTCTTTTTCAACCACACATTTCCCATCATATCACTATTCCAAAATGCATTTTTTTCCAAATAATGCCTATCAAACACATTAGTAGATTGCACCTAATTGAAGAAAGCACGCCCGATATTAATGGAAGTAGCTCACAAAAATAGGGGTCGAAGATGGAAATCGGACATGAAAATGTTGCTGGGTTTAGGTCGAAGGGAAATAACTCACCTCGAAGTCGGAATAGTCGGGGAACTAGCGTGAAGGGACCACTACAATGGAGGGACGGTTGCAATGGAATGGAAATGACTTTGGCGCTTTCCAATTTGGGGGATTTTTCGTTTGGCCCTTTCTAAGTATCATTATTTTTGTTTTGTTTTTAAAAATATCACAACTGTCCACTGACTTTGTATCTAGGCCGTCCACGTCACTTTGTAAGGCTACTTTGTACAAGTAGCACAATTGTTTTTCTATAGAGGCTCCAAGACTGAGCTACTGATTTCGTAATGATTTTGCTGTGGCCTGTGGGGGCTGGGATGCCGCAATTGGGGTGCTGATTTTCGAAAGGAAAATTTTCATAACTGGAAAGGTTTAAGTACAATTTTAAAATTAACAAATTTGTAAAAATAAATTCAAAAATCAAGTAGTCACATGTGTGACATTTGATAAATATTATGACCTATAGTTGATTAAACTGGTTACAATCGCATGCCTCACAATCACATACTAAATTACAAATCACACAAAGTCTCTATTATATATTGCACAACTGATAGTCACAATCACTTATTTAGTCACAAAGTAAACAATTAGTGGGACATAAATCATATAATTTTTAGGTCACAATCATTTATTAGTCGCATTTTATACTTTTAACTGGTCACGGTTTGTCCTAATTCACCCCACCCCACTCCACTCCACGCTAATTCTACTACCTCCATTATCACCTCCATCTCCATCGCCACATTAGCTATCACATTTTGTCCGAATTTACAAGCCCAAGTTACAAATTCTATACATAACCAACCACCACGACCTGCTATTCCCCGCCACCCTCTAGATCCTCTCACCCTAAAAAAATTCAATAGCGTAAAAAAATCATCCAAATATTCCAATTTGTCGTTCTTGAAGAGCCCTACTAAAACCATTGAAAATGATGATGACATTACCTCTGAATATCAATCCCTACTCTCAGCTGCAACTTTTCTCTTGTTAAAGAGCCAGAGAACTCAAATCGGAACTCGAAAAGGGATTTGAGAACCAAACCAAAAATGGAAGCTAAATTAGTGTTTAATTCAACTTGATTGAGCTATTTAGGGCAAGAAAGGGAATTAGACTAATTGAAGTGGTGGGGGTGGACGTGGGATTTACCTGATTTTTAAAAGAGAGATGTTATACGTGCGGGGTTCAACGGACCCCTATAGGAGGGGGCCTATCTAAACAAGTGTCAATTTCTTTTTTGAAATTGAAACTTCAAAACTAGGGACAAAGGTAATTTTTTCTTTCCAAAATTATTTTTGTGTGATGTGATGGTGAATCACAGCTCACCAACTTTTAAAATTAAAATATACTAAGTCCCTGTTTGAGGCATATTAAAATAGAAAAAAATGTATATTTTTTGGTGATATGATGGTGAATATGTGGTTGAAAAAAAATGAAAAGTTATTGATATGATGAAAAATATTATTTTATTAAAAAATATATGATTAAAAATAAATAGAAGAATATAATAAAAATTAGAACGTGGATTAAAAAAAGAGCTGAACGGGGCTTAATGTCGTGATCTCGTGAAACCACGAAAAAAACGTGTAAAATAATCAAAGGCGGCACATCCACGTCAGATAGAACGAGAAAGACGAGAGAGAGCGCGAGAGAAATAGAATCACGTAACTGGCAGACACTGACAAACAGGATGCCACCAAATCAAGAAAATGATATAAAATCCGTCTCTCTTTCATAAATACCGTCTTTCTCGTCTCAATTGATTCTTTGTTCGCCTCTTTTACTTGCCCCTTCTATAGAGAGGCCCTACAAAAGGTAAAACATTTCTTACCTATTCTTTTCTTCTTTTTTATATTTTATTGCTTTAAGAATATTCATTTTTCCCATTGGTTGCCTTTATAAAGTGTGTGAATCTTTTATCGTGTTTAGTTATTAATGGGGTTAGGAATTGCTAATTGTGGAAAAAGATTGACGTGTTTTGTGAATGATCAATTTTTGGTTTTGGTTTTGGTTTTGGTTTTGGTTTTGGTTTGAATTTGCTTCTTTTTTTATAGAATTTCATTGACTTTCTTTTGGGAATGATGTTAGTCTTTTTGTACCTAGAATGGGAGGTCCTTGTGATATAACCGGTTTTTCGTGAAATATGAAAGGATCATCCATACATAGGATGGTCGAGGCTGACACACCACTCCTTTGAACTTGCGTACTCTGAAGGGAAGGGGTAACCGGGACAGAGGGGACTGAATGGGGGAAACAGCTAGATTCCAAAGGATCGAGCTCTCTCTTTATGCCTAGTGCTGGTTACGATCATACAGTGTAAAGAATTGGATTTGGGAGAATAATTGCGGAAAAGCAAGCAATCTTTCACTAATTTTTGTCCTAGGCTGACACCAAGTACTGGAAAAATTTACAATAACATTCTTTAGTCTCAGTAAGAGAGAGATGGATAAGGATTTACTTATTGTATGGTATAACATTGTTCAAGGAATCTTCGATGTTGTTCGAGTAAAGAATCATCGGCAAGTCTATTTTAGTGTGCTGTGTACTCTTATTCAAGACTTGTATCATTTGATGATGACATGTGAATCACCAGAAGATGTGAAGTATATATCTAATAACTAATCCACATCTTATTTGATAGCTAATTGCCATTTTCTACATGTTACTGTCTCCCACATCTTATTTTGCTTATACCTTTTCACGAGTTTATTGTCTGAGGAAGTATATAAAAACCGTGAATGACCTATTTACTTCTTTGCTATTTGTTTTGTTTGTAAATATTGAATCAGAGCCTGAGATTTGGAACTCGTTTAGTGAGTTTATTCAAGTTTTCCATTTTCTTTACGCTCTGATTTAATTGTTTTATTAGTTTCTTTGGGTTTGTTTTGTTCATCCTGCAAACTGTTTTGAACTTTTGAAATCTCCTTTTATAGTTGAAAAGCCTCTGCTTTTTACAAGCTGAGAAGTGAGAACACAGTTGCAGTTAAAGCTTATCCCATATTGCTGAAACCCACTTGCTAAAATAATGATATGAGCCCTCTGCTTTTTACAAGCTGGACATTCGTCTTTCTATTTTGTTGAATTTTATGTACTGTATCATGCTTTACGGAAACTCATGCTAATATGCAAATTAAATGGGCATATAATCACTGTGAAATTTGAATTTAGATAACTGCATTACAATTTCAAATGTTTTATATTAGTGAAAGTTTTGCAAAGATTATTGTTCTTTATTCTATTCTAATTTTGTTCTTTATCGTGTTTATAGAAAACGAATCTCTTTTATGCAGAGCAGTAGTTTCGAATCCTTGCTTAATTTCGTCCAACCTATACCTTTTGAGACAATCTTAAGAGGATACTTGAAGAAACAAGTTGTTGATAATTACTTTCTCATTGGGAAGGGGATGGTTTTCCAGTCTAGTCATTATGGAAGTCGATATTGGAACTTCCTGCTGCAATGAGAAGATGACTTTGGAGAATCCAACACCAGTTAACGAATCGAAAAAGCCAGCAGAAAATCACACGAGCACTTCTGTGTTTGTCGATCATGGTAAGTCTTGCTTATAATTATGTGTGAACAATAAAGTATAACTGTATATAAAAATACTCAAATATGGCATGGAGTTCAGAAAGTAAATATTTTATGCGTTTACCATTGCTGGCTTTATTGGTATGTAGATCGAAAGTTTATCAAAATAGATAGCTCTATTAGAGTTTTTGAAGGAAAAATATATGTGTGTAGATTAACAGAAGAGAGGAAAAAGTAAGGGGCTAAATTTTTTGAATAATTTAAGTTACATCCATGGCTCGTGTACAATTGAAGTAAATGGTAAACCATAGAGGTGCATATCCTTTTTTATTACCTCATTCTGTGCGTTTTAGGTTGACCTCTTCCTTGAAGCATATCATAAATACCTGTATGATTGCTTTTTTTAACCTATGCCATCTAGCAACCTTTGATAAATGTCCAAACTATTTGCTGTGTTCCAATATATGCCACTGAATTTATCTTCTGTTATATTTTTAGACGCTTGTATACTGTGGAAGATCATCGGTTCGAATCTCGCGTCCACCCAGTTTTGAGAATTTCATTGTCAAACTTTAGGAGAAAAATGAAACTGATTGACATATAGTGGGGCTTGTTGAAGATATAAACATAAATAAATGAAGTTCTCTCCCTAACAACTAAAGTTTTTATATTAGGTTGCGATTTAATGCCAGGTGAAGGTTTTGGGTCAAAGTATTATTGTCACCCATTTATGAAATTTCATTAGGTCTTCAAAGAAAAAAATGAGCATGACCTACACAAGAGGAGCATTGAAGATATAAATATAAATGAAAGATAAATTATCCACACTCTAAAAACTTATAACTTTTAAGATGGATAAAATGGAAAAGCTTGTGCTTATCTCTAAAACAATTATAAATAAAATAAAAGGGTCAATGAGATATCTTTAATATGTCTGTGTTTGTAGCTGCAATTTCATGGCACGAGAGCAGAAGAAAATGGATTGGAGATCCATCTCAGAGGTCGAAAAGGGTGCCAAAAGATCCAATTATAAGGTACTGCCGCCTATGTCTCCCATGAATGCCAATAGCACTATAGGGACAAGCAAAATATGTGCTTTTCAACCTTCCACGTTTTGGACAATTTTTCAGTTTCAAGTGGTGGCACTATTCGATTTAGTTGCAATGATATGAATGGCTTGAAGAAGATCCTTGTGTCATTAAGTTCAGACTATCCATTTAGACTAGCTGTAGAGTTAATACACGTTTGTATACTTGTCTGATTGATGTATTACCATATTCAACAAGCACAACTAGTGACTCTGCTCTACAGTTCCTAACGTCTTTGCCTGCTTGGAGCTAATGAGAATACTGAACATGTGCCTTTCCTTATGCATACACACATAAAAATATACGTTACACGTATTTATGTATGTATTGTGGTGAAAAAGTTAATGAAGACCATTTTAGTAGTATATGGAGGTAACCAATATTAAAACTTAGGGTTCACACCTTAAAAGGTCAACATTGTTAAGAGGAGTATTACAAACCTTTATATGTTGTTCATTTATTTCATCGTTTTTTCAAATGTGATTTACCTTAACATGCTCTCGCAAGATGACATCTTGTTCAATCTTAAAATTCATATGCTTGTTTGAGCCTTAGTCGGACCGAATTGCTCGTTTGATGTTTATGAGTTCTGATATTATATTAAGATTTGGAATTGCATATTAAAAATGTCAACTTAGTTAAGAAGAGTAGCTCAAACCCTTTTATGTCGTGCATTATTCGATATGGTATATATCCTTGACAACTGAGAACCAATATTATGGCATCGTTGATTTTCAATTTCTGAGGTTATATTGATACACAATGAAATTTGCTCTGGTATTTGCTCTTGCAGCTGGTCAACGACCTATGAAGACCTACTCTCAACTAATGACCCTTTTGCCGAGCCAATCCCTTTATCGGTAAGTTTTCTAGATAAAAATACCGCATATACACTTTTTTAAGTATTTCAATGCCCCCTTCACATGAATGATGACCCAATAACAAAATATTAGTTGTTTTTAAATTAGCTTTATTTGCAAGTGTAATAGCGAAATATGAATTATTATGTTTATCCTATGAAACAACTTTTCGGCTTCTTCAGTAGGATAGTTAATTTTTTGCTGCATAAGATTTGGCCAACCTTTACTAGTTTAAATACGACAACAAGCTAATCAATATTCCCAAAAAAATTGGGTATCCTTAGCAACTAAAATATATTATGTTAGTTTTGGTCTACTCCTCCCTCTTGTGACTTTCTCTACCAAGATCACATCACTCTTATAAACGAGTTCCCCATTTTTAGTGTAAGTAGTAACAGGGCATTTTCATTTAGACTCTATTGTACAGACCCGTATATCATTTTGGGACTATACTAGGCTCAACCAGATACATTTATACATTCCACAGGAGATGGTGGACTTTTTGGTTGATATCTGGCAAGATGAGGGGCTTTTCGACTAGATAATCTCATTCTAGTTATTACGGAAGCTTTCTATTTGAACAACAGCGTGAAATATTATTCAAGCTTGAAGTCAGCATCCAGTTACCTTTCAATTTTTAGTTGTTGTATCAATAGTTAAATTAGTCTAATCTTAGCAACTAGATTGCTCATAATTTATATGCAGATGATTTGATGGCATTTGGTACCCACAGGCCACAGGTTTGCCATTTAACTTCATTGGTTAATTTTCAGAAGAAATGAAATGAAAATGAAAATGAAAAAGATGGAAGTCCTCGCAGCATCTCCAATGCGTCGGTGGATTGTGAAAAAAAGGTTAACACATCAGCAAATAGACAGTGTCCACCACGGAAAACACTTCTCGCGACGTGGACACTGCTCAGATTAGATGGCAAAAAAGATTGTCAAGAAGTCTGAAATATCTATTATCTCTATGGGATTAATCCGAGTTATTGCGAAGAAAGAAATTAAATCATTGCCGGACATAATTATCATCCTTCTCCTTGAATTAACATTTATTGTGATCTATTTTGCATTACGTAAGGCAAACGAAAGAGAAAAGGGTCCAATCTTAAGTGGCTCTTTACGTTTATCCATGCAAATTATTAGTAAAACTAAACTGAAAGCACATTTCACTGGTAAACCAGAAGAAAATCACAGTTCAGAAGGCAAAAACTTCACTAATCGGGACTCGATAAAATTTTGGCGGGAGATGGGATTCATGACCACTCGTGGACCAGCTGTGCGCGGCCAAGCCTGAAACTTTTTGTCCGTCTCTTACAACCATTCATTGTTCAAAACAGTTTTGGGAGTAGAACCTGAATGATAAAGTAAAGCAAGTTTTACACGCTGAAACATCAAATTCCCGGAACGGAATTTAAAGGAATCAGAACTTGCCTCCGAAAATCTTCACGTCTGAGATGGTAATGTCAAACATATATGCCACTGCAAGTGATCCCATCATGGCTGGAATTATGCATTTAGCTGCCAAATCTTAACGAACTGAAAAATATAGCCAACGAGCCTTAATATGATATGATACAACCTTGACAGTACAGCAATAGTTTTCCGTTTAGCTTCTTCTAGAGAAATCTCGTGTTGACTAAATCACAATAGAAGATCATACGAACGAAAAAAGGACTAAATCACATTCAACACGTCTAACGTACGAAATGCAGTGGCCAAAAAGGATTCAGATGACTCCAATTTTACAGAGATTCATTGCCTTGTACATGTCAACATTCCATCGCACATTCGAATAAGAAATATTTAGCCCATATTGTTGAAAACTTAAATAGTATTTTGTTGAAAAATGTATGCTTAAAAATAAAAATAAAAATTTGAGTTTAAATGTAAAATTATTTTTTGGGAGAATGTGTGATTGAAAATGAAATTTTAAAAAAATAGGGACCAAACATGGGCTTACTTTTATTAACCTGCAGAAGAATGCAAATGAGGACGTGGGAAGGAAGAATAGAAGAATGCTTGGTGAATAGGGAGGGGTTCACAAAACCCCTCCAGAATACTCAAAGACGAGAGTATTCAAAGCATATAACAATAACTTGGGACGGAATTCAACTTTTGGAACGCCAAAAAATTCAATTGCACAAATTTTAGAGTTTCATTTAATCTTGAGAGGATGCAAAGTGGATCATTTTACACTCAATTTGGGATAAAAAAAAATTGTATTTTACATTAAGGGGATATTTGATAACCATTCCCCCCCCCCCCCCCCCCCCCCCCCCCCCCCCCAAAACTAGGAATTCAAGTTTCATTTTCCTACCTTTTGCTGTTTAATAGCACATATTTTTCATGGAATTTATTTTCTTATTTTTGCTTACACGTGTACATTTTCTTGGTTTTGGAAAAAAAATATTTTCCCACCACTTTGGTGGAAAAATAAATTCCAATTTTTTTTTTTTTTTTTGGGCAATATGAACAAATGGTAAAAAAATTATCTTTTATTGACAATTTACATGCAAAACAAAGTCAAACGAATGATATTCGGTATGACAATTTTTTTAAATTTTTTTGCAATTGGAACAAATTCTAAACCCAATGATAAAAAAAATTATCACTTTTATTGACTGGGACTATGCTATGAGTACATAATTAAGTGTACATAGAGGTGTCCACACTCTCACATGAAAGTGAACTCACTTGCCTAAAATATTTTTTATTTATGTGGGGTCCACCCCCATGTGAGGGAGTGGACACCTCTATATACTTTTAATTATGTACAACAAGCATTATCCTATTGATAATTTTCATGCAAAACAAAGTCAAACGGACACCAAACTTTTAACATTTTTCAGGTGAAAAATTATACCAATCAAACACAATTAATTACAATTATCAGTAAAACAGATTTTAGGCAATTCAATTCCCTATAATTCATTTTCTTTCCACCCAAATTTCATCTTTGCAATCAAACGGACGTCTTTTTCATGAATTTAGAAGAGAGTTTGCATAAAACTGTTCTATGTACACTGATAATTAGAGGGTGTTTGGTATTGATTTTAAAAATCAATTTTCAATCAATTTTCATTTTCAATCACACATTTTTCAATAAAATAATATTTTTCATCACATCAATAATTTTTTCTCCTTTTTCAACCACACATTTCCCATCATATCACTATTCAAAAATCAATTCTTACCCTAAAAATCAATACCAAACACCCTCTTAGTGAAGAAATTAAATTGGTGTGGATTGGATGTTACTGTTGCAAGGTGTTCATGAGGAATAGTGTTAGGACGGAAACACATTGATTTAACGGAGCAATTGGAAGGAATCCCTCCATAAGGACCTGTTGCACCAAAGAATACAATGTTCAGGAACTCCAGCACCAAAAATGAAAGGTTACAACCCTATTTGCAATTTTGGATAAGATATAAATATAACAGAAATCTGTATTGAACAAAAATGATATCAAGTACCTTGATGGATAAATTCAGGACTTAAATGATCAACTAATATTGATACTTGAGCGACTTCGTCTAAGTTTTTCTTTAGTATTATTTTTAAGTGAGCTCGAAATTCTACATGATAGTCCTAATTTTCTGCCCCCCGTGGACAGAATAAATTTTTTCATCACTAACGTAGAAAAAAAAATTTGGTTATGAATTTCTAAAACGATAACTTTAGTTATGATTATTTGAAACTGTTATAATTTCAAAGAATCATGACTCAGTTCTCTTGCTCCGTCAATAGTGAATTTTTTTTTTAAATCATGTTCATTTAGAATATGATATCAATTCTATCCAACATGATGCGCGTGACTAATAATTGGCATTAAATTGTGAATTTTTCGAAATATGTCAATGAAAGAAACAACATCGTGTTTGGCAACTAAAGTCTAAAAGAAATACACCTACTCCAAATGCGCCTATTGCATTGAGAGTGTTGTACCTTTTTGTTGAATCGTTGTACTATGCCCTTATCTGATCCCCATTTTTGAAATGAAAATGGATGGAATAATATTTTTTTTAAAAAAATGAATGATTGAAAAAGAAGGAAATTTTTTTGATTTATGTATAATATTATTTTATAAAAAATTATATGATTGAAAATAGGAGAAAAAAATAAAATGTAATTTGATGGGGCCAAACCACAATATATGTTCTAGGAACAGAAAACTATTGACGGCTAGATTTGAAAGAGATGAGACTTTCTACTGTGGAATCCGAAGCTTTAAGATTACGATTTTGTCTTTATCTTTTTTGTCGAAACCCTTGAATCTTGTAAAACTTATCTGAACGACGAAAGATAATAATACCCACCTCAACCTACTGCACCCTACGCACTCACATTTTACACGAGTGTAGATTTTTTATAGTATGATTAAATTATGTAATGGAATGGAATAAGCACAAGAAGACTCAAGTCAGCTGAATAAAATCTCCGTATTCTGTAAGTACTGATTTTTTTAATATTCCCTTTTTTATTTCTTGAATTAGTATGCGGGTTTACATGATTACATATTTGTAACTTGAATTGATTGATGAATGAGCTAAAGATTGCATTTTGAGATATGTATTCTTGCTGAATTTTGCTGGGTGTTTTTAAATTAAGATTTGATTTGATATAATTTCTTGTTGCGAAATTCCGTCTTTGGAAACAATATATTTAAGAAGAAATTGGGAAATTCCAGGGTTGCCTTTTTACTTACCTGATTTAAATTAGGAATAAAATCACACTCATTTTTGGGAACTTTATAAAGAAACTTATTTATGTAATCAAATTTATGCAAGAAGATGGTATGCTCTAGGTAATCTGCATTAGACTCTTGGTATTTGAATTGTTTCCTGTTTGAACTTAATGTTTTTTTAAAAATCTGAATTCTAAGGCCTGTATTCTGCACCCCATAAATGCAGTGGAAATCTGATCTTCTTTTGAAAGATGGAAAAGATCTGATGGATAATACCCCAAAACAAATGGGAAGTATCAGTATACTAATTATTGCTTTTGGCTTTATAGTGTTTGTTTTATGCGCAAATAAGCTCGTTGCTGGATGCACCATCTATGTTCAAGTAAGATATCATTAAACCTGTATCTACTTGAAGCATATAGTACTTTTTTCGCTTTTGATTTTGAAGCAAGACTGTATTATTTGGGAATAAGGCTATTTAATATTCCGTTGGATTTACAGGTAGAAAAACAAGCCACATTCTTAACCTATAATTCTTCGAGGGAATTTTGATAAATGGAAATATTGTTTACTTAACAGGGAAGATTTAGAACTGAGAAAATATAGGCTTCCTCACTGAAGAGAACAGAAAGAGGTCACATTGAATTTCAGTTCTGTAAAGTAAATAGTTTAATAGAAGTTGTTGAGTTCGCCATTCTTTTGTTGTGAATCTAATAAGATCCAATGCTTGACACACAAAAGGCTCCTTTTGTCAACATTAAAGGGATTTTGTTCAACTGTTCTAGCTGACGGTAGCAGGACAAGAATCAGGATAAGAGAAACATGGATCAAGACTGTCAGTGAACTAGTTAATAAATACTAAAACAATTATAAGGAAAGAAATGAGAACATACACCTACAACTGGAGGTCGCATCGATTGTGGATAAATTTAGGAAATGAACTACTCAGGTGGTTAAGTCATGTTTTGATCCTCTGCAAGTTCTAAACCATGTCGAATAAAAAAATTTCTGTAAAAAAGTTGTTGAAGCTTGGTAAGCCGTGCAATTGATCTATATGCGGGTAAGTTTGAGTGGCTTGGTTTCACTTGTGTATGTACTTGACAAGTGTAACAACCAAAGTTTAACCAATGTCAATAGACTAATAAGTGGTCTATCCGTGTTGTGTTGTGTTGAGTTGAGTTGAGTTTGAGTCAAGTTGTAAAATAATCTCAAGGGCTCTCAAATTAAACCCCTGGTAGTTTAAGAAGTCTTCTTCATTGTAGGGGTCTAGCCGACATGCTCTTTCCAAACAGCATCTAACTATTTCTTGACAGCAAAATGCCAAATAAGCAGGAACTGTCAGGAGGGAATTAGGTTTTACTTCTGGAAAGCAAAATTATCCACCGTCTCATCCCCGATTAGTTCTCATTTAGGTAGTTCTTCACAATGAAATAAGTTGTTTGTGTCATCAGATTTTGCTTGACATGATGGTTGATTCTACCAAATGAAGATGTAGGTTGTTGTATGAAATACTCGAGAACAGTGCAAGATCTCTCTCTATTAAGTCACTCATCCATCAAGCTATATTTTGGGCGTTGTTGCTTTTTCACAGCCTCCTTTTCTGATATTTAATGCATGCTCGTGCATGTTCTTTTTAAGCTGAATTAGTGTCTGTTACCTTATAAATGATACTCAAAACTTTAGCAGCTTCCTTTTATTTTTATTTTTTTCTGAAACCAAACTTTAGAAAATTCTAGTTATCTGTGTTTAAGAATTATGAACTTCTACTTTAATCTTCACAAACAACTGAAAAGGTTTTAAGTGTTTTTACAAATACTTTTTATGAATTTAAATTGTAGTGCTTTGTGAAACTTTCCCTGAACTTATATCTGAAGAATGTTTTTCTTTTCTTGTACTTCCTCATAATTTCGAGTATGTTTTCTGCAAATCCACCAGTGATGAGGAACCAATTGCCTTTAAGAAGATGCACCAATTTTCTGCAGTTGATGGGTTTCTGCAGATAGCTGAAGAATCGGCAGCTATGATAAAATTTGTGGCTAATGAGCCCTCTGTTGGGCTTTATTATGTACAACAGCACAACCAGAATGCTGTTCCCAACCTTATTAATCTCAAGAACAAAGTTGTCGAAAAATCCCATGAGACAACTTTGCATACAGAAGATTTAGAGGATTCTATTTCCATGGTTAGGTCGATGAAAGAATATGGCTTCCCGATTGCTGATGAGATGATTCGAGATATCAACAAATCTCTTGCGATCATTTCAAAAAGACAGCCAAAGAGAGGGTTGTTAAATAGCTCAGGTTTTCGTATTGATAGAACCAGCTCTTGGTCTCCAGCCACCTGGGGTCGTAATGCAGTTCATTCAAATCCGGGGGACGAGAGGACGAGTGGATATCTGTCAAGTGTTTTTCGATCTGCAAAACAAAGAGCTAGAAATTTCAAATGGACTCAAGTCGATTTGAAAGAATCAAGCCTTCCAGAGGGAGAGAAGCTCTCATCCTGTGTTAATCCCACACTTGTAAAGGCAGTTGATGGATCGTCCTCGTCAATGACGGAGGCCGAGGCCAAAGATTTGCCGCTGTGGAGTGAAGTTGATGAGCTCAAAGAAGAATCTCGACTAGATAAAATTTCGTCCCATCAAGAATTGATCTCATTATCAGAGACATATCACGAGTTCAAGGCAGAAAAAGAAGCAAAACTCGAAGAGTGGTTGGGAGATATGGGCAACGAGGATCATCGTTGATTGGGGGGAAAAAACTACATTAATGAAGTTGTTGGGAATCTAGTGAAGTCCATAATCTTTGTACCATAAGAAAGAAACATGAAAGAAATGAAAATTGTGTTTGATTATTGACGTAATAACTGTGTTTGAATCTTGGAAACCTAATTGCTTGTATTGTTAAAGTTGTTAGTTTCTGGCATTGTCTTTATGTTCGTACTTGTCTGTTTTATAGTCCAAGTTAATGTCTGTATGCGATTTTCAAGCAGCTTGCAAATTAGATTTATGAGCAATGACAACATTTTTCTTAAAATATATGTGGTTTTGATTTCTTCGATTATAAGGAAAATTGCAAAGTGTAATATGCATTTAGTTCAAAGTTTGCTTTGTTCACAATATATGTATATATATATTTCAATTTTAGAATTATATCTTCTTGGTTTCATTGCTTCAGATTTTTACAACTAAATGAATCCATGTGCGTACAAGAAAATTTTGATAATACACCATTCATGACGAGTTTCAATAATTGTGCACTTTTATCGCTCAACTCGTACTTAATTTTGTAAAAATATTTGGCATTCAATACGTATACAAAATTTGAACTAATATTTCTTTGTTAGTCTCTTCCAGTATTATCTAATCTAATGTATCGACTTTCTTTTTTGTGGTGGCATTGCTTGTCAATGTACTCAAATTACACTTAAAAAGTAAAAGAAACATTTGCATCGTGTGGACAAGAAAATTTACAGTACAGTTCAAATGTCGTGCATAATTCTTCCTTAACTACGTCCAAATCAAGCGTATGGAACATGCATTCGAGAGTGGTTTCAATATTTATATAAAACCTCCACATACCCTTTGGTTTCTACTATTCTTTCAAATGACACCCTTATGTACAAATCTTAATGTACAAGTAGCATTTTTGTAATTCCAACTCTCAACCAAGTATCATTTTTCAGGTTATTTGGTAATGAGATATTTTTCGCTCGACCATGTAGAGCATGGAGAAACGAAGTTCACTCCAAATCCCAGTATCAGTTTGTACAGGAGACTGGTAATTCAAGTTCCTGCAAACAACAAAAATTCAAGATAATTATTAATCCCTATTCACTTTCCACCTTCGGATATTCAGACAATACTTGTAATACTGCGTCACCACAAGAGCATAAGAAAAACCGGCAATCGAGCTCAAATTGCACCACATAAAGAATGCCGAAAAATAATTCCAACTATAGTAACATTTATCACACGGAAAACAGGATCTAATAGCATATAATAAAGGAGCAGATGCATCTAACATGCATTCACAACACTACTTATGAATAGCTTAGCTCCTGTTTGAACCCCATTCTTTTAGAAAAATACATTCTTAAACAGTGTTTTGACATCATTTCAACCACACATTTTTAATAAAATAATATTACACGCAAATCTAAAACTTTTCCTTATTTTTTAACCACACATTTCTCATCAATATACTATTCAAAAATTCATTCTTATGAAAACAATGTGGCTCAAACAAATTTTTAAATTAAATGTACTGTAATGCGGAAACCATAAGGAACTTGTGTAAGAACACAATCCAGTAACAAGTAAACTCAGTTCCGAATATCCACCAATAAATACAAGATAACTGGGTACACAATGCACAATTTCTCAAGAAGGGTCTGATAACATTGTCAAACGCAAACAACTTGAGATCAGGGAAGAGACAAATTAAAGAGGTCAAATGAAACAATGGACGCTAAGAAATACAAGGTTTATAATTAGGAAGTTCATAAATCTGTGGTCCATGCATAACAGGAAGATAATTGAAGATTATACTCTAGTCTCCTAAAACTATGTTTATTTCATTGCTTCATACTTGAAATTGACAGGGTGTAAGTTCTGACTTCTGTGTACACAGTGTTTCTTGATCAAGAAAGGGTCTAATTTAAAAACCTCAGCCAGAAGAGTCATCAACAATTTGAATATGTATGAAAGACGACAGTTACACAGCAATACTGTAGACTGTAGTCATTAAAATCAGCACCTAAAAAAAAATCCGTCCACGAGCTTGAACAGTGGTAAACTTTCACAGTATATGATGCCAGAAGGTAATTATTAACACGACAGAAAAGAAAAGAAGATAAAAAGGAAAACCTTTTATGGAAAAATGGACTTTTTTTCAATATCCCTACTTTTCCAAATCTGTACCTGCCATAAGTGCTCAGTAAGTTTCCATGTGCAAGTGGACTTCATTGATCATTTAACCAATAGCATGGGTACTCCATTGATTATTTAGCCACAAAATGATCGCATCGACCGACTAAATATAGTTGGCTAAGCTCAGCCCTATCATATGGACCATCAATATTAGAAAATATTTGACAACTTTCTTCAATATCATTAACTATGCTAGGTAAAAAATATTGCCGCATTAGTTGCCGAAAACAGAACATTGAAAGTCTATTCATTTCGCTTAGTTTTCCTATTACTTGTGATCACTAGTTCAAGTGGCCTAACTACTTACAAGACAGAATGCACCACTAAAGGAATTATAAAACCCTTAACAAGATAGTGCAATTCTCAAATAGCTTTTAACGACTGTCTTCACTCTCTTAATAATAGCAAATTAGTAAGTGCAGCTAATTTGTAGCTAATACTTAATTGTTATTCAATGCCACAGTTTCAATACCGGCAAATTGAGTAACAAAGAAATTAAATTTAACCGACAAAAAAGACAAAATTAAAGTTGATATTTTATTCAACAACTTGCCAGGAAAACGTTGACCTTATGGGTTTATTATAAGCATGAAAGCTCATTAGCAACGTATAAAGTTAAGCACATAAAATGAGCGAATTAAAACTTACCAAAAATAAACAAGCTAAGATATGATAATCTCAGCTTCTACAGTTTATCTGTAAAGTGCCAAATACCAGAGTTTGTACCGGAAGGGGGAAGAAGTTCATTTATAATATCATCAAAGATATTCTCTTCAGTAGAGATACCGTTATGGCTATATAAAATTTCCCCTGCATAATTTTGAGGGTTAGAGCTAGAGATATATGAATTTGGAAGAACCAGGCTGCTATTACTGTTTAATGCTGTTGTCCCAATATTTGAACTTGGTGCAGGAATAGAGCTATTACTCGTGCCAAAATGCACAGGTTTAGAGCCACCAGTAATGCCTTCCAATTCAACAATATTATTATCTGAAAGACAGAGGTCGGTATTTCTATTTGATGCTGTTGTGCCAATTTCTGAACTTGGAGTAGAACCAGTAGTCTGGTCAAGATTTTGTGGGCTACATAATGCTCTTGTGCCAATATCTGAACTTGGAATTGAACCACCGCTATGGACAAGATTTTGAGAGCTACTTAATGCTCTTGTGCCAATATTTGAACTTGGAGTCAAACCACTACTATGGCCAGGATTCTGAAGGCTGCTTAGTGCTCTTGTGCCAATGTTTGGACTTGGAGTTGAACCACTACTATGGTCAAGACTCTGATAGGTACTTAATGCTCTTGTGCCAATATTTGGACTTGGAGTTGAACCACTACTATGGTCAAGACTCTGATGGGTACTTAATGCTCTTGTGCCAATATTTGAACTTGGAGTTGAACCACTACTATGGCCAAGATTTTGAGAGCTAGAACTACTAATATTACTCACCAACATTGTACCTACATCTGAATTTGGAGGAAACTGACTGTCATTGCTGCTAAATGCCCCTCCAAAATTTGTACTTGGAGGATGCCTCAAGCCATTATTATGGTCCAAATTCTGAGAGATTGCACCACTGATATCACCCACTAATTTAGCACCAAAATTGGAGTGTGGAGGAGACAAGTTACTATTACGGCTTAATGATCTTACCCCAGCATCAGAACTTAGATAAGTCAAAGATAAATCATTACTGTTGCCCACTGCTTCTCTAGATTCCACACCAGGATTTAATCGAGTAGAACTAATGTGAGCAATGACTTTAGTGACAACTTTTGCATTCGGAAGGGAAGATCTGTTCTTGTTGCCCACAATTTTAGCCTTTCTGAATACAAGTTAAGAAGATAATACGTGAGAGTAAAATCAAAAGCAGTAAAAACTAGAAAAATAAATGAAAATTTATGATCATACCTAATCAGCTTCTGTTTCATAGAAGCTACTTTTGATTTCGAAGTACCTTTAAGAGAAAAGGACAAATTGTTAGCTCCAGTTTTATTTCAGCCACCTATTGGCACAAGAGAAGTCATGGTCCACATATAGAACAAAATCTGTTCAAGTCATGCACAATCAGCACCTAAATGGTTGCAGACTTGAAGCTTGTACATCATTTTTTCCCTTATTCCTCTTTGATATTGTCTTCCTCATTGTTTTTTATTCAATTTTAAAATTTTTTGAAGATGTAAATCTCATGCACAATTAAGGCTGAACTACATTAGGCTCATCATTACCATGGAACCATGTTAGCCTAACACTACATTGACTCGTGTGTTTCTTTTCTTTCGAGTATGCAAGAAATTTGAGACATCTTCCATTGCTTTCATGTAACATTTTAGGCTTTTAGATACAAACGAACTCCTTTGATTTGTCTTAAACTAATAAAGTTAGACTAAATAAGAAATAAATAAAAAGCAATCAAATATTTTAATTGTAGTCTTTGTGGAGAAGTTGATTTCATGCTTTAATTCTTTCCCAAATGGTTTATATTATTATCTCCCCCAACTGATTAGAACTATCAATTTTCCTTTTCTAAGTACTATGAACAATTTTCCTTTTCAATATTGCTTATCGATGAATCAAATGTAGAAACACAGCATCAAATACTAATTCTTAGTAACAAACATTTTCCCCATTCTTTATATGTTTAAATATATTGAATCTCCAATCCATTTTTCTCTCTATTTCTACAAACAAATTGGTCATTCCATATCAGTTTAGCTTTGTATTTTAAGCCAAAAAGAATAGGGTGAAACTTTCTTCCATTATATCTTCCTTTGATTCTGTTAGCACAGAAAATTATCAATTTAGAAGTACTGACCAGAGATGGTAATGTTGCTTTAAAACAATGATTATCATTTTATCACATATTTATTTCAAACAAATTAAATAAAGAATTTTAGTAGAACATAAGCATAACCCCGGCATGAACGTGCTTATAAGTTAAGTTAACTAAGAGAACCCACCGGGTTTCAGAGAACTTGATGGTCTGCCTTTGCTCCTCTCAGCCTTTATTGAAGCAATAACAGAATCTGCAGCTGGCCCCAAACCTTTTCTCCCGATGAGCTTCACTCCAAGCTCCTCACAGAGGTAATTCAACCTCATCGCATCACCCCCTCTCACCTCTCTCAGCTCCAGTGCTTGTTGTTTAGATAACAGGGTATAAAGATGAAAACTCCTGCTGCTGATTAAAATGACTCTGAAGCTGCTCAAAAAGTAATTGATTAAAATGCTGCTGATCAGGCTTTTTTCTTGGCCCACTATATGACACCCTTAAAATTGCCATTGAATCAAAATCTTTTCTACCAAAAATTACAGAAAAGCTACCAAATTCCAGATCAGGCTCCCTGAATAAATCTGCAAGAATAGAAGCACAATCATATGCATTCTTTGATGGATTTTTCTCCACTTTCACGTTTATAACTCTAGCTCTAGCAAAATTTGCCATGTTGGCAGCTTCTCTGAACCCACTAAGGAAAGCACCATGCATAGTTGCAGGATAGCGCCTACTTGTGGCTTCGCCAGCAAAGAAAAGCCTCCCTTCTCCCACGCTTTCTGCCATAATATCATAGTCATCTCCAGATGCCCCAACCGCAACGTTAGAGTAAGAGCCCAGGCACAAGGGATCAATGCCCCATCTCGTACAGACAGTTTGGATAGGGTCTGGAACTTTAATTCCTTGTGGTTCATAGATGTCTGCATTGAAATATTATTAAGTCACGTTAGAGCGGTCAACAAGCATAGTTATATTACATTGAGGATTCATTCCGGAAACATCAAATTTCGGCTTCGTCATTATAAATATTTTCAACAATATTACATTAGAGGATTCATTCCATGAAACATCAAATTTTGGCTTCACCAATATAAATATTTTTAAAAAGGTAGTCCTTCCATCTTGATTTTATCGTCAAGATTTTTTCTTTCCTTTATCCTAGCGTGTGCAAAATGGCAAAGAAAAATATGAACAGGAGTAAACTATGAGAGAGCATGCAGTAAATACTGAGGACCAATTCGAGTTGCGTAAAAAGTCGAACAGTGATACATGAAAATTTTACTTTAGCGTAATGAAAGTAAATACATATGTATATACCTTTCAGAATCTGAAGCACCTTCTCAACGGCATCTGGAGGGGGCATGGTCTCAAACTTGTGAGCAGCTTCTCCTGCTACTAAAGCAATCAAGAGAGGACCACCAGCTACAGTTGCATAGCTGTAGAAAAGAAAGAACTCCCCCCGACAGTTAGGATCATCAGTGAGATGCCCAAACGTATCAAGATCAGTGCCCCAAAAGACTTCCGGGAATAGCATGGCAACCTTGTTTAACAGGCCAAATCCCAACCTCTTTATTGCATCAAGCTTCCTCTGGGGCAACTCGGGGACAAACTTGATGGAACCACTTTTCAGAACCCCAAGTGGAACTGTGCAAAGAACCATATCACCCTCATAAACCTGATTCCCGGCAAAAACCTGCACTCCGTCGCTGCCATAATTAATAGCTTGCACAGTCTTCTCATAAAGAATTGGAACATTTTCCACCAATGATTCAATGAGTTTTCCATTTCCTCCAGTGAGGAAGCAGTGATCCCCTCCCATGTCATAGGGATCGTCTTGATCCCAAAATGCAAGTGAAAGTTTCGAAAGCAAACCTGCATTTGCATATTCCAAGTTTGCAAGATGCCAATTGAACAATTTCATCTCTTCTTCACTAACTGCATCTCCATGGACCTGCCAAAATGTCTCCAATGCAGCCCCAAGAGAAACATCCTGTGAAACGTCTCCCATCAACTTCCTAAGCATGCTTACCTTTTCCAAAAGTTGATTATACGCAATCTCCACTTTGTCATCCAAAATGGGGTCCACAGGTTTCCCATCCACTCTATAAAGCGGACACTTATCCCTTACCTTATGAAGTGTATATGACAACTGCCGAGCCAAAATCCCAAGTGGATTTCCCAATGTACCCGTTAACACACTCCCTCCCAAATCCGCAGCCGCCATAATATTATTACCCTCCAATTTCTTCGAGTATACCCTCCCACCCGCACGCTTCCTCCCTTCCAAAACTGTCACCTTAAACCCGAAAGTCATCAACTGCCTTGCAGCAGCCAATCCAGCAAGCCCTGCCCCTATCACAATCACACTTGGCTTACTTGGTTTCATTGGAATTCTCTCCTTTACCGCAGGTGCAACCCCAAAATTAATATACCCATGCGAAACCAAGTAATCATATGCAGAGTCCAACAGTCCTCCACAATGTTTCGGAATACAATCCACAAACATATCCTTAGTCAGCCATTTGGACGAGTTATCACGCCACCTAGAAATTATATGATTCCTAATCAATATATAATTAACCTGCTCTATTCCGCCCACATCTTTAACCACCTCAGCATCTATTTCTTCTCCAATAAGTGAATCGCCTGGGAACCCTGCGCTCAAGGCAGTCGAGGCCTCATCTGTGGCTTTATCATTAATCACAATTATCTCGTCTGACACTACATTTGCAGTTTTACTGACCAAATTACCAGAAACTGAAATCGAGCCAGGGTTCATTTGAATAGAACTGTGCAAATTTCTCACCTGGGTTTTATTAATTTGGTCTGAACTTAAATGTAACTCATTCCCGAAGCTACTAGCATTTGACAAAGAGGGCAATCTGTGTACCTGGAATGTAGACGTCGTCGGATTACGGGGCCTTCCGCGCCTTTTTCTTCTGGGTATTGGTTGTGAAAGAAAGTGATTTTGGACGGAACAGGGATTCAAATTAGGGTGGTCAGAGTTGGAACTGGAATTAAAATTAGGGTTTGAAGAAGGTAGGTGAATCGTGAACTGAAGGGGATTGCTGGGCTCGTTAGTAACACGAGAATGAGGGGTTTGATTTGATGAATCCATTCGAGTGTTTTATTGAGAGGGCTTCACTTTTGCAAAAAAAATTCAGTTCCTTGCGAGTTGGAAGGGAAGTAAGGGGAATAATGGGGAATCAAGGGGCTGTTTGAATTGCCATGAAACTTTCAGGGTCGGGCGAATCTATACAGAAAGCGGGTCGGGTAAAGACGAGCTTGAAACCGTCCAAATTCGCACTCAATGTGGCCTATGCAACCAAGAGTGTGAAATAAGGTCCAATTTTTCATTATATGATATGCCATAAGGACGGATGATATAATAAACAATCATGTTAGTTGTATAATATTGGTTGACAATAATAATTGACAATTACTCACATGGGAGAGGGGTCTACGATGAATAAAAAAATCATGGGCTCTCTTCATGTGAGATGATTGTCAATTATTGTTGTCAACCAATATTGTACAAGTAGCAAAATTCTATAACAAACACTATTGATCAATCTTATATTAAGTATCGATGATGTATTATATAAATTTTAAACATAATTCAAATGTTGAGGTCCACTATCCACCAATAAATTTATATAACATGTCGTCGATGCTTAATATAAAATAAGTATTTGTGCTCATTAGATACATTACTAGAAGCATTGTTTCCTAAAATCTCTCACATAGTCATCTTGTAATCGATAAAATTAAATGTGAACACATAATCAACCTATAATGATTACGACTGTAAGTAAGATGTTTGCAATTTTTTCAATTTCATATGAACGCATACTTGTATAGTTGAGAAGTCAAATATGTCATCGTTATGTTTGAAACGAACTTTTCTAGCATATCTTGAAACTCATCGTTGATTATGAATTCCACCTGCTTTATCACAAAAAATACCGCAGTCATGGCTACAATAACAAGACAAATATGTATTATCGGATTCCTACAATTAATAGAATTATCGTTTTGCATATTATGGTATATAACACATTATAACAATTGCAGATTTTGTTATATTTCAAACCACAGATGTATTACACACTATTGTAGGTTTGTGGTTATGTTGATATGATTTATAAAACAAAGACATCACAGATTCCGACATACTACAAATCAAAGATACATCATATAATATACTAAGAGTGACTTTTGTAATATTAACACATGTATGTCCTATAACGTGCTGGGAGAAAGATACAATAATTTTAAAATGATCAAGTTAGATATGTAAATTACAAATCTCGAACAATATACAATTTACATTGTAAAACTCATCACCCTATGTTTTACGTAATAAATATGAAATATCATTCCATGAAACAAAGGGGAGCATTTCATATGGCATTGAGAATATTGCAAATAAATTTGGGTGTTATTTAGAATTATAGTAAAAAGGAGAGAATTTTATATAGCATTGAAATATTGCAAACAAATTTGGGTATTTTAATGATTATACTATTGTATCCATATTCCACTGTCACCTTCGTTGTTTTTGGGCGTATTCTTCATAGATACGGGGTGATTAGGAGATGACAATGGAACAACCTTCGAATCCATCAAGATGCTCACGGAATGGGTAATGTGACGAGTTAGCCTCTCTAGAGACATTGCGAGTTCACGAAATTGAATGTTCTCGTTTGAAGCTATGGAGAATTGACGGTTTGGGGTTTCCATATCGATTGATTATAACTTCGTCGACAGTAATTATAGTGATCGAGTAAAGAAATTGAAGATTTTAGATTGATTTGTGAGAGTATGTATTTCATTTTGGATTTTATAGTAATTCAGTCATAAAATCTTTTGTGATCAAGATTCTTGTATACTGTGAGACATGGGGATGATAATGAAATCTTGTGATTCTTTGACAGAACAAAAGGAATGAAAATCATGAGGGATAAATTTCTTATGAGAATGGGAGGTAATTAGCAAAAAAAAAGTGGGATTAGGTTGTCAATGGAGTGAGAGAGGGGATAAAATTGATTGATTTTTGAGGGAAGAAGTGATTTTTTAATATCATTTTTACTATTGAATTACAGTAATATATTAAATAAAATGTATGTGGTATTTTTTATTTTATAATTTCCTCATTTTTTATGAGCTTGTATTAACGATATTAAATGGATCGACGAGCCGACCCATACTATTTTGGCTCGCTGAAAAAGAATGCAATCCCATATTTTCTATTATTTTATTAAAATTAAAATATTTATTATATTTATTGCTCTTAGATGAGCTGATGCGAGCCCACAAGTGACTTGCACAGAAAAAACTTAGCTTGACTCGTCCATGATTCATCATCAGAGCGAGTCTAGCCAGCAAAGTTAAATTCTTCTGGTAAAATTTGAATCTCACGATAAATTAACTAATTCTTCTACTTATTTATAAGGAAAATGAACATATCAAACTTTTAGAAACAAAAAATTACTTAAAAGTAACTTAACTATTAAGTTTAACCAAAAATGATAGAGAAATGACAGGCTCAGTGACTATGTCCGCAACAAATTTACTGCAACCATCAGCGTCTGAAAGCAACAGAAAGATGGAAAGGAAAAACAAAATGACATTTTTGCATGATTATTACTGTCTAGTAACTGTTCAAAAGCTCAAACAATAAGAGCATATTCGACCACTATACGAACACGATCTGACGGTACAATAGACAAGAATTTAACATTCTCTAAATTCTGTCCAAGTATTTTGCATTCCACCCTACTAAAAAAGCCACAAGCGCATCTCATATTACAAATAATGTTTATCAACGGCACACCAGGCATTGATGGACACCTTGTAAAAAAAATAGCAGAAATCTACTGTAGAAAAGCAACATTATTTTCAGCTAAATTTGAGAGAAGGGTTATGTATAAGGTGCAATTCGGGTGCTCTCTTTAGATAATATATACAATTATTGTTCAAAAACATTATTGACTGATAAATGAAACAAAGGAATTTCCCGAGCAAAACAACGGGTATTGGAATTATTCCGCGGTCGTAGGAAAAACTAAGCCTTTTTGATGTCAACATTATGAACCTAGAACATGAAAAACAGAAGCAATGTTAGAAGTCTCATGGTTACAAAACAACTAATAATGTGATGTAAATACCAAGCATACATACTAGCTGTGTTTCCCATCATGAAACTGAGCATTTCTAGATGACTTGAAGGTTTCCAAGAATTCTTTAGCCTTCTGTAATTCTTGCTTCTGCCTCAACTTGTCCCAATTATGCTCGGCAGCAAGTATCTGAATGATCCTAGGCACCGCCCTGCCGGCTGCATCAGTGTCAAGAAAGGCAAGTCGAGACCTTCTGGCAATAAAATCAACTGCAGATTCACAGTACTCATTCCGAGCACAGTATGCAACCTCGGCTTCTAGAAAAGGATATCCATGGGCAAGTCGCTTGCCCAGATTTTCATTCTGAATTTCCCACCCAAAAAATAATAATTTGGTGATCTTAAATAAACATCAAATTAGTAGTAGATTAATATATTTCCATCACATGAACTGGAAATATGGCACAAAAAGACTGAAAATTCCATGTGCAATTCATTCATGAATAACCCAATCAATGTAAGAAGGAACTTTACAAGAAAGAACCTATGCTAAAATATAAAATGATCATATTGTCAGTATATTTCATTGCATATTATTGAATTATAAAATTACTTCAAACTATGCTCGTATCTGTGTGCAACGGGGGAAGGAAGTTCCAATTAAATGAATCTTCTTATCTAATATTTGGGAGCAGTCACTATTATCAAACTTATAAGAATGAACAGTCCAATGGTGGCAAGTTTGCTAGGGGGTATTAGATAACACTAAACATGCACGTTAGCATGTTTGTCATGCTGGAGTGGAGAATACTGGATAGGATAGGATTAAAAAAGAAAAACAAGTTAAAATCTTGTTTGTTATCATGTGCAATATCGTCGAGTATTATGTACCAAACGTGCACTTGGTCTACTGCTACTTGGAATGTGATAAACAAGAAAGTAGAGGAAGAAGGGGTCATAATAATCTCACAACTGCGAGATACAGGTGAAAGCATATGAATAAAAGCACAAGAACTACACAACTCAAGAAGCTACTGAAAATATTGTAGAAAAGTAAGGGCGTGTCTGGGAGAAATTTTCCCAAACTCAGAATTCATTTTTAGGTCACATCAACGGTCCCACCGGAATTACTTTTTCTGACGGTAACAGACGAAAGAAGCCAATTTCCCCAATTTATCCCTTGAGCAGTGTGTGGTCTTCGTGGCAGCGGCTGAAATGGGAGGGGCACATTTGGAAATAGGGAGTGTAAATGGTCTGCCATTTTGTCAGGACTTTTGTAATTAATAACCTCAACGGTCAAAAAAATGGAATTAAACGGTCAAAAAAATCCTATCCAGCCCGCCCAGACACGGCCTAAATATGAAATTAAGCAGCACATCAAAAATACAAGTGGAGGAAGAAGAGACCTGAGCAATTGCAGCTACTCGTTCGGCGAAGGTACCATAGGCATGAGATAAATGTTTAGCTGTGGTCGTGTCCATTACACCAGGAACAACCTTTCCGCCATACGACCTCTTCATGCGCACATATTGCTGAGCTAGTACTGTGAAAGATGCAGGATCCCATCCATCAGCACCAATAACCTGTAGGTTGCACGTCAAGCATTTATTGGCCGGGCTCAACTTTCCAGACTTTATAGCTGCATCAACAGCATCCTCTGCCATGCTGAAAGTGGTTCAAGTAAGCATACTACTCAAATGGAAAAGTTTGACTATGAACATGTTTGCCCATGCACAAAAAACTCCAGTAAACAATTCAGTTTTAAAATAAATATTTTTTCACTGGTCCTGAAATAAGTAAGTTTATTATTTCAACACTAAGGTAAGAGTTACTTTTAGAACAAGTGATTTCGTTTAGTTGGAAGTAAGAAAAAAGTAATCCAAGCATGTTATGAAACAAAAATTACTTTAATGTAAATTATACTCTTTGTTAAGCTTATACAAATGTGCCTGACGGAAGCTTTACCAATAGATCAAATATGAGCGTCCTTTTTACAGCTTATATAACTTATAAGAACCCAAAAAAGTTGACCAATAAAAATTAATCACATTTTGAAAATTTTCACAATGCCAAATTAAGCTTACCTTCTATATGTAGTCCACTTTCCACCGGTAATCGTAACAAGACCAGGAAAATCTTCACACACGACATGATCTCTGGAGATGCTCTCAGTGTTCTGCGCTGCAGGATCCATAGCCAATGGACGAATCCCACTCCAAGCTGAAAGAACATCAGTGCGTCGAACCTAAATAATCACAACAAAAATTAATATCAAGGGCAGACATTAGTCATTGAGTGAGACATGATGTAAATGAATAACATGAATCTCAAAGAAACAATAAAATTTATCCAAGGAACGCTACTAGTTATCTATTCTAGAATACGTGAAAGTGTTGACTCCTTCAGTTTGATGACCCAATTGGACTTGATCCAAGAAAGGCACATGTTGGTACAGTACTGGACAAGATTTTAGCTTATTTTTCTTCTTTATTACTATCTGTTACTATGAATCCTTTTTACCAAACATGTCACTAGTGTTTGTTTGATATGTAGTCCTTGACATGAATAAGCAGTATAATGAACAGTATTATATCCTTTTCTATTTTAATATTGTCTAGTACAATCCAATTGGACCAATCCTACTCACCAAGCATGCCACTAGAGGCAACGAAACAGGTTAAGAATTACCTTATGCAAATTCAGTACTTTCTGTGGATCCTACGCGACACTAACAAACCAAAATGACATGCAAAACTAATATTTCATTAAAAAGAATCAGTGAGCAGCACTTGACCAAAATTAATATCATGTATTACAGATTATTAATGGGTTAATTTCATAAACGGTCACTGAAGTTACCTCAAAAACAAAAAACGGTCATTGAAATTCAAAACTTGCAGAAACAGTCACTGAACTTATATAAACTTTCACTAACGATCACTGAAGACTTGAAGTGTAAACCCTAAACCAAAACACGTGAATTGAATCCTAGAAGACTAGAAGTGTAAATTTCACTAATTTCATTTGTTCAAAAACACAAAACGGTCAATGAAGTTCAAAACTTGCAGAAACGGTCACTGAACTTACATAAACTTTCACTAACGATCACTGAAGGACAAAAACACGTGAATTGAATCCTAGAAGACTAGAAGTGTAAATTTCACTAATTTCATTTGTTCAAAATCTACCCCTGAAATTTAGAACTCAATACAAATTCCTCCCACCACTACCATTTTCGCCGGAGCCGGAAATGGCTAAATTCGACCACCAGACAGCCGGCGATACCACCGGATTTTTACACCACCACCACCTCCTCATCCCCCTCCACGAAAATGGTGGTGGTGGGAGGAATTTGTATTGAGTTCTAAATTTCAGGGGCAGATTTTGAACAAATGAAATTAGTGAAATTTACACTTCAAGTCCTCTAGGATTCAATTCATGTGTTTTTGTCCTTCAGTGATCGTTAGTGAAAGTTTATGTAAGTTCAGTGACCGTTTCTGCAAGTTTTGAACTTCAGTGACCGTTTTGTATTTTTGAGGTAACTTCAGTGACCGCTTGTGGAATTAACCCGATTATTAATACATTAACAATGTAAATAACCTTCAGATGTAAACTTAAATGTGCAAAAGAAATTGTAACAGGTACGTAGCCTGATGTTAGAGTGAGGATATAAGAAGAGGCTGAACCCTGAGTCTCAACCTTGCAGGGTTGGCTAATACCCATTAGGCTAACATTCTAACCATAAGGTTTCTTATGCGTGTAAGCTTAACAAATGCAAAGTATTAGAAAGGCATGCGCGTAACTAAGCAGCCAACACAGATAAAAAATTTCAGCTTCTACAACAGAGGTATAATTAAATGAAGTCTTCACCTCCACCCTCCAAAAAAAAAAAAAAAAAAAGGAGAGAGAGAGAGAGCAGAGAGCTAAAGGGAGGAGAAGAGAATATAGCCATCAGCATTTGCTTTCCAACAAAAAATAATAAATGACATGTACTCTTCACAGCCATTGTTTAAAAAAAAAAAAAAAAAAACATGGAGTTCCAGCCAATCCTTTCAACAATAAACTCAAGAAATTGAAGAGATAACCCAGGTTAGAAAGGAGGCAGATTGAAAAGAATTGTATGTATTTGGTCATTTGAGGAATAGAGTAAATTGACTAGAAAAATAGCTAGAAAACCTGCAATTAATTTCAACATAAAAAGACATGATCTATAAACTTTTCATGCCTAAGAAAATACATTAAAAAAAAAAAACTGAGAGAAAGAAAGGAATTCATAGTATAAAACAAGATCTAAATGCATAGACAAGGAAATCAGAGTGGTGAAATCAGCAAACCTTAACATTAAGATAATCAGAGATAGCATCCAATATGAACTCAATTTCATCCTCGTGGGGTTCTGGTAGCATTGTAATTTTAGTGTTTGAATCAGTGGTGCCAGCAACTGTTCTCCCTAGCCAAGGAAGCATGAACACAACACGACCATCCTTGGTTTTGGGAACAATCAAGCCCATCCCCTCTGGAGAATAATAGTCAGGAAGCACAACATGTACACCGCTGCTAGGACATATCATCAGCTTTGCATCTTTGTCAGCCAGCTTCCTTACAGAATCACAGAATGGACCAGCCGCATTCACAACAACTTTTGCATATGTGTCAAACTCCTTGCCTGCATGCTTTGACAAAGTAAGATTTCAAAGAGCAAATTAATCACATTCCACAGCGTTAAACAAACCTAGTAAAATGTGGTTGAGACGCTATAACAATTGTAAAGACCTCCTGCACACACAGTTGGGGGGGAGTAGGGGGGGAGGGGGGGGAATGTTGAAATGGAAGGTGGGACTGAGCAAACCACAAACAACTCAGAAAGAGACAGGTACCATTTTTTTCTATTTTGTTTCTCAATATACCCATGTTGTGCTCAGGTAAATATATGGGACAAAATGACCAATACTTCTTCTTTCCGACAACCGTACTGATAGTACTAAATCCTGCGGAAAATGGGCACCAGTAGCACTTCATATAAAACCATGTAATACTAACAGAAGAATAGTCAAACATAATCAAACACGATGTATAGAATCTGAAGCTTAAAGGGAGATGGTCCAGGAGCCTGGTAACCCAAAAAGATACTCTGAACTATATATCAATTAAATTTTACATTAGATGAAAATGGGCAAGAAAATTCTCTAATGAAACATCTGCATAGTAATGATATGAGCAGATGGAAATATACAGATATGATTCCTTTGGTACCTGATATATTATTTCTTATGCGTGCACCGATTATCCGCCCACTGGCCTCATCTTTAAGTAAGGATATCACTTCTGCATGGTTAAGTACAGCTGCACCAGCTAAAGCAGCTGTACATGCTATTGCGACATTTAGGCGTGAATCATTCATTTGTCCATCATAATAAACCACAGTGCCTTTCAAGGTCTTGTTTTTGCCATTCCTTGCCAAAGTGGGAAAGAGTTCAACCGACTCTTGTGCTGAATAGTATCTAGACAAGTGCAGCAAGTGCCGCCCAGCAACTAAATCGTACATTTTCAAGCCAATCCAGTAGTATATAGCCTCAAACCATTCAAAACACGGAGTCATGCACGGCAGAGCATGGCAGAGGTGTGGAGCATTATCAATGACTTGTTTACGCTCCTCAAGAGCATGGAAAACCAGCTTTAACTGCCCATAATCTAAGTTAAAAACAGCTTTCTCCAAGTAACGAACTCCTGAAATGATTATCTTACACGTGAGCTACAGCTATCCAAGATGCTATAAAGAAATCGAGAATATCTGAGATATCATCTAAGAAAATTATAAAAGAGATCACAATTTTTCTTAGATTGAAAAATAATTGTTGACAAATTAAGCCTCTTAGTATTGTCTACCAAAAAAATAATAAAATAAAATAAAATAAATGAATAGCGGCCAAAGTTAATCAACTCCACACACAAGTTGCAAGTAAAACCATTAACCGTATCAGACTGATTCAGCCAAAATATTTGATCCATTGTGGATAAGAATAGGAAATTATTGTCATAGAATAATAAAGAGAAATGTCAAAATATGACCCCTAAATATGGGGAAAAGGAAGCTTCAGATTCATGTGAATCCTTATTCAGAAAATAGTGCGATGGCGTCAATGTTAAAATGTAAACTTGCAAAACAACAAATGGAGGAAGAATGTCAGTTTTAGTCCATCTTGTTCTACTAAGATTGCATAGCTCTTGTGAATAGGACATATTTAGGATTGTACAGGGCATAATCTAACCATCTACATCGTCCTTCCTTTATCCTCAGAAGGTGTCACATTCACTTGGCATCTTATATCTCCATTTCATATTTTTATCATTTTAATGTGGTGAAATATCCATCTCAACCAATGTTGTTAAAACCTAAATGGACCTGCCGGTTCAACCGGAACCAGACAGAAAGCCGGTCAAGTTACGTGCTATTAACAAGATACTAAGCCCTTGTTTGATACACATTATTTTGGAAAGAATGCATTTTTTTTGTAGATGTGATGGTGAATATGTGGTTAAAAAAGAAGGAAAAGTTATTGATATAATGTAAAATATTATTTTATTGAAAAATTTGTGGTTGAAAATGAATAGAAGAATGTGAATGAGAATTATAATGTGTATCAAATAGGGGCTAAAAAACCCGTAAAAAATTAGTTAAACTGGCCGATTCAATCGGGAACCAATAAACCACTCACGGTTTTGGCAAGTTTCCCGGCTTGACTTTTAAAAAGAACAGGAATATGCCTCGGATGTAACCACACAGCTTCCTAAGCTCCAAATTCATAGATCCTGGTTTTATAAAGTTCATCCTCTAATCCTACTCCCCAATTTCCAACACGGTTTTGGCACGTGGTTCAATCCTGGATAAACTTTGACCTTTTCCAATTGCCGGTTCAATGTACGGACTGGTTTAAAAACATTGATCTCAACATATCCATTTTTGCTAAATTCACGTTGCAATTATTTTGCCTTCTAATGCACGACACATTTTATCTGGTCTAGGAATCATGCTATAGAGCATTCCGTTTAACTAGATAGATATGATTAAAGGAATAGAATTTGTGTCACGCTTCTCTATTTTACAAGGTACTCTAATTATATTCATTACACCCTACTCAAGTCCTCATTATCTAAGCACCCAAAATGACCGCTATTGGAGATATTACATGATCTTCTATATTGGCTCTGACATCATACTTATTCTTACTATGATTAAAAGGGAATTCCACCTATTCCATTTTAATTTCTAGATTCTAAAATGTTCCTCTAATATTTTTACTATTTCCCCCCTCCTAATCTCCTCCAATATATCATCAAATAGAAAAGCATAGTCCAAGGAATCTCATCTTAGATATCTCAAGTAAAAAACAAATAAGTATTAAAGCAAAAAGATAAGGACCTGGTGAGAAATCTCCATTCAAGCCTATATAAAAGGTAATGTTCAATTAAGACCATCGGCAAGTCTTACTTGTTTTGTTTATGCTTTTCCATCCGTCTCCAAGATATAAATAGCTTCTATTGTAATCTATATAGCATAAGATGAGTGGTTCTTTGAGATTGTCACCCTTTATCATGAAAATGTCAGGATTTTAATTTCATGGTTAGGGGGAAAAGAATTCATTGTCGTGCTATGTCCTATCAGGATCACATTCATACCAATTATAATAGACTGATATGATTGATACTACTGCCAGATTGAATAGTGCGGGAATGCTATCATTTTTGTCACACATGTATGTCAAATACTACTAAAAATTCCTGGACAGCATCGTCTATGCAAAAGTTAAGTGCAATTTTTTGTAAATAGTTCAGCTAATGTGTTGAAAGAAACTATAATTGACCCTACAATATGTTTTTGCACATAGTACAGTTCTACAAGCATTACGGTTTAGAACTCAACTAATAATAAAGTTTCTATGGTTTAACAAGTTTCCTTTTTTCTTTTGTCATCGGGTCATTGTCTGTGACTAATTTTGGTTCAATCTAAAACCGGTACAAATATAATCATTTTGAATGACAAGCTAATTAAATAGCTTTTTTGCAATTTCTAACATTTCCAAAAGAGAGAAATGATTTAAATCTCTCTCCAGTTAAGTAATGTCTTTCTGTCTTCAGTTGGATGGCTAGAATCCACATGACTTCACATTTGAATACTCGGTGGTAATGAAATCAAAGTACTTGGTACTTACATATGTGATTATCCTATGAATAATATTATGTAGCACCACAAGTGCTTAGCACCCGTCTAGGAGACAGTGGGACCCACTACCTAATTGTATGAATCAAAAGTAGCACCCCTGTTGTTAGCAGTACTGTTATTTAATGCCTTAAGTTAGTAGGTCCTTAATTCTTTAACGTTTCGGAAATTTTCTCTCCTTATTTCATCTCTTAATGACACCAATCAATACCTCTTTTCCTCGTACATAAAAAAGAAAACGCGGCTTCAAATTTCAACAGTCGATAAAAGCAAAGCTTCACTTGGAATATAGAATGTTTTTTTAGAACTATAATTTGTTTCCTTAATATGAGAAGAACATATCCCTTTCCCGTGAAGAACAAAAATATTATTTTTACACACAGTCATGGGTACCATATGACATGGTTCAAAAAAACGCACTAAAGGCGCGCCTCAGCCTGAGGCGCAAAAAAATAGTTCGGAGGCGCGTTTTTTCTGTGTCTTCCGAGAGGCGTCCGCCTCTAGTGACTGAGGCGTACGATCCAGCACGCACGCCTCATCAAATCTGAGGCGTGCACCTCGTTTTTTTATTTTTATTTTTTGAACGGGCCTCTATTTCTGTGTAATCTGTCAAACCCCAAAAAAATCTATCTTTGGGAATCAACATTACCTTAAATATGCATGGGAATGGGAAGAGTTTATTAACCTGGCTGCAGCAACATAAATTGCCGGAGAAGGAAGAGAAACCAGGCGTCCAGGCCTTTATTTTCTTCGTACCTTGCCGGAGAAGACTCGGTTGATACCCCCCAAGAAACCGTTTCAGATTCTTTGTCGGAGAAGGAAGAGAAAACAGTCCCTTATTTGAAGACGAAGGTAACTGCTGTTGGCTATTCCTTTTTTATTGTTTAAATAGTATAAACGGGCCTCAAAATAGTATAACTGTGTGTTGATCTCTCGCTCTCTTCCTCCACTATTCTTTCCGATGAAAAGAGCAATATCCTTTCTGACTGTTGATTGGAAAATGTGTCTAATTTACTCAGGTATTATAGTTAAATTTTTATGCATTGATTTTGTTAGTCGAGCTTTTAGTTTTTGTGAACGAATTGTATTAGTTTTTAGTTTTTACATGTTTCTGGACTGGAATAATGAGAAAGAGTTTTGTGGGAGTGTTCCTGAGGCTTTTTGGTTTTGGAAACACTTGAAGAACTAAAGAAGAGTAAAGGGAATGAAGGATGAAATAGAGATATTTTCAAATAAGTTTTGTGGCAGTGTTCATATAAGTTTATTTTTTTACCTTTATTTTCAAAAATTTGTTCATGAGCTGCTTTTAACTAGGAATGAAGGATGAAATAGAGATCTATATATTGAATTTGTTGCTCACAACTCACTAACTGCATTTTTTATGGCCGATCTGTCGTATTTTGAATAAAATGATCTGATCCTGTTGTATAGATATTTGATATGGCGATCTGATCCTGTTGTATTACGAGTCTCCATGTCGCTATATGGTCGCTAGGTTTAATTGTGTAAAGACTAACATTCCATGTCGCTATATTGAAATTTGTTGTGTAAATTCTTATGTAGAATACGAGGAGTAACAACAGAAAGGATCCAGCTTGGAAATATGGGAAGGAAGTCATTGGATCAGAAACGGAGAAAAAAAGTTATAAATATGTTCAATGCGTATTTTGCAATAAAACTGTCACTGGAGGTGTCATGAGAATGAAAGATCATTTGGCATGCACGCACAGAAATGTAGCGCCGTGTCCTAATGTTCCTCAAGAAGTGAAAAAGGAGATTAGTGATTACTTGTTAACTGGAAACATGAAAAAGCAATTGCAAGAACAAAATTTCGAAGACATGGTCGAGTCCGGTTCTTACTTTGGAAAGGTTGGAGCTTTTGATGATTTTGATCCTTCTCATGGGGAAAGAGTTCATGCAAGAGGGATGAGAGGGCCTATGGACAGATTCATACGAAACAATGATGACAATGAAGAAGCCAATAATTTAGTCCCGAACCCAAAGGCGACTGCACTTACTGCAAAAGAATTGCGCAATCAAACTTGTCTTGATATTGGAAGGTTCTTTTTTGAAAATGCTATCCCTTTTCATGCGGCAAAAAGTCCTTCATTCATGAATATGCTTCGATCGGTTGGTTCATATGGTAGTAGTCTTAAACCGCCTACAATGTACGAACTTCGCACTTGGATTTTAAGGCAAGAGGTGAGTACTATTGAGAGTATTGTCACCGAGATAAAGAAGACATGGGTGAAAACTGGGGCTTCAATATTTTCTAATGGTTGGTCAGATATGAAAAATCGAAATTTGATTAATTTTTTGGTGAATAATCCAAACGGGACGGTTTTCCTAAAATCAATTGACGCTTCTGATGCAGTTAAGGATGCAGAATTAATGTTTAAATTACTCGATGATGTTGTTGAAGAAGTGGGAGAAGATATTGTTGTTCAAGTGGTGACAGATAACGCAAGTGCTTATAAGGCAGTTGGAAGGAAATTGATGGAAAAAAAGAAAACATCTATACTGGACCCCTTGCGCTGCTCATTGCATTGATTTGATGCTAGAAAAACTTGGAGAGCTGCCACAACATAAGAATGCCTTACTAAAGGCAAAGAAAGTGAGCAATTACATTTATAACCATGCATGGGTGTTAGCTTTGATGAGGAAATTCTCAAATTTGGAGGTTATTCGACCCGGTCCTACTAGATTTGCCACAGCATATCTGACATTACAGAGAATCTTGCAATTGAAGCAACCATTGGAGTCTATGTTTACTTCAGAAAAGTGGGTAAAATCTTCTTATGCTAATAAATCCGATGGTAAAGAGATACGAAAAATAGTTGTGAAGGATAAGTATTTTTGGCCAAGTGTGTGCTATGCATTAAAGTGTACGAAGCCTTTATTTTCGGTGCTTAGACTTGTTGATTCTCAACAGATGCCTGCTATAGGGTTCATTTATGATGCAATGGATTCCGCGAAAGAGGAGATAGCAAAAAACTTGGGTGGTGATGAAACATCATATAAGGAGATATGGAGTATCATTGATGATAAGTGGGACTTTCAGCTACATCAACATCTGCATGCGGCTGCATATTTTTTGAATCCCCATTTTCAATATGATAAAGACTTTTGTTGTCATTCTGAAGTTACTTTGGGTTTATATAGTTGCATGGAGAAACTCATTCCTGATCGAAATGAAAGGAACGATGCGGATCTTCAAATAGACGAATTTCGAAACAAAAAAGGTTTCTTTGGTCTAGAACAAGCGAAAACATCTTGCAAGAAACGTTCTCCAGATATATATTTATTTTCGAAGTTTTTCTTACCTGACATTTAATTATTTAAATATTAACTATTTGCAAGAAAATTAGTATAAAATATGAGTCTATGACATTTTTTATGTTTCTTATTTTTCTTAGTTCATTGGTGGACTCAATTTGGTGACGGCACCCCGGCATTGAAAAAATTTACAATTAGAGTTATAAGCTTAACATGTTCATCTTCCGCTTGTGAACGTAATTGGAGCTCATTCAATCAAGTACATACAAAAAGAAGAAACCTTTTGACCACACAAAGGATGAATTCATTGGTTTATGTCATGTACAATAAGAAGCTCAAAGACAGACGCTTGAGATTACAACAACCCAAAGAAGATGAAGATCCTTTAACCATGGTTGATTTGCCATCTGATGATGAATGGATCATTGATGGGAGTGGACCGAGTGGTGAAGATCAATCAAACACACTAAATATGGAGGACAATGATCTCGATATTGATATTTTTGGAGCACAAGGAAATGAAGGTGCTACAACTTCACGAAGCCAACGTAAAAGGAAGCTTTCAGATTTAGAAAAAGGTACTATAAAATTATGAAATTAAATTTTAGGTTTCTACATTTATTCACTATATTTATTCATAGTATTTTGTTTCATTTACAGCGAAGAGCAAAGGAAAAGTAATACAATTGCAAGACGAGGAGGATGAGTGGGAAAATGTTGAAAGTGAAGAGGAAGATGATATAGAAGCTAGAGATTTTATGCAAAATCTTAGTGATAATGAATAGGATTCACATGGAAACTTATCCATTTTATTATCTGTTGGATTTGAGTGGCTATTTGACTTTATTTTATGCTTGTTTGCATTGGTACTTTAAGTTAATTTATGGTTTTTAGACTAATATTTTATTTATGTTATTTCATGTTTTTTTTTTTTATATATTTTTATTAAAAAAAAAATGGTTCACGGTGAGGCTTACGCCTCAAAGCGCCTCGATGCTTACGCTTCGTCTCGCGAAGAAAAAATGCCTCGGTACCCGTTTCCCTTTTTTTAAACCTTGCCATATGATAGCATATGAAAGTCATCAATGCCAGTTAACCTTAACCCGTGCCTGTTACGTTACAATTCCTATTGCTCAAATTACCACACACTAAATGTATGTATGAATGCACGAAATATTTATGTAGAAATGCTGACCTCCATGGATGAGTTTAGTTGACCGGGAGGAGGTGCCGGAGGAGAAGTCCTCGCGCTCGACGAGGCCAACGCGAAGGCCGCGGGTGGTGGCGTCCAGGGCAACTCCGCAACCGGTGGCGCCTCCGCCCACGACAAGGATGTCGAGGGGATTGGCGGAACTAGACCCCATCAGAGCCGACCCCTGAACATCACGAGATGGAACAACGGCTAATGGGTCCGCAATTTTCTGCTTTATGGCGGGGAGGACTGATCCACCGCCGCGGCGATCACTGGAAGACGTTGAGGGGTTGCTAAGGAGGGTGTAATAAACGGCGCAAGATGTGGCGGCAATTGCACCGAGCCGGCGGAGGCGTGTGGCGGTGGCCATGAAGTGGATGACGAGTGCTGATTACGGAGTATGGGAAATGATGTAGTTATGGCGGTACGCGCCTTTAGCCTGTTGGAAAAGGTTGCGCCGATAATCGGACGGAGGGAGACAATATAAACTAATAAAAGTTCCCCACGATTTATTTTGTTTATAGACAGATATGTATGATTGATGAAACAATCTGACAATATCAACATCCTAATTTACACTCTGATTTATCGAATTAATATTTGACATAATTTCGTACGATTTTGCTATATGTACATTTGAAATGACATTCCGAATAACGTTTCCTCTCATAATAGAGGACCCATGATTATTCAACCGAGCTGTATGTACAACTTGATTGACAATCCGAATGACAGCCCCCTCACATTTGGAGGCGGGGCCAGATCTTAAAAAAAATTAAAATCAGGTCGGCCTCACCATGTGAGGGAACTGTCAACATTAATGTACAAAATTTAATGTACAAATGGCTTTTCTCATGATTATTTTATTGGAGCGTGGGCCCCCTTTTGTGAGGGGAAATGTCATTCGAGATGTCATTCCGAATGTACAAATAGCAAAATTCAATTTCATATCATCTTTCATATCTTACACATTTAATTTAATCATTACAATCTTGCCACATCACCCATTTGTCAACAGGAATGTTAAAGATAATGGCGATATTTAATTTAGTCCCTATTTGATAGTCATTTTGATATCCACGTACTCGTAAATTTGAAAGACAAATAATGATGATATTTAATTTAGTCCCTATTTGATAGTCATTTTTGAGGAAAAATGATTTTTTTGATCTGATTGATGGTGAATATATGGTTGAAAAAAAGAAAAAGTTATTGATATGATTGAAAATATTATTTTATTAAAAAATGTGTGGTTGAAAATAAATATAAAAATGAAAATGAAAAAAATATATATATATACCAAACAGGAGTTTAAATCAATTCAACATTCAATATGTATTTCACTGAAATTATGAGAGAGTTAGTTATAACTACTTAAAATCCATAAAATATTGAATATTTTGATTAACTTAAATTAAAAGTCACAATTATTTGTCAAATAAATGTGTCAAATTTATGAGTAGAAGGATTCGTCCCATAAAATATAAATAGTTATAAATAATTGATGGATAATTGTATAAAAGGTAATGTAATGGAATATGCTACTTGTACATAATTCGATATTCATAAAGATGTTCATTTTTTACTTCGAATAAATTATATTTCATTCAAAGTGGATCCCCTTCATGTGAAGGAGATAAACATCGTTATGAACACCTTGATGTACGAATAACATCACCCTTATGTCAATTGACATAAAATGGGTAATAGATAGAGTGACAAAATGAGTGTTTGTAAGTTGTGATTGAATAAAAAAAAATTCAATGATAAATTGTCATATAACATTATGTCAATTATAATGTTAAGTATGGTAAAATTGAAATGGATAAAAAGTGATTGGATTATTTAGCCCATGTTTGATGGCCATTATAAAGAGAAATTGATGAAAATAATTATGCAAGCACGGGAAAAAAAAAATTGTTAGCGCCTGTATGACCGCTTTTCTTTTATATTCTTGTCATCTTCCGATAATAATATGCTAAGTGTTGATTTATATGATTTCTATTTGAAAAAAAAAAAAAAAATTGTATCTAATTGTATTGTTCTATTTTATAATGATTTTTGGAAAATGTGTAGTTAAAAAGTAGAAAAAAAAATTTAAATTGACGTGTAAACTATTAACAAGCATAGGCTAATTATACTTGGGAAGTATTTATAAACAATTTAAATTATAAATAGATATAAATGATATGAACAGGTAAAAAAAAAATTCCACCTGAAAAATCAAATTGAAATCGCGGTTTTGAAACCACTATTTTGGTTCCTTATATTGGTTTTGATCGTTCAAAATCATTTTGAAACTGTTAGATTTACGTTTCAATAGTTAAAAACGCTTGAAATTAAATTAAACTGATTACTACTTTTTTTAGAAAAATATTTCATGTTTTACTAAGATATATTGTTTATTATACCAATTTATATTTCAACAAATTTACTTCAATTTATACTGGCTCTATTGGAAAATAATGATTCATTTATTTCTATCCAAAATAATGAAATTACAAGCTTAAATTTTATAATTGAACTTCTATTAATTAACTAGTTTAAACTTGTATAGGTGCACTATAGGTGTTAAAGTGAAATTTTAGACGAATACATTTATTTTTCACTTGTTTGAAATATATAATTTATATATCGCTAAAATCATCATGCAATTAGATTTGGTTTGAGAAATGAAATGTTTTGGTTTTGGTTTGTTATTTTCAAAATCATTTAAAATTGTTTGATTGGAAAATAGTTCAAAAATCATTAAAATCGAGTGTGTTACCTATAGTTATGCTTGTAAATTTTATAAAATATGTGTATAAAAAATCAACGATTGTTTATAAATATTTTTGTAGTGAGCTTACAACTATTATTTATTTATTCATATTTAGTTTATCTATTTATTAATTAAACTACACACTTTTTCTCTCCCGCCTTTTTTTTTTTTTCCTCACATGAATTCTCTAAGGGTCCGTTTGATTGTAATGTTAGAATTTGGGTGAAAAGAAAACGAATTGTAGGAAATTAAATTGCTTAAAATTTGTTTTAGATGAAAATATAATTAATGGTGTTTGATTGATATACTTTTTTATCTAATCCGTTTGACTTTATTTTTTATGCAAATTGTTATTTTTTGGGATAATTTTTTTTTTTTTACAATCTGTATTAAAATTTGTCTGAATTGCCAAAAAGTAAAAAAATAAAAAAAATATTTTCATAAATTTTTGGTGTTTGTTTGACTTTATTTTCATACAAATTATCAATTAAATGGATAAATTTTTTTATCTTTGAATTTAAAATTTGATCCAATTGCAAAAAAAAAAAAAAAAAAAAAAAAAAAAAAAAAAACCATAATTTGGTCTATCAAACAACCATAATTGCATAAAGTTGGAATTTCTTTTCCTTTTCCATGAATTCCAACACGATCAAACATGTCATAGAGTGTGTTTGATAAAAATTATTTGGGAAAAATGAATTTTGAAATAGTGATATGATGAGAAATATGTAGTTGAAAAGAATGAAAAATATTATTTTATTGAAAAATATGTGGTTAAAAATGAGTAGAAGAATGAGAATGAAAATGAAAATGTGGGTTAAACAGGACATTATTACGGTTACGAATGCTTAGATAGGTTACTCTTTCACTTATTAAGCCCACTATGAGCTCAATTTTTCAAAAAAAAATATATTCTTAAATAGTGATTTGATATCATTTTAATCACATATTTTTTAATAAAATAATATTATACGTAAATTTAAATTTATTTTTATTTTTTAACAATATATTTTTATCAATATACTATTCATAAATATATTTTCTTATAAAAAAAATATGGCTCAAACGGGCTAAAAGTTACTTATTTAAAAAATAAAAAATTATCCTCCGTCGGCAAGGAAAAAAAATGAGACTTGCTATTTGTACATTAAAAGTTGTACATAAGGATATCCACCTTCTCACATGAGGATCCACTCGATTATTTTATTCGGGTGGACCTCCTCCCATGTGAAAGAATGGATATTTTTATATACAATTTTTTATGTACAAGTAGCATTTTTCATAAAGATTTACTGTGTTAACATTGACAAATAAAAAATTATTATTTTTTATGTAGGAAAAACTTTTATGCGATGCCAAACGCCCGTCCTGGAGAGAAGTATAGACACAATAATCACCAGGAAAGAAGAGACTTCAGAGAGCGGGAGGAAGCAAAATGGCACAGGTCCCTAATTTAGACAACGCACCTATCAATCTCACTACCACACGGTAAATTTCTTGAATTTAAGTAAAAATTCTATAGCAAATTGAATGTCTTACTTCAGCAAATAATTTGTTTTGTTATCCTTGAAATTTAGAGATCAATCTCAAAAGGAGCTGATAAACATATTGAAAAATGTGAGTTCAATTGTTTATTTTCACGTTCTTAATGATTTTCTGGTAATATTTTAGTATACTCGTTATTTTTCAAATTTTAATTGGGTTTCTTTACAGATTCGGGGAAAGAAATGTTTGGTGATTGATCCGAAACTTAGTGGATCGCTCTCACTCATTGTCCAAAGTTCACAACTGAAAGTAATTTCTTCCATTCTCTATTATGATATTTGTTCGATTTTACTTAATCTATATTTTTTGCATTTTCTAAAATAGTAAAGTGAAAAAAGGTTGTGGATTGGTTGGTGTTCCTGTCACAATTTCTGTAGGATCTGTAGTTCAAACTCTGAAGGTGGGAATTTTTAATGGGGTAGTTCTCTTCTTGCTTTTGAAAATCAGAAAATCCTGTAATTTGTTTTCTTACCGACTTCTATAATTTTGTTTAATTACTGATGCTGAGAAGAAAAGACAATCTACTGAAGCAAACAAGAGATGAAGCTTTTCATAACTTAATTAGTACTGTTAGTAATATCGATGCTGCTGTTGCTAATTTGGATACTATTGCTGATGTCAGTATAAAGGGATTATGTTTCTTATGATCAGGAACATGGGGCTGAATTGCGGCATCTCACAGCCGAGCCAGTTGAGACTGACTGCACCAAAATGGTGTACCTTGTTCGAGCTCAGCTCAACTTGATGAAATTCATTTGTTCACAAATTCACAACGATACGTCAAAAGGGCTTCAAAGAGAGCATTTTCTTTACTTTGTTCCTCGACGTGCAGTTGCATGTGAGAAGGTGAGGATCCATGTTGCACTACAATTGCAGACTGCAAGAAATATTTTGCTATCTAGAGTTTAAAAGCTTGTATTGTTTTGGTTGTCTACAGACACTCGAGGACGAAAAGGTGCACGAGATGTTGACTGTTGGGGAGTATCCATTCTATTTGATTCCATTGGATGAGGATGTATTATCATTTGAACTCGACCTTGCTCATAAAGTATGTTGGCTCAATATGTTGTCTAAGGGAAGTAGTAAATTTTACGTTCTTAAGATAGTTGTATCTAATGCTAGGGAGGTTTTTCTTACAGGAATGTGTAGTCAATGGAGACACTACCTCTCTGTGGCATATAGCAAAATCCATTCACAAGCTTGAGGTATAGGATCATTTTCAGCCATGATCTTGTTAATCTTGGTAGAAACTTTCTAATTTTTTTTGAGTTTCATCCAATGTCATTACCATTTATTATAGTATATATGTACGATCAGGAGTCAGGAATATAATTATATTTCTGGGCTTCCAGTCTTTGTTATTTTCTTTTTTCTTCCCTTTCCTTTGTCTTGATGGTTCTAGTTGGTGGATGATGTAGTTTTCTTTTGGGACGATACCAAATGTGAGGGCCAAAGGAAAAGCATCTACACGCGTTGCTGACATTTTAAACCGAATGCAAGCTGAAGATCCTGTTACCTCAGATGTAATATTTATCACTAAAGACACAGAATCTCATTAGATTTTTGAACTTCCGATATCATTTCTTATTATGTTTTCTACCACAGATGGGAATTCCAGAAATAAATACTCTTATCCTACTCGATAGAGAGGTATGCTTTCTTGCTTTTCACTTTGTGGTTCCTGATTTTTTTTTTAAAAAAATTGTCTATTAAATTCAATTACAGTTGAGTGGTAACAGGTCGCTGTCTGTCATCAAATGATAAGCTATAGCGTCAATGAGATTTGTAATGGAAGTGGTAGCAAATGATAATAACTGATAAATAAAGTACCATGGGACTTTAGTTGGTCAGCATACAAAATTTTCTAGCTCTCTGTACTAATAGTGGTTAGTCAAATTCATGTATTCTGTCAACCAAAATTTGATTATTTGGTTTTCTCTCTGTGTCTGTCTTCATTCTGTCAACTGCCAGAATTCAGGTACAACTAATCACTTCTTGTTTTCATTTTATTACTTCGGGGGCGTTTCTGGACCAATGAATCTTCTCCAATCAAGTAGGTTGTAGGTTCTTGAAGGGAAGAGTTAGCCTATTTAACTGTTTAGGGACAGATCAGTTTGATGAGAAAAACATGTGAATAATTACATTGTGATTTAAGGTCTAAATTTGTCCTTAATATTCTTTTGTGGGGAAAACAGAATAGGTTGGGTTAGCAGATCAAAATTTTGAAATGAAAACGACATCGCACCAGGTAGATGCAATTAGCTGAAGCCCAAGGACTAAGGAAGAGTAGAAGTTGAAGAAACTAGGAAACACTGCTTAATAAGTTTAGGCATTGTCAATAGGGTTCAACCGTGTCCTGTGTTATGGAAAGCATATGGATCTTTCACATAGTTTGGATAGGTGTCAATTTTTTCCCCTTGTATGCTCTTTTATAAATCTTTCTTTTAATGAAATTTGACTTCGTTTAACGAAAGTTTAATGATTTCATCTCCAATTTCAAAGGGCTTGATGAAGGTACTGGAAATTTCTCGGACTGGTTTTATAAATTCGACAGAGTACATGTAAGATAAATATTGCTGTAGGATATCTACTCTTACTTGGACTCAAATCATGACACATCATTCTCAAATTACCACAGCTTATCAAAGTCAATCATAAATTATAACATCACTCAAGAAACATAATGGGACCAAGATGATAATGCAACTACAGGCATAACCTGAAAAATAGACCTTGTCAAGATCAAGCATATAAAAACTTATCATGACACTAGGAAACTCAACTAGGACACAAAAGAGAGAGAGAGAGGATAAGTAGATTATCAAGGTCCCAACTCTCAGAAAAGCCAGCCATATTGCAGCTACAACTGAAGCCATTCTATAATGGATTTCTCATCTGACCTAGGAAGGCTGTCCAATATGCTACCCTCGTGCCTGGCATAGAGAAACTAGTGGCCTCCCAATCCTCCAATCTTTGCTAAGTTAAAGCTCAAGCCATATAAGCATCTTCCATGCCTTGAATAGCACATTGAACTCGCCTTCTGCCATCTGTCGTCTTTTTTCTCTGCTGACAATGTTGATGTCTACTCAATGCCTTCTTTTGATGATGATAATTAAATCAAATATTAGTTATTAGTACACTAAATACTTCCCAGGAACTTGGAAACAATGTCCTATTCAGTGAACTCTTTGGTCCATCAACTATATTTGGCTTCCCACTGCAGACATTTTTTTGTTTGATTTCTTGTTCCATATTGACTCTCTTTTTATGATCCACTGTTGGATTTCCTTTAAGATGAAATGTTCTGAGGTTTAATATACACAGTTTCGGCCGGAGACCACCCGGAGTGAAAAATTCTATTTCAGTATATATCTGAGTTTTTTTTAACCAGAAAACCAGGCTTGCATGTTCTGTATTGAAACAGAATCTATTGTTGAAGTACAGAATATTTAAATTTCTCTTATAATGTGTTTGGATGCTTATGACGTTTAGAAAATAGTAATTTCTCTGCATGTTTTATGCTCATAAGTTATATATTTGTTAATCCAACTTGTCTAAAAGCTTAAGATGTTAGAGGGACAACCTTACTTTTTAAAATTATATGTTCCAACACCCCCTCCCCCTCCTCCCCCTCGTGTAGGCCACATTTATTTTATTTTAATCAAAAGCCTAACACGTGCCCAATGTTTTCATAAATGGTGGGAAGTGAGATTTGAACTCAAGATATGTGCTTGCTCTAATATCCTGTTGATCCACCTCATCTAAATGTTTAAGTTGTTTGAGGAACAAACTTATTTATTTATTTAAATTACATCTTCAAAAAAAATAAAATTGTACACTAATCATTATGTACATCAGTCTTTATGATATCAAATTTGCTGCAATCTTATTGCAGGTGGACATGGTTACTCCCATGTGTTCTCAGTTAACATATGAGGGACTACTAGATGAGGTAAAAATGAATATGTAAGAGAAAGAATTACTATGATTAATCTACATATTCGCAGATAGTTCACTAACTCTTGTCTATCGCGTGGTGGACTAAACTTTTCGAAAAGCATGTGGTGCTGAGCTAAACTGGTTAATTAGAGATTTAATTTATCAAAGACATTCATTTTAATTTTTAAGTATTGCACTTTTTAGTTGTCATCTCTATAGTCTGTTTTAAGTAAACATGAAATATGCATTGTGAATCCTTCAAAAGTTTGATACTTCGGCCTTAATATTGTTAGAGACTCAAATTTTTAGTGAACAAAAGCATTAGTGCTCGAGCTATTTGAAAACTTATTAGTCAATATTGATGATAAAGGTTGTTCTCTGTTTTTTCCTGTTTTGATTTGTCATAAGCTATCTCTAATAGGTTTGATGCAGTTTCTTGGCGTCAACAATGGTGCTGTGGAGCTAGATTCTTCTATTATGGGCGTTCAACAAGAAGGGAAAAAGTTAAAGGTTCCCCTCAATTCTAGGTAAAGCACGTCTTTAATATTAAAGCGTATTATATTTAGAATTTTTAGTTTGCTGACGGCCCAACAATATCCTATTCGTTTTTGGATTTAAAGGCACATTTAATTGTTTATGCATTTCTATTTAATTGCTTCCTTCATGTACATTTTATAGCTGGTCTTCTCATATCTTCTTGTTCTTCTTCTAGTCTCTTATGGATGTGATTTCTACTGGTACACAAGGTTTATTAAAATAGCTGTACTACCCGAATCACTAATATACATTCATTTCTTTTCCAGTTACAGCAGGTCTTATCTATAATGCCTCTATTTTCCTTTAAACTTTTTATCTGTTAATAAGGTGATTGAGCTAAGGAGCTTGTCTGCCCATACCTCATCTGTTGGGAAGTAGTGTTTAGTCTAGTTTTTTTCTTGGACCAGGCTGTTCCATCTACCACAGTAGGCTCATTTAGCATAACCAGTAAATAGAAGTATAATTCATACCCTTTGTATGGGAGTAATTAGTTGTTCTTCTGGACATTTGTTTCCAATAACCATGTGTGTGTGGTGTGACGGTGTTCATAGACATACAGTGTGTGATTATTCTCTGCTTTTAGATGTTCCATGTTGACTAACTATTTACGTTGTCTTTACTGTAGTGACAAATTGTTCAAAGAAATAAGGGATATGAATTTTGAAGTGGTTGTCCAGGTTGATCTATTTATGGTTTGATAATTAATTTATTTTTAATTAATGTGTACAGCATCTTCAGTTTTTATTCTGTCTGACCTTTTATTTATTGTCTTTGAAGCTTTGTATATTTACTATTGACAGCATGTTGCAGGTTCTACGTCAAAAAGCAACATCCATGAAGCAGGACTACACAGAGATTTCTACCACTGTGAGTTATAAACAAATGTACCATTGCAATTGTCATTTTTGCCTCCAATGCCTGATGACTGGGTCTTATATCAAATATAGCTGTAGAGTTATGTTTCAATTGTGGTTAGAGAATTGAGTGAGCTGAATTTAAAAATGATAAAATGACCTTTGCCTGAAATATTCTAAATTTATCTCTTGACTCGCACTCGAAATTGCTCCAATTTGCCTGTAATAAATTGAAGATCGATCTGGTAAGGCTGAATCAACTAATGTCTAGTCAAATCTATTTTTATGGAATGTTTGAGAAAGACTTTCTAGTCTTTCCATATTTGCAAGTTAGATTGTTTAGGGTTATGCAAATAGAGCTTTTAAGAAAGTTTCTCTGGCCATTTTCTGATTATATTTGAGTATTATTTGTAATACAAAACAAGCTCTAGTACCTGAAATGAGTTCTGATTGGGTTCCATGTATTTCATACAGACTCAGTCTGTCTCTGAATTGAAGGACTTTGTAAAAAAGCTCAACTCATTGCCAGAAATGACTGTAAGTTTCCTTTCAAATTATGTTGATTTAAAAATTATTACCCGTGTTAGAACTAAATAGTTGGCCCCATTGTCTCTTCAGAGGCACATAAATCTGGCGCAGCATTTGTCTACATTTACATCAAAACCATCATTTCTTGGACGCCTTGATATGGAACAAACACTCGTGGAGGCCCAGAGCTATGACATGTAGGCCTTGTTCAACTTTCAATGCATTTTCAGCTTAAAAGTAATCACGATCATTATTTTTATATTAATTTCCTAATTTAGCTTACCCCGCCCCCCCCAATACTTACTCAGTGCTGACTGCTACAATAAGATTTTTTTTCACATTTTTTTGCTCTACATATCTATTGGACGCTAAAGTTCAGTTGTCAATTAAATCATTTGCACATGCATTAAAAGATTTAAATTTGATAACTCATGGCAAGAGGTATTTGTTTTCAATCAGAAGAGTGTCGAATTGCTGGAGTAAACTTTTTTCCGAGACCCTTGGATACAAAACATGATTGCTAACATAGGTCTATAAAGGTTTCACTGCCTATTGAGTATAATATTGGTCTTCTTCTCTGCATGCTATCATTTTGAATACCAATGCCTATTGTCCAATACTGTTATAAGTATATCTATTTTTGAGTACTGAAGTGTGAAATAATGCTATTACGGATGCAGATGCTTTGAGTACATCGAAGAAATGATTCATAAGCAGGAACCTCTTATTAATGTCTTACGTCTTCTGGTCTTGTTTACAATTACAAATTCGGGGTTACCAAAAAAGAATTTTGACTATTTGAGGCAAGTCGGATTAACCATTTGTTTCTCATTTTCTCAAGACTATTCCTCTGATTGATATGGGTATCATCTTTTGAGAAATTTTGACTCAGCTTTCATCCTCTTGAATTAGGAGAGAGCTTCTTCACAGCTATGGTTTTGAGCATATTGCTACCTTGAATAACTTGGAAAAAGCTGGGTTGTTCAGAAAACAGGTCGAGTTAATATTGCTCTCTTTGAGTGCTGCTCCAACTAATCAAGTTGAAAAAGACCTTATTGACTAAGTTAATTATTCTATTTATGGCTTGCAGGATTCAAAGAGCAATTGGCTAACAGTCAAACGTGCTTTGCAACTTGTAGTTGAGGACACAGACACCACTAAGTATTGTTTATCTTCCTGTTTATTTTGGGAGAATGTAATATTAGGTATTAGGTAAAAAGTATTGGTCCACTAATGTGGAATTGCTTACCACGAACTTTTAGGTATTCAACTATATTTTGTTGATTGTGTTCCCGAAGAAGTGTCTCACTATGCCTGTCCTTCAAAAGCTCTGTGAAGAAAATAAGAGTTATAAGAGAGAAATATAAAGATCAACCTTCTTTCTATTGGGCTACTATGTATTGCACAATTATGTTTAGACTTAATTACGATCTGCTTCTCTTAGGCTTAGTATTGTTCTTTGTCAACTTGGGATTATTTCTTTTTACTGAGTGGATCGCTAAACTCTTTTAAACAACCTGATTAGTCTAGGTTGAGCCTTAGCTGGGAATGACTATGGACATTACTTTGTACGTGGGCTTGGTCCTCAGTATCCAAATAAGTTGCAAGGGTGATGTAATTCTAGATGAATTCTGTTAGCCCTTGGGATAAGAATTGATGTGGTTTGAACACAGGAGCTTTATCCTCAGATAATGCGCCTTAATAGCAAGCATGGTTTTATAAATTAATGCTGTAAAGGTTTTGGGAGTTTGAGGCTAGAGCGTTTGTGTAGCATAACCTTTTAGCATATTGCTCCCAAATTATCTCTTGTATAGTGCTGACTCTGGCTCTGTTACGAGAGAGCAACTGAAGGACTTATCGACCTTACTTAACATAAAGAACCTGTATTTTATTGTTTTCAAAGGCGTCCAGTGGCACTAAGGATTAGGAGCACTGTTATCATTTATCTAACTACTGAACAGTAAAAGTTAGTGCTCCACTATTTGTTTCTTTGATGTTCTTTTTATCTAACTGTTGGATTTATCCATGAACAGCCCAAATGATATTTCCTATGTGTTCTCTGGATATGCACCTCTCAGCATACGCCTTGTTCAGCATGCTATACGATCTGGATGGTAAGCCTACTTTTGTAAATGACCTATTTTAATATGTTTGTTTGGTGCATAAACTAGAGTTCTTAATCATGGTCTTGATATTTATGTTAGTGACGAATTTTTCTCTTGATTGGTTCAAAGTTCAAGTGATTTGATTTGTTATGCTCTTCATTGATAGCTGAATTAACCGAGAAAAGCAGCAATGTTTTGATTTTCTATGATTTTGTTATTATTGTGATAAATTGATCTACCGGTGAAAATCATCAATTGTTATCCCAAAGAAATCATCGATTGTTTCTTTTTAATCTTTGCAATTTGAAAAATTCTATGTTTTTAAAAGATTTGAATCTAATGCTGCAGGCGCCCAATTGAAGAAATTTTGAAGCTGCTGCCTGGGCCTCACTCGGAAACCAAGAAAGTCAGTAGAGATTTTCATCAGTCTTCCTTTTTCTCTTTTCTCTTATTCATCACCACATGGCATTGTATTATGGTTTATTCTGACGTAGATTTGCTTATGCAGAGTGGATTTGCTAGCAGTCCGTCATTTGACACACTACCAGGATCTCTGAACAATTTAGAGAAGTACTGTTTTCTAATATTTCTGCTAGATTTATTGAGATACCTACTCGTGCATGGCTTTTTTTTTTGGCCCTTCTTATCTTGTAATTAGATTCATGCTCAGTCACTTGACAATTTGACATAAAGTGAATAGAGATTATATTTTCCTGTGTGCTGAAGTTAAAAGAAAGAATGCTTTAAGGATATCATGTCAATGTTGCATTATTTTGGAAAACAATTTTTTTCCTGTCTATTTCTCAATGCCATGTCTTCTGCGAAGGCTATATATTCCTTTTTTGTTTGTTTGTTTGTTTTATATTTGGGATCAAATATCATAGTTTGATGTCCACGATAGAGGTGCAAAAGCTTGTATTCATGTACTTCAAGCTAATGCCGTCTCCATTTTTCAGAGTTGCAGATGGGAGGCGATCTTTAGTCCTTGTAGTTTTCATTGGTGGGGTAACATTTGCAGAGATCTCTGCACTTCGTTTCCTCAGTTCCCAGGTATGCTCTTAATTTTCAGCCATAATGGTATGAAACCGTACATTCTTTGTTTCTTTCTTTCAAGCACTTAATAATGTCAATTGTTATGTAGTATTAGAGTGTTGAACCATTGATTTAAGAATGTAGCACTGAACCTATTTCTACTTTCCATCTTCTGAATGTTTTATTTCTAGAGAGATAATAAAACTTATGTCATATACAATGTCATCTTTGAGTGCTTCATCATTATTATTTCTTGTTATTAAGTGTGGGTTGATATTGAACCTAGAGTCTTGTGTGGAAGGTCTCTCAGCTCAAAGGATGATCAGTTTTGTTTTTTGGGTCGTTGTTGTGAAACAGTATCTTCTATATTTTTTTTGGAGCCTGACTATATGAATCCTCTTTTCTCCACTTTACACGGTAAATTGCTAGATCTCATCATCTTCTCACCTTCATCAATTTACATTGTCTCAATGCAATTTTGTTCTGCAGGAAGGAATGGCGTATGACATTATTGTAGGAACGACAAAAATTGTCAACGGCCATACCTTGATCGAAACCTTCGTGGAGTAATTGGATAAACCAGTAAAGGCAGTTTGTTTGATGTTCTATAGTGAAAACTTGAACTACCACCTTCCACTTTTTGAGAGAGATTGAGCATTGGGTTGCTTTGCCTGAGAGAGTTGTTTGGATGTGTAGTTTAATGATGTTTCGTGTGTTGGTTTGTAGAAACAGTAAACGACATGAGATGGAGACTTTTTATTTCTTGCAAGGAAAGCTTTCGGGTCCCGAAAGCTTGCCCGCCATGCCCTCCTTCTCACAGTATTACGAGTCCCTTCTTATAATGGTTTGAGATCATAAAATAAATTATTTAAGGCATTTATAGGACCTATTGTGGAAAAATGACGGGTTTTATGAAACAGTTTATTTTTTAACAACAAATTTTTGTCAACCTATTCACTTTAGCATAAAAGTTTAGTTTAATTCTTCTATTTATATTGTATAATTTGACTTGCTGATAGAGAAGAGGTTCAGATAATTGGAAACCTTAGATAAGGTCCTTTAAAAATTATGTTTTTAACTATCATTTCATTTTCGACAATTTTTCATAGTTATTAAAATTTGGAGGTATTTCCTTCGAATCATGCTAGTGGTAGATCGGGTATATATCACGGTGTACATTCTCCTCACATGGGTGGAGGGTCCATTCGAATATTTTATTTGAATGGGTCCCCCCATGTGAGGGAATGTACACCTTAACGTACATTTTATTATGTACCACTAGTATAATTCATTTCCTTAACGTGGGGCTTTAGGCAACTGCTTCACTTGGAGGGGTTGAGCCGTCTCTACTTACTAATAGAAGCGAATTAATATATTTGTTTTATTGTAACATCCGAAAGTTTTTTTTTTTAACTGTTGTTTTATACGCTATATTTTTATATTTTTAAAAAAATTGAAGACTAAAAATAAAATGGATTTTAATTTCTTATTTTTAATTGGCCAAATAGTTAGATTTTGATAGAGCAAGATTTAGTATATCAATTCGGCATCGTTGGATAGTTCTTATTTAATCATGTATGTTGGCCTGAGAAAAAATCGTTTCGGATATATTAAGCCTAAGTTATTGATATTTCAAGATTTTATCTTTTATTAGTAATTTAAAATGCTGGTAGAATTTGTTATTATGGAAACCACGTATGTGTGTTTGAGCTGGATATAAACTAATTTGATTAAAGTAAGTAATTATGTTAGTAGGATTACTTAAGTGCTAATTATTATTTTATATTTAGTTTGATTAAGATTAACAATTAAATTTAATTAGGATAGCTGTTAAGTGTTAATTATAATTTGTATATATATTGAATTATTTTTTTGATATAAAAGTATTTAGATGAAACTTAAATTTGTGTATATATTTACACTGAAATCTTATCCTATTTTGTTTTTAAATGATATACATGACAAAAGTAATTAAATTCTAGTGGATTTAAGATTAAAGAGACGTGTCCCATAAACAACAATTGGATAGGTATGATTTAAAAACTTTATCTCAAGATTGTAGACTTTCTAGGAGGTGAAGAGATTTCTCTATCACTAATGCCGAGGCTAGTGGATATTTTCTTGATATTGATATATATAAAATTAGATTAGCTATATGAAGTCAAGCTACTCATCATAGAAAACAAGAAAACGCTAGAGAGAGAGAAAGGGAGGTTAAAATTATTATCATAGAATTTATACGCACACGACAGGGAGAGGTAAGTACTTTTAGAGGAAGAAAGCACGCTGACTTTCAGTAAAAAAAATTCAGAAGTCGCATTCAAATTCCTTTCAATTCTTTAAATAACGAAGTAAGATACTTTTGTGCAAGTATTTCGTTTCCTTATACTTTTATATTTAATTAAATATGTATGAATTGTCAGTGGATCTTCGAGTTCTTAAGAAAGAGATTTGGAATCTTACTGAATTATAAGAGGATTTAAGATAAGTGTGTCGTTTGGTCACCGATATACTCCATAAGAGTAAAAAGGTATGAAGTGTATAATTTTTATTGTTATTGATTTGTATATGGAAACCGCACGTACCTTATTGGGTGTTTATTAAATACTCACTATTACAAATTTTTATAGGTTAGTTCGGATCGATTGGATTTGTGACGGAATGGTGCAATGGACTGCCACGGAAATCGAAGAAAAGGGAAAAATGAACGCCTATAAAAATAGTTGATAAGTATAAAAATTGTATGACATTTGTTATACATTATATTAAAAAGTCCGTATTCACAATATTACGAGTATATACATTCCAATTCATGCTAATTGATATATAAATTAGAATTTTATAATAATATAATTTAGTTTCTTAATTTCACTCTATCATTAGCCAATTATTTATTAAGAGAATGTTTCGGGAAACTTCTATAGTTTTACGCAAGCCAAACATACAGTTACAAGTGGCCATATTTTTGGACCTTTTTAACTCTGCAGCCCTCTATTTTAGATAAGAATTTATCAGCAGAGAAACTGCCGAATCCTCTGTAATGGCGACGAATTCATCAGATTATGGAGCTTACATGGAGAAATTCACTCTTCAACCTCCTTCTTCATCTCATCAACTTCCATTAACTGGCCTCATATTTGCTATCAAAGATATGTCAGTCTCTTCGACAGCTTTTAATAATATGTGCTTTTTATTTCAAAATAATTAACAATTTTCTCTCCAGATTTGATGTGGATGGGTATGTGACTGGTTTTGGGAATCCGGACTGGGCGAGGACGCATTCTGCTGCTGTATCAACTGCTCCGGTTGTTTTGGATATGCTCAAGGCAGGTGCCACGTGTGTTGGAAAAACTGTGATGGATGAAATGGCTTACAGGTTAGATTAGATAATAATCACTTCTAAACTGTTGAATTTCCATATGTTGGCAGTATATTACAAGCTAGCTTGATGTTGTCTTTATTTATTGTCATGAATTGTTCAATCAAATCCAAGTATCATTGAACTTCCGATAGCTCATGTGATATTTAATTATGCATCTGTCCAGAAACTGTTATTGATATCAGATGACGAGAGATCATGAATATATAATCAGCCGCTGTTTGGCCAAGAAAATTGGAGAGGATATCTATAGAAACTGAAACTTTGGTGACGGCCAAAATCCCCGAGTTCCTAATCAGGAAAAAAATAATTAATAAATAAAAGGGGAGAAATTAAACTGAGGCCTGCAACTAAAATTATTACAGAAAGATTTCAATAATTGATTGCATTCAGTTATGAATTTTCCTTTTGGACGTTTACTCCATACTCGGAGTTCCATGCTTTAAAACATTAAATATATGTTGCAGCTATGTCCATTGCCGTTTTAATATTCAAGCTACATGAATGCCTTCATCACAAATGTAGTTTTCATGCAGAAATTTAAGTAGCTTTCCAAAAGCCATTATCCGAAATATATACTAGTTGATAATTTGTCGATAAAAACACACTTATATGACCAAATAATTATGCAAATATTAAATTGAACTAAGGGTGAAGTTTCCATTTCAGTCCCCACGAACCATGCTACTAAGATGCATTTCAAATGGTGAATTTTCACTTCTAAACTAGTTCTTCTGTGTTGGACTGAAGATTTACGTTAGTCCAAAAAATACGATAGCTGAAATACAGTTTCTTTGGCAGCATAGTCGGAGAAAATAAACATTACGGGACACCAACTAATCCCTGTGCTGCTGATAGAATACCTGGAGGATCTTCTAGTGGATCTGCTGTTGCAGTTGGCGCAAAGCTTGTAGATTTCTCCTTAGGTGAATTTCTTCGCATTAGAGAACAGCTCTTATTCTAATTTATCCTTAGTTGAATCAAAACATGTTATGTACTATAGGTACTGACACTGGAGGAAGTGTTAGAGCTCCTGCATCGTATTGCGGGATTTTTGGTTTTCGACCATCTCATGGAATTGTTTCAACCTCTGGAGTCATTCCTATGGCACAAAGTCTTGATACTGTAGGTAAGGAATAATTTACTGATGATTGAACACTCAACTATCTTTATCGTTGTGTGCCAAATGTTAGTAAATAGTACTCTTAGCTCGAGCTGACAATTTCTGTAACTCCATGAAATTGATGTTTTACTCCAACAATGCCAATGATTTTCTTATCAAATTAAAATCAATGGAAGGGTTTTAAATCGCTGCCGTAAAATGTGGAATGAATCAAATTGATTGAAAAGACAAACCTCTTGTGGGCAAACTTCTGTTTCAAGTTTTATCTTTTTACTGATGACACCAACACTCCAATTCACTTTCTCTTGCTGCAAGTTTGTATGTGTATTCCTGTTTTGGACTTTCGTGTGCTCATTCCACTTGATGCTGTCTTAGATTATGCTTTTAGATTTACGACATTCATTGGGCAAGTGATTTTCTCTCGAAATTCTCTTTCAGGATGGTTTGCAAGAGATCCTGTGATTTTGAAGCGCGTTGGAAAGGTTTTATTGAAATTGCGAGATGATAATCCTGTGAGATTTAGTCGTCTTATTATTGCAGAAGATTGTTTCAAACTGTCAAGCATCCCATCTGAGCGACTTACAGAAGTTCTCATTAGCTCAATAGAGAAGCTATACGGAAGTATGTTGCTGTCATTCAAAATGTTATATCATCAGGGATTTGAAGTTTGCACAATACTTTTAAGATATAAAGTTTATTTAGGTTGGCATCACAAAACAAATATATTTGTCACCAGTGTACCTGATTTTTGTAGGCCAGAAAATAGAATATGCAAGTCTTGGGAAATACGTTGAGGACAATCTTCCAAGTTTGAAGTATTTTAGTAATAATGGAACCAAAAACCTAGAGGATAATATACCGTCTTTGGTAGCTCTTTCAAGCGCCAGGCAATTGCTTCAAAGGTGCAAATTATGAACAAGATTTGCTCGGATATATGTTGGTGTATTATGTTTTCTTTTCATCGTTTTTGGGAGTAATGTTGATACATTTTCTGAATCGATTGACAAGAATATATCTTAAATTTTGCACAATGTTTTCATCATATATTTTGACCCCTTTAACAACATTATTATGAAGCTCAGGTATGAATTCAAGAACAATCACGGTGAATGGATCCTCTCAGTCAAGCCTGATTTAGGTCCTGGAATAGCAGAGCGGGTGTGGGATGCTCTCCAGATAACAGATGAAAAAATCGACATATGCTATTCATTGAGGACTGAACTGCGCGCAGCTCTCAACGCTTTATTGGGAGTATGCTCTCTCTCTCTCTCTCTCTCTCTCTCTCTCTCTCTCTCTCTCTCTCTCTCTCTCTCTCTCTCTGTGTGTGTGTGTGTGTGTGTGTGAATCCTTCAACGATCCAAATTATTTATTGTGCATCTTATGATATTAGCAGCAATGCATTCATATCTACAACCACCCAAGTTTTGTGTTGTAATTCTGTTATACTTTCTTCATTTACAAAATGCTTAGGATTCTAGCATCTTAGCCATGCCTACAGTTCCCAGCCCTCCACCAAAGCTACAAACAGAGACAACCACACTGGAACCTTTTTTCACCAAGGATTTTAGTTTGTTGTCTGTTGCCGGAGTATCCGGGTTTTGCCAGGTTCTATCTCGTTTTTCAGTTCTTTATGCTTTTTGTCGTTTGCTATTATCCTTGATTGGTCATTAATAATGATGAAATTGTGCAATAAACAGGTGAGCATACCATTAGGCACACATGATGGTCTCCCTATAGCAGTTTCGTTGCTCGCGAATCATGGCTCAGATGGATTCTTGCTTAATTTTGTGGAGAGCATCGACACCGCTCTCAAAAGGCAGTAAAATGCTATCTGAGAATTTTACTTGCTGAATTTGTCTACATAATTGTAATTTCCACTTTATGCCTTGCTTATATGCATCTAGTTAATGGTTCACGATAATTAAGTATCAAGGGAATAAAACTAAGATAGTGTTTGGTGTCGATTAAAATTAGATTTTTTAATAGATTGTAATAAAAGTTTTTGAAAAGTTGTGGGACTTATAAATGACGTGGTTAATATTGATTGTTTGACTTTGATTTAGATTAACATGAGATTTTAATCCGTACCAAACAGGACTTGAACTTGCTTCTAGTAAGCACAAGTGAAGAGCTCACTATGTTCATTTCGTTGGTTTTTAGCTTTAACCACAAGAGGAAAAAAGAATAAGTCCAAATAGATTATAGATCTTAGATTTCCTTTGAGGTTATTGGATTTTGTTTTTTTAAATCTAAACACGTAGGGTGAGATCATAACATTAGTCGAAGCTTTCTTTATCTCCCCCCTTGTTCTCTCCCTTGGTGCTTCCCTTTCAAAAAAATGAGACATCGTGGCTAAACCTAATATAAATTAGGATTTCATAATTGCACGATTTTCGCTGGACTTTATTGCAGTACGTTGATTAAGTCCCATACCTAATTTAGAGTTGGGAGAGGGACCTAATCCAACTCGCAAAACTCGAGCGCTAGTGTACGTTTTTAATTGGGTCAACTCTTGATTAATTAAGGCACATCTATTAATCTCGGTTCATTTTATCCAAGAGCCGAAACTACACATCGAGTCAAGTGATAACCATGGAAGCAAATCATGGTCCGATAACAATATCCTTCAATCAACATTTCACAAGTCAATCCCCATTTGCTTGTCAATAGGTTGGAACCGACAAAGTGATTGTTTTGCTCTTTCACTATGTATAGTGCTCCGCGTCCAATTTTCATAAGGCAATTTCGTTGTGAACAAATTACATTATAGAGTCCAACAATGCAATTGTCGGATTACTGAGCTCAGGTTTAAATGTCTATAGAGAATGTATCAGAGTGATGACTGTCTCTTCATAATGAATAATGAATTCTTTTATTGCAAGTATATGATCTCTAATTATTTCACATTGATTCCAAAAAGCACTGATATCGATCTTCCAATTAAGAATCAAAGGTAAATTACTCATTCAGGATTTAGGTGACTTGTTCAATGATCGAGTGGAGTCTCATTTTCGACTGTCACAAATGAGTCATATATGTGGTCCTGTTCAATGTACACCAAACATATCATTGTTCTTATTTCCAAGATCTAAACAAATCTCAGCAAGAAACAATGCTATCTTATAAACATAAAGCATCTAACTTTATGTACTGATCGGAACGATATATTTTGATCATGTCAAAAATTATGTTTCACTATACTCGAACCATTAAGTATACAACTTGTGACATCTTGTATGATAATAGAACTTCAGATTATTATTGCAAATAGTCGAATCATAACTCATAATGTCATTCACAAAATACAACTTGAAGGGCATCAAACTAACACATTGATCATTCCGTAATAATCCTTCCCAAGCTCAGATAAGAGTTTATACAATACTAATGACTAAGCACTTGATTGACAATTACTCTTTCAAAACTTTTTTATTTCTCGTACTCATTTTCACGATAAAATATTTTGCAAGTAATTAAAAAAATTTCCTATATTTCAACCACACGTTCTCCAAAAAATCACTATTTTAAAATTCATTTTCTTAAAAAAATGATTGTCAAACAAGGGTTAATTAACTTTAATTTTTACTCAGTAGGAAGAGTACAGTGACATTTCCATTGATCCATCTAACTCACTCCGTTCATAATAAAATGATATGAAGATACCTGATATTTGAGAATAATTTCGTATGATTTTTGTAATGTTACTATCAATTTACTTTTTTATTACAATACTTAAGGTAATCACGGTTTATGGATGGATTATTGTTTATCCACACATTTTATGAGACATATATGTACTATTCATTTATTTGATTACACGTTTCTATCCATTTATAATTCATATTGTTTATAAACACTTCCCAGACAAGTTTTTAAAGTAGGTACACTTTCGAACCGTAATTAATTTTTCATTTAGAACTTGTTTGATGCACATTAAAATGGAAAGAATGCATTTTTTGGGTGATGTGATGATGAATATGCGATTGAAAAAGAATGAAAAGTTATTGATGTGATGAAAAATATTATTTTATTGAAGAATGCGTTGTTGAAAATGAGTAGAATAATAAGAATAAAAATTAGAACGTGGATCAAGCATGGGCTTAAACTACTTTATAAATATTGTAAGTATCGATATTATTCATGTTTAAGAGAGAGAAATGTACGAAACATTCACTCTTAATATTGGAAACTTTCGTAATGTTCAAGGGCATCGAGTTATAAGCTTAACGTTTCAAACTAACAATTTGAAAGTTCAATCCCATTGTCCACTTATATCATGTCAGTTTGGTAATAATGCTAAACAAATTGAAAATGAAAAAAAAAAAAAAAAAATTATTTGTCATGTCGTTTATTATATTAAGTCCCTATTTGATAAAAAATAAAATCTAAATTTTAATTTAAGTTAAAAATTGATAATTGATTTTAATCACATATTTTATGGTATTTACAACTTTTCAATCATATATTTAATTGACTTCTATAAAAATATGTTAAAACCTTAAGAATGCATATCACTTGAATGTAAGCTCAATATAATGCCCGGATGTTAACAATGAGTTTAAGTAAAAAATGAACCCAATAAGTAAACATACTTAAGTTATTAATTCAAGTCTTAAAGTACTACCTAAAATGTGTTCAAATTGAAGATTGTAAAAGTGTTTGCCCCATCATTTATTATAGTTGGAGGTGTGCCATAATGAGTGAAAATATACTTCTTTAGGGACCCATTCCCACATTCGCATCTATGGTTGGCAATGCTACTGCTTCCACCCATTTGGAGAAATAATCAACTACAACAATTATATAATGATTCGAGAACAACGAAGAGAATGATTCTATAAAGTTAATCTCCCACACATCAAAAAGCTCTACCTCAAGAATGCTGTTCAGAGACATCTCGTTCCTTCGTGAGATATTTTACGTGTGTTAACATCTGTTATACCTATTCACAAATTCAAAAGCATCTTGAAATATTGAAGGCTATATAAACTAGACTTTAGAATTTTAGCGGTCGTCTTCGATGCACCAAAGTGTCCAGCATAGGCGGATAAATGACATTGCTCGAGTATCTGAAGAACCTCTTTTTTAGGAATACACCGCCTAAGAATCTGATCTAGACCTTGCTTATAGAGAATATGATCCTACCAAAAATAGTATTTCAAGTCAAAAAAAATTTTCTTCTTTTGATAACTTGAATAGTCTGGTGGCAATGTGGCATGATGAATTTGGATGAATTTGGCCAAATAATTCACTATGTCTGCATACCATGGTGCATCCTCCACATTGAAAATCTGTTCATCTGGAAAACCTCATTTATGTTCACTGATTTTCCTATTCTCCATGCTCTAGTCGGGATAAATGATCAGCTATTATGTTTTCACTTCCCTTCTTGTTTGTTATCTCCAAATCAAATTCTTACAGGATCAGTACCCATCTAATCGATCTTTATTTTACATCTTTCTTTGTCATCAGATACTTTAAAGTTGTATGGTATGTATAGACTATTATCTTTGATCCAACTAGGTATGATTGAAATTTATCAAAGACATAGACTATATCTAGAAGTTCCTTATTATTGGTGACATAGTTAAGTTGTGCATCATTTAATGTCATGCTTACATAGTATATCATATGAAATTTTTTATCTCTGCGCCGTCCTAATACGACTACCATTGCGTAGTTACTTGCATCACGCATCAATTCACAGGGTAAACTCCAATCTGGTGCAATTATTACTGGTGTTGAAGTTAACTTCTCTTTTAGAGTGTTAAAAGCCAATATGCACTCTTTAGAAAAGTTAAAAGGAACATCTTTGACTAGCAAGTCGCACGGTTTAGTAATCTTAGATAAGTCTTTGATGAAGAGGCGATAAAACCCGACATGACCAAGGAAACTAGGAACATCCTTGACTGAGGTTGGTGATGATAATTTCTTAATAACTTGAATCTTTGCCTTACCCACTTCAATCCCTTTAGCTGGAATCGATAAGTGACATTTTTCCCAGTTTAATGCCAAATTTGTTTTCTTGTACCGCTGCAAGACCAATTTTAAGAGCCCAAGACACACATCAAACGAAGAGCCGAAAATTAAGAAATCATCCATAAAGACTTTTATGAATTTCTCTACTATATCAGAGAAGATGATCAACATGCAATGCTCAAATGTAGCAGAAGCATTACATAGACTCAATGGCATCTTGAGATAGCAAATGTGCCGTAGGGACAAGTAAATGTAGTCTTCTCTTGATTCTTAGGCACTATCGAAATCTGATTATAATCGGAGCATCCATCAAGAAAGCAATAATGGAAGTGACCTGCTAACCTCTCCAACATCTGATCAATAAATGAGAGAGGAAAATGATCATTTCGAGTAGCAGTGTTGAATTTGCAATAATCAATGCAAACTCCCCTTTTCGTAACAGTTCTAGTGGGAATTAGCTCATTTTTCTCATTCTATACAATTGTGATACTCCTCTTTTTCGGCACAATCTGGTGGGAAATTAGAACTCATTTATTAGTGATATTGGTTACGTTTTGATATGTAGTTTTGTATATTATATTTAAAAAATATATCATTTCCATTTTTATTATGCCCCTGTTTTAGCCCCTATCTCCATCCATTTTTTTCGTTTTTAGTATATTGGCCCCACACCTGCAGCGTAATATTGGAAAAGTCAATAATGACGGAAATAATTTATTATTTGTGATATGTTTCTTGCCATTTCTGCCCTTATATGTTAATCAAAATTTATGAGAAAGATTGGAGGATAAATAAGTAAATTTACAAATCAACAATGAGGGTAAAAATGGCATAAAGTTCTAATGGCTGGACTTGTGTCAGAAAATTCAGTCCCTTTTTCCTCCCATTAATGAGTTTTCTAGTTGCAAAAATGAAACGAATGAGAAAAAAGGGGAAAATACAGGGGCTCAAACAGGGGCTATGTAAAAACCATTTTTTAGTAATCAACCGATAATCTGTGTATTAAATATTTAATTCTTATTAATTAAAAATAAAAAATTTCATGCATAATAAGTCTGTCAAATAATTATTTGGTATTGTAAATTGAAGTAAAACGTTGAGCTATAATATTTTAAAAATATTTTTAGAAAACATTAAATGTTTATGAATTAGGCATAGCTTATTACACAAAAAAAATAAGGAAGTGTCGTTGGTTCAAGTGGTTTGACTTTTGTTCTTCTTAACTGGAGGAATTGGAGGTGCAAGGTTCAATTTCTTGTAACCTAAAATTTCACTTAAAATTTTTGAAGCCCAATAAAAAATTGGGTGGATCATATTATCCACCGGGCCCGATCAAGGGCTTGGGTCACCAAATTTCCAGCTCGACCATCTGGGTCGGGCCAGATTTTATAATAATACTTGTGAGCCGTTGGGATAAAGTCCATTGTTAATATCAAAGTACTTTTTTTCTTTTTTTATATAAAAAAGGAAAAAAATTGAAATTCAAAATCTTAAGAAGGCCTGGTATATTATTTAAAAATTAAATTATTTGTACAGAACTATTTATTACCACTTGGACGACATTCACTCATATGTAAATGGACCCAATTGAATAAACAATGCAAAAAAAAAAAAGATGGGACCCCAAATGTGAGGGTCGAAAGTGGTAAGCTACTTCTCTGTACCTGTAGCATTTCCGATTATTTAAAGTTCATCTTATTTTTCTTGAAAAAAAAAAATACTATTAGCTTTTACAGCACTATGAACATCAATACAAATTTGTCTGCTTGAAATGGCAAAAAACATTGTTAAAAAGTACACATAAAAGCCAACAATTAATTTAATTATGTATTTTATAGGATCCATAATTTTTATGTACTTTTCGGTATCAACTTTTGTCAAATATTGCAAGAGAATTTTGAGGAAACTTCTAAAGTTTCTATTTTTCCTCCTTTTCACGTTTTAAGGGGGGTGTATTTAATTGAGACTTTTAGAGACTTTTAGAGACTTTAAAAGTTTAGGTGTATTTAATTGAGAATTTTAGAGACTCTCTAAAAAGTCAGGTGTATTCAATTGAGACTTCTAGAGACTTTTAAAAGTCTCTAAAAGTCACGCGGTATTCAATTGAAACTTTTTAGAAGTCTCTACAAGTTACTAGGTATTCAATTGAGAATGAATTTTGGAAGATTTATAATTTGGTAGATTTTTGGAGACTTTTTTGTTGAAAGTATAAATAAAAAAACTCCCCACAAATCTCACCTAACACGAGAGATTTCTCCAGCCGCTTTGTAAAGGTAGGGTTTTCTGATTCTCCTCCATCCCTCTTCTTCCCGCTTTGAACTTCTCGTCACTCACTTTCAGGACAACTCCACCCTCACATCAGTTTTGCTCTCCCGTGCTGTAGTCGCCGCATTCTTTCCGATGCCGGAATCTTTCCGTCAATTGGAGGTATGGATACCACAGTTATCTTGCTCAGTACAGAATTTTTATTGCATATAATTAATTTTATACTGATTTTCATACTAGCTTGGTGATGGGGGTGTGGATTTTGTTCAATTTTGAGATGGATTTAGTTAAATTCTGTGATTTCCATTTGTTTAAAAAATTACATTATATATGTTTACTATTTTTTTACAAAAATAAAGTCTCCAAAAGTCTTAAATGTCTCTAGTGAAAGTTTCCAAAAGTCCATGGAGAACTTTTACTAAAATCTTACCAAATCCATCTAAATCACTTGAAAGTTCAAAAAGTCTCCAAAAGTCATCCATTTTAAAAAGTCTCCAAAAGTCTCTAAAAATTTCAATTAAATACACCCCCCTAAATTACCATTAAAATAAGTATTTACCTTTTAACTCTGCAGTCCTCTATTTTAGATAAGATGTTTATTAGCACAGAGAATGCCAAATCATCTGTAATGGCGAGGAATTCATCAGATTGTGGAGCTTACATGGAGAAATTCACTCTGCAACCTCCTTCTTCATCTCATCAACTTCCATTAACCGGCCTCATCTTTGCTGTCAAAGATATGTCAGTCTCTTCGACCGCTTTTAATAATATGTGCTTTTCTATTTCAAAATAATTAACAATTCTCTCTGCAGATTTGATGTGGATGGATATGTGACTGGTTTTGGGAATCCGGATTGGGCGAGGACGCATTCTGCTGCTGTATCAACTGCTCCGGCTGTTTTGGATATGCTCAAGGCAGGTGCCACGTGTGTTGGAAAAACTGTTATGGATGAAATGGCTTACAGGTTAGATTTGATAATCCTCCACTTCTAATCTGTTGAAACTTTGGTGACGGCCAAAATCCCCTAGTTCCTAATCAGTTAAAAACCAAAAAAGAGAGGAGAAAGTAATTGAAGTCTGCAACTATAATAATTACAGAAAGAATTCAATAATTGATTGTGTGGGGCGCCACCAGCTGAGGTGATGGCGCTGCGGCGCCACTCATCCTGCACCGCGGCGCCCCGATGGCTATTTAAGCCATTGTTTCCCTCCCCATTGTGATGCCCGGTTTTTGAGAGGAAAACAGAGAGAAATTGAGAGCTTTGCAGAGATTTTTACAAGATTAGATGTTTGTTCTATCTTGAGTCACAAATTTTAAGCTCATTTTCTTTCTTGAGATTAACTTGAGGATTGTTCAAGTAATCCAATTCATTCTTCATATATTGAAAATCTCAATTTCACCCAAATATTGAGTTTGTTGGAATTTTGTCGAAACTTGTGGTTGGTTCAACATTGATTCAAGGTAGTGATTGAGCTTAGTTTTCTAACAATTGGTATCAGAGCTACATATCAAATCAAGGTGGTCAAGCTTCGATTTGAGGAAGGTAGGCTTGAATCAAGTGTGTAGACAAGGTGTTTGATAAAATTCCTGTGAGAACTTAGTTGTCGGATTTCACTAAAACGAGTGGGCAAATGACGTCTACTAGTGGAGCGGTGAAGATAGGGAGGTATGAGATAGAGAAGTTCAATGGGAAGAATGATTTTTCCTATTGGAGAATGCAAATGAAAAATTTGTTGATTTCTCTAAAGTTGTACAAAGCTTTGGCGGGCAAGGAGAAGAAGCACAAAGATTTGTCTAACAAGGATTGGGAAGAGCTAGATCTTGAAGCACGGGCGTCGATCATCCTATGCCTTGAAAGAGATGTTGCTTTCTTGGTAGATGGTGAGGAAACGGCGGCGAAAGTGTGGTCAAAGTTGGAGGAAAACTTCATGACGAAAACTCTAACTAATCGGATCTATTTGAAGTCCAAATTGTATACTTGCAAGATGGATGAAGGAACACCAATCCGGGAGTACGTCAACAAGTTCGATAGGTGCATATCGGATTTGAAGGACATTGATGTTAAGGTAGATGATGAGGATCAAGCACTTCTATTGCTTATTTCTTTGCCAAAGTCTTATGAGAATTTTGTTCAAACATTGATGCTTGTGGGTGATAAACTTGTGATGGAGGACACTAGAACGTCACTTTTAGCGGATGATCTTCGAAAGATTGCTACTAGTGGCATGTCTACCATTGGTAACAAGGATCAAGTTCAAGGGTTGTTTGTGAGAGGGAGGAGCAACAAACGGGCAAAGGGCGTGCGAGGAAAGTCTAGATGGAGTTCTAGACCTCTTGCGGAAAGGTCGTGTTTCAAATGCAGCGAGTTCGGGCATTTCAAGGCAAATTGTCAAAATAAAAGAGCGGGAAAGAAGAACAACAACAACAGAGAGGAGGGGGTTCATGGCAATCAAGAAGTTAGCTATGCCTCGGAAGAAGGGGATATCGATGAGTGCTACACTATCACTTGTGATGAAGAAATCTCCGGTAAGTGGATTCTTGATTCTGGTTTCTCTTACCATATGTGTCCGAATAGGAAGTAGTTTACTACCTGTACTTGCACTAATGGTGGAACCGTGTTGATGGGTAATAACCATGCTTGTAAAACGGTGGGGGTTGGTTCTATTAGAATCAAGATGCATGATGGAGTGGTGAGAACATTGATGGATGTGAGACATGTTCCTGATTTGCGGAAGAACCTTATTTTTGTTGGTGTGTTAGACTCCGGTGGTTGCAAGATTGTGACGTGGGATGGAGTCAAGAAGGTTGTTCAGGGCTCTTTAGTAGTGATGAAGGGTATTCGCCAATGCAATCTATATGCACTTCACGGTACTACAGTTATAGATGATGTAGCGGTTGAGACAAGTGGAAGTGGTGGAGACTTGGCGAAGTTCATTATCAGAAGGAATGTTACTTTTGAGGAGAACTCCAAGGTAGCTTGGTCAAAAGCTACGGTGCTCAGTGGTGTTGAAGCTGTAGGGGGTTCTAAGTCTCAAGTTGGTGAGATGGAATCCAGGGATCGACCAGGTCCAAGACTTGTTCGAGAGGTATATCATGGAGACACTCGAGAGGAGAGTGATAATGTGCTTGAACATGAGGAGGTTCAGCAGAAGAATGTACAGGCTCTACAACAACAACAGCTCGAGAAAAATTTGGCGTCCTCTAGGCCAAGGCGAGAATTCAAGCTAGTTCAGAAGTTGGGGTCAAACCAACCTCTGAGGCACTATAGGCAATCAAATATGGTTGAGTATGCACTCTTGTTGGGGGTTGATGTGCCTTTCACCTTCAAGGTAGCTATGCGGAACAGCATGAAGAGAGTTGATGTGCTCAAGTGGGCTTGGGCCCTTCGGGGCGGTGTTGGAGTTAGGTGGAGATGATATGTACATGGGTATTGGCGAGAACTACGATGGCTTGATCCCGGTGGAGGGTACGTAGGCAACCACGATAAAGTGGTGCAGCCGGGTTAGACCTATGGTGGCTTGATCCCGGTATAGGAGTTACGTAGGCAATCATGGTAAAATGGTGCAGCCGGAATGAACTACGGGATGGTTTGATCCCGGTGAAGGGTACGTAGGAAACCATTGTTTAATGGTGCAGCCGGTTTGGGTGTTGGAGATGGATTTTATGGAGAGGTATGAACTACGGTGTGGCTTGATCCTGGTTCAGGGTACGTAGGCAACCATGGTTGAATGGTGCAGCCGGTTTGGTGTTTGCTTCTTCTTCTGGTGATCGTCCAAAATTTGAGGTCTATTAAATGATGGACGAGGTGGAAAATTGTGGGGAAAGGGTGGCGCCGCGCTGAGGTGATGGCGCCGCGGCGCCCCGATGGCTATTTAAGCCATTGTTTCCCTCCCCATTGTGATGCCCGGTTTTTGAGAGGAAAATAGAGAGAAATTGAGAGCTTTGGAGAGATTTTTACAAAATTAGAGGTTTGTTCTATCTTGGGTCACAAATCTTAAGCTCATTTTCTTTTTTGGGATTAAATTGAGGATTGTTCAAGTAATCCAATTCATTCTTCATATATTGAAAATCTCCATTTCACCCAAATATTGAGTTTGTTGGAATTTTGTCAAAACTTGTGGTTGGTTCAACATTGATTCAAGATAGTGATTGGGCTTAGTTTCCTAACAGATTGCATTAAGATATGAATTTTCCTTTTGGACGTTTACTCCATACACGGAGTTCCATGCTTTAAAACATGAAATTTATGTTGCAGCTCTGTCCATTGACGTTTTTATATTCAAGCTACATAAATGCCTTCCTCCCAAATATAGTTTTCATGCAGAAATTTAAGTAGCTTTCCAAAATCCATTTTCCGAATTACTAGTTGATAATTTGTGGATAAAAACACACATATATGACCAAATAAATATGCAAATATTGAAGTGAATTAAGGTGAAATTTCCATTTCAGCCCTCACGAACCATGCTACTAAAATGCATTTCTAAACTAATTGTTCTGTGTTGGACTGAAGATTTAGGTTAGTTCCAAAAATATGATAGCTGACATACAGTTTCTTTTGGCAGCATAAATGGAGAAAATAAACATTACGGGACACCAACTAATCCTTGTGCTGTAGATAGAGTACCTGGAGGATCTTCTAGTGGATCTGCTGTTGCAGTTAGTGCAAAGCTTGTAGATTTCTCCTTAGGTGAATTTATTCGCTTTAAAGAACATTTCTTATTCTACTTATCCTTAGTTGAATCAAAACGTGTTATCTACTATAGGTACTGACACTGGAGGAAGTATTAGAGTTCCTGCTTCATATTGCGGGATTTTTGGTTTTCGACCATCTCATGGAATTGTTTCAACCTCTGGAGTCATTCCTATGGCACAAAGTTTTGATACTGTAGGTAAGGAATAATTTGCTGATGATTGAACACTCAATGTTCTTTTTTGTTGTATGCCAAATGTTAGTAAATAGCACTCTGAGCTCAAGAGCTGACAATTTCTGTAACTCCATGAAATTGATGTTTTACTCCAACAATGCCAGTGATTTTCTTATCAAATTAAAATTAATGGAAGGAGTTTTAAATCGCTGCCGTAAAATGTGGAATGAGTCATTCCTATGGCACAAAGTTTTGATACTGTAGGTAAGGAATAATTTTCTGATGATTGAACACTCAACGATCTTTTTTGTTGTATGCCAAATGTTAGTAAATAGCACTCTAAGCTCAAGAGCTGACAATTTCTGTAACTCTATGAAATTGATGTTTTACTCCAACAATGCCAGTGATTTTCTTATCAAATTAAAATTAATGGAAGGAGTTTTAAATCGCTGCCATAAAATGTGGAATGAATCAAATTGATTGAAAAGACAAAGCTCTTGTGGGTAAACTTTTGTTTCAAATTTTATCTTTTACTGATGACACCAACACTCCAATTCACTTTCTCTTGCTGCAAGTTTGATGTGTATTCCTGTTTTGGACATTCATGTTCTCATTCCACTTGATGCTGTCTCATATTATGCTTTTAGATTTACGACATTCACCGGGCAAGTGATTTCCTCTCGAAATTCTCTTTCAGGATGGTTTGCAAGAGATCCTGCGATTTTGAAGCGCGTTGGAAAGGTTTTATTGAAATTGCGAGACGATAATCCTGTGAGATTCAGTCATCTTATTATTGCAGAAGATTGTTTCAAACTGTCAAGCTTCCCATCTGAGCGACTTACAGAAGTTCTCATTAGCTCAATAGAGAGGCTATATGGAAGTATGTTGCTGCAATTCAAAATGTTATATCATCTGGGATTTGAAGTTTGCACTTTGCACAATACTTTTTAAGATACAAAGTTTATTTACGTTGGCAACGCAAAACAAATATATTTGTCACTAGCATACCTGATTTTTGTAGGTCAGAATATAGAATATGCAAATCTTGGGAAATACATTGAGGACAATGTTCCAAGTTTGAAGTATTTTAGTAATAATGGAACCAAAAACCAAGAGGATAATATACCATCATTGGTAGCTCTTTCAAGCGCCATGCGATTGCTTCAAAGGTGCAAATTATGAACAAGATTGCTTGGATATATGTTGGTATATTATGTTTTCTTTTCATCGTTTTTGGGTGTCATGTGATATATTTTCTGAATCGATTGACAAGAATATATCTTAAATTCTACACTATGTTTTTCTCATATATTTTGACCCATTTAATAACCTTATTATGAGGCTCAGGTATGAATTCAAGAACAATCACGGTGAGTGGGTCCACTCAGTCAAGCCTGATTTAGGTCCTGGAATAGCAGAACGAGTGTGGGAAGCTCTCCAGACAACAGATGAAAAAATAGACATATGCTGTTCTTTGAAGACTGAACTGCGGGCAGCTCTCAAAGCTCTATTGGGAGTATACTTTCCTCTCTCTCTCTCTCTCTCTCTCTCTCCCTCCCTCCCTCCCTCCCTCCCCCACCACTCTTCTCTCTCTCTCTCTTTCTCTCTCTGTGTTAATCCTTCAATGATCCAAATTATCTGTTGTGCATTGTGAAGAAATATATAAATTGTATTATTATGGTTTTGTAAATATTACAATGTAGAAGATCCTATTTATAGGGTTAACAAATAACTGTAAAAGGAAATACATATAAAAGGAAAGATTACATAATCAACTACTAAGGAAAGTAATCCTAAACTAAAAGGAAAAATTATAATAAAAAATACTCCATATTATATTTCTATATTTAACACCCTCCCCTCAAACTCAATATGGGGTAGAATATTGAGTTTGAAAAAATCGATATAATCAAAATTTCCAAATTGAAGACTCCGAGCATTTGAGGTCTTTGTCATTGTTGATGGGGATGAGTGACTTCTTGTTTGCTGGAAGAAAATATTTGATGGACATTTTTTTTTAACATAAGAAAATCCCGAATTTTTCAAAGGGCAGGGAAATGGCCGATAAAGTTCAAGGTACTGACCCTTTAAAATTTTTTTTTTTTTTTGTTAACGTAAAAAAAACCTCTAGTTTGTTTAAGAGGCGGTGGAGGTGCTGGTAAAATTCAAGGTACTGATCCTCTAAAGTTTTTTTTTTTTTTTTTTTTTTTAAATAGAAAAAAATCTAGTTTGTTTAAGACGCAGGGGGAGTGCCGGTAAAGTTCAAGGTACCGACCCTCCAAAAAAAATTTTAACATAAAAAGAAACCTCTAGTTTGTTTAAGAGACAAGGGAGTACCGGTAAACCACTCTTTTCTTACTCTGTGTGTGTTAATCCTTCAATGATCCAAATTATCTGTTGTGCATCGTGTCATATTAGCAGCAATGCATTTATATCTACAACTTCTTCAATTACAAAATGCTTAGGATTCTAGCATCTTAGCCATGCCTACAGTTCCCGGTCCTCCACCAAAGCTACAAACAGAGCCAACCACACTGGAAACTTTTCGCGCAAAGGCTTTTAGTTTGTTATCTGTTGCCGGAGTGTCCGGTTTTTGCCAGGTTTCTCTCTCTCGTTTTTCAGTTCTATATGCTTTTATCGTTTGTTATTATCAGTCATTAATGTTGATGAAATTGTGCAATAAACAGGTGAGCATACCATTAGGCACACATGATGGTCTCCCCATAGCAGTTTCGCTGCTGGCAAATCATGGTTCAGATGGATTCTTGCTTGATTTTGTGGAGAGCATTGACACCACTCTCAAAATGCAATAAATTGCTATTTGAGAATTTTACTTGATGAATTCGTTTACACAATTGTAATTTCCACTTTATACCTTGCTTATATACTACCAGTTAAAGGTTCGCAATAATTAAGAATCAAGAGAATAAAACTGAACTTGCTTCTAGTAAGCACGTGAGTGAAGAGTTTACTATGTTCATTGTGTTGGTTTTTAGCTTTAATCACAAGAGGAAATTGATTTCCTTTTGAAGATTAAGTCCAAATAGATTACAGATCTTAGATTTCCTTTGAGGTTGTTGAATTTTGTTTTTAAATCTTCACACATAGGGTGAGATCATAACATTAGAAGAGCTTTTAATGGCCTTCCACCTTTTTTTGTCAAAGCTTTCTTATATCTTCCTTCTTGTTCTCTCCTTTAGTTCTTCCATTTTGGAGAATGTGGCTAATCCTAACTTATATTAGGATTTCATAATTGTATAATTTCCCTTGGACTTTATTGTAGTAGGTCATTTAAGTCTCACACCTTTATTAGAGCTTAGAGAGAGACCTAATCAAACTCACAAAACTCGAGCAATAGTATTCAACTCTTGATCAATTAAGACACGTCCATTAACCCCTTCTCATTTTATCAAAGAGCCAAAATTACGCATCGAGTTGAGTAATAATTATGGAAGTAAATTATGATCCAACAACAATATCCTCTAACCAACATCCCACAAGTCAACCCTCATTTGATTGTCAATATGTTGAAATCGACAAAGTGACCGCTTTGTCTTTTCAACATGTATAGTCCTTCGCGTCCCATTTTCATAAACAGATTTGCATTATAGAGTCCAACGATCCAATCGTCGAACTACTGAGTTCAAGTTCAAATGTCTATAGAGAATGTCTCAGAGTGATGATCGTCTCATCGTAATGAATAACAAATTTCTCTATTACAAGGATATGATCTCTAACTATTTCGCCCTGATTCCCAAAGTATCGAGATCAATCTTTCAATTAAAATTTCACTCATTGATACCTCAAAAAACTTAAACTAGTAATCAAAGGTAAATTATTCACTCGTGATTTAGGTGACTTATTCAATGATCGAGTTGAGTCTCATTTCCGGTCACAAATGAGTCATCTACGTGGTCCTGGTCAATGTACACCAAACACATCATTGTTCTTATTTACAAGATCTAGATAAATCTTAGTAAGAACAATGAAATCTTTTCAACATGAAGTATCTAACTTTTTATACGGATCACGAACTATATATTTTGATCACGTCAAAAATTGTGTCTCACTATAATCGAACAATTAAGTATACAACTTGTGACATCTTGTATGATAATGGAACTTCAGATTATAATTGCAAATAGTTGAGTCATAACTCATAATGTCGTTCACAAAATACTACTCGAAGAGCATCAAATTAACACATTGATCATTCCGTAATAATCTTTTGCAGGCTTACAGCTTACTTAGAGTTAATCCAATACTAATGACTAACTGTAATTTTTACTCAGTAGGAAGAGCAAGTTGGTCATGTCAGAATGTGCATACTAACAAACACGTCAAACGGGCAATGGACATTTACATCAACAAGGATGTGCAATTTGTCTCTCTTTTTTTCCTCAACAGATCTAGGTGGTGACATTTCCATTGATCCATCTCACTCACTCAGTTCCTATACTCTGTAATAAAATAATAGATATGCAGATACATGATATTTGAGAATAATTACGTATGATTTTTGTAATGTTACTATCAATTTACTTTTTAATTACAATGCTCAAGGTGATCAGTGTTTATGGTCAGATTATTGTTTATCTACACTTTTTGTGAGACCAACATGTACTATTCACTTATTCCACCACACGCTTTCTATCTATTTATAATTCAAATTGATAATAAACACTTCCCAAACAAGTTTTCAAAGTACGTATGCTTTCAAACCATAATTAGTTTTTCATTAAACGACTTTATCAATATTGTAAGTATCGATATTCTTCATGTTTAAGAGAGAGAGAGAGACGCACAAAACATTCACACTCAATACTGGAGACTTTCGTAATGTTCAAGGACATCGAGTTATAAGCTCAAAGCTTTCAAACTAACAATTTGAAAGTTCGATCCCATTTTCCACTTATATCATGTTAGCAAGGTAATGGTGCTAAACAACATGAAAAATAAAAAGAAATTAAAATTTATTTGTCATATCATCAATTATACTAAGTCCCTATTTGGTCTAGATTTTAATTTAAATTAAAGTTAACAATTAATTTTAATCACATATTTTATAATATTCACAACTCTTCGATCACACATTTCATCAATTTTTATAGTAAAAATATGTTAAAATTTTGATTTTAATTCCCACCAAACAAGCCCTTAGTACTAAAAACTAAACGTGTCAATATATCTTTCTAGACATTTGGTTGTTAGATCGACTGCTTTTCAAAAAGTTAGTGGAGTCACATTATACAGTTTTAGGATAGGGTTATCAAGTTTGCTAGGATAGAACAAAACAAAAATTGCCTAAAATTAATGATATTTACAATAAAGGGCCCAATATTCATTCTAATACCAGGTGGGACTGTCTCCTTTGAAGGTGCTTAGTCTAATCAAATGCACCATCTATCACCCAAAAACTATCAATTTGAACCCTATTGACATGTACAACACTTAGTAGGACATTGTACCATATAATTTTTGAGCTTGGAAATAAGTGTTGCTTGAGCTAAGACACGTGAATATCACACCTTGCTGCCTAATCCATATAAGTTTAAATGATATACTTTTTATATCGACTATAAGAGTTATTGTCACAAAAACGCGCATGAATAAATGATCTGATATATCCTTTTCAACATCACATCAAAGTCAGATTTTTATTTTTTATTTTTGGCCAACACGGTTTAGTGGATCTCCATATTTGATATTTCTCTCTTATTTAATTTACGAAGATAATTTCTTTGTAATATATCTCATACTAGAGAAAGATATGAATACATAATATTATATCTAACTTACAAATTATTCCACCTTGACACGATGCGTAAACATTTAATTACCCAATTAGAGTGCTCTGTAAATGTTCTTCATCTTGAACATGAATTCGAGAATAATTTTTAATAATGTTCAATTTTGTAGAACTGAAATGACTTGATTATGATCATGAAATTAACGAAACATTTGGTAAAAAAAAATTATATAAAAATTTTAATAGATTTTGATAAAGATTGATAAAATGTGATTGTAAAGTTGATAATATATATATATATATATATATATATATATATATATAATTCTTAAGAGATGTGATTAAAAATTAGAATTGAATTAATTAGAAAGTCGATAAATTTGAGTGAATTGTCCAAATAGTCACTGAACTTTACATCATGCTTCCATAAGATCACAGAACTTTAAAAATCACCAAACTCATCACTGACCTTTTCAAAATGTTTACACAGAGTCATTGAACTTTAAAAATCACTCCATTCATCGCTAAACTTTGTAAAAAAATGTCGCTGGAGTCACTGGGAAACATTTTGCAAAGTTTAGTGATGAATGAGAAGATGTTTTCAGTTTAGTGACCCCGTGAAATCGTTTGGGAAGTTCAGTGATGAGTTGAATGCTTTTTAAAGTTCAGTGACCTTATGGAAGCATGATGTAAAGTTCAGTGACTATTTGAGCAATTCACTCGATAAATTTTAACAAAAATCTATAAAATGAGCATTAAATATCATCAACGGTGCAAACACATGAAAAGATGATGAAAGCACAAACAAAAAATACAGTCACGGGTTAAACGAATCACTCCCATGTCCATACCCAGTTTGGAGTCTGTGGCATTTGGTGTGCTAAATATTAAGTGGCTTAATTATAAATAAATTAAATAGTAATTGGAGAACAGGTATGATTAGACTAACTCACTTCCTTAAACATGTGATTGATGGGTCAATCTTTGAACTTTTTGTAGAAATCTTCAACTTCAAGTGCCGTGCAAGTCCAAACAAACCAACTAGAGGGCCTTTCAAACAGTTGTTTATAATATAAATAAATAGAAATACGAGGTAGATAATACTATGAATTTTGTAAAATATATGGATAAAAAATAATTAAACTAATGTTTAAATAGGTGCCAAACAAGCATGAATCATATACCCATCTCCCTTCCACTAAGCTATATATTTTCACCAATGGAAAATTACAGAAATGAATTATCCGTTGGTAAAATTAATCCACTTTTAAGTATGGTAATCAGCAACGGAAGTGCCGTTGGTAATGACGATATATCTTTGCCAACGGATATTCTGTGCATGATGTAGTTGTCTAACATTTTGGATGTTTCACCTACGGATATTCCGTAGATGTATCAATATCATAAATGGATTGTCCGTTGGTAAAATTAATTCGTGCAGAGAAAATCTTAAAAATAACAAATAGGATTAATGAGAACATCCACATTAAACCGCATTTCACTGTGTCCAAACGAGCATTTGGATTCCAAGATTGATACTGTACTCAAACGAGGCACTATATCGGTGACCATGTTAAGTGCTATCATCCTACATCGATTAAAAATGAAACTAATAAAAATTATATGAGGTTTAAACTACTCTCCTTAACATGTTTCGTAACATGGAAGCTTGTTTGAATTTAGCTCTATCAAATTGCTCGTTTGAAATCTGATACGACACTAAGACATGAAGTTCCATTTAAAAAAAATCAAAAAATCAACATTATTAAGAGAAATAATCAAAACTTTGTGTGTTGTTTTCAACTTGTCTCCAAACCTGTAAAAATGGTGTTAAAAATCAATTTTTCGTGCAAACACAATATGATGAGAATACGCTTTGAATCGTACATTTTTTTTCGTTATGTTTTTCATTAACTTCCTTGTCTATGAATTCTTTGACGCTGGTCGCTTAATCAAATTTTCAGTTAATGTGAGCTCTCTATGGCCTGAATACATTTTTTGCCATCAATGTTCTTCATGAACTTGGCCGTAACATGTTAAAATACTAATAATGAAATGCTGTTACACATCATTTTCTTTCTCCTTGAGAATCAACTATTTTGAACTCGTGAACGTCTAGAAACCCTTAACTATAAATGTGAACCAATAAATAAATAACTTGCCATTAATTACACTGTAAATGTGTCCTTGATTGTCCAATTAATTATTGTATGTAAAACAATTTTAAGAAGGCCTTACCAATCGGTCACACATTTCCAAGGATTCTGGTTGTCGACTTATGCATTTATCTTATTTAATCGTGTATGGTATTGTATATATTTAATCTTGTTTTTATTGGACAACTCTTCACATAAGTGGATTCCCAAGCCGTTAGCTTTTGTACTGTCTGTTTTGGGTGGACCTGTGTCCACTTACCCCTCACGATTTTCTGTCGCGTCCCCCAATATTCGAACCCAAAATCTCTATCATATGAAGCAACTTGAAAATCTTGAACAATTTCCTACATTGTATAATAATGAAAGTTAGGCTTTTAACACCTAGTAAACAAGCTCATTATCATTTCTTATTAAACATACGTTTTAATTAGCTCTTTGAAACATATATGACAAATATAAAACCATTTTATGGGCATCTCTAATATATCAAACAAGTGATTATATATACTTTGATTGGACAACTCTTCACATAATTAAGAAATAAAAAAGACACGATGTGTATTGCGTACCAAAGATACTCTAGTTGTCCTCAACTAGATAAAGATCCTGTGCCGAGAGACGCAAAACTCGATTTGATTACATATATTTTGTTTTTCCTTCCACTCGATTCTTTGCTAAATATACAAGGTACGATTATAAGCAAACTCATAATATACTCAAATTATAGTATTTATAAACTTGTATGTATATCAAGTTGTTCTACATTAACATTAGCAAAAATTTAAAGGGCTCAATCTAACTGGTGTGTGAATCTGGTAGAAACTAAGAATTAACAACTGGATTTTCAAGAATCTTTGTAGTCTTGCCAGCAAACTAACATGACAATACACCGACGGAAAATGTAAAATCTGGCTCTTTGCTCCTTCACTAGCCTGCTGCATCTTCTGCCAAAAGCTCCCAATTGCTGCCTTACACACAAGCTGCTGTTTTCTACTTCTTCTTCTTCTTTCATGGAGAATATGGAAGAGGAAGAAAGGGCGTGTGGTTAATTAATGTTAGAGATGGAGCTATGTTATGGGAGGAAATTGGAACTTACATAAATATAAGTTAGAGATGTGGGTTGTTTTACTAGGGTCTACTTGATTTGGAAAAACCAAATTTGCCCCTTGATTATAATATTTGATTTTGAATTTTTGAGGAAACAAATAACTTTAGTAGATTATATATGAAATCCTGTATAAACATGAGCGTTGCTTGTCAACAAATGACAACAATGAGTGCACACAAGCTTCTAGCTATTTGATTAGCTGAAATTACTATTCTTTACCTATTAGCTCCAACTTCACTTTCGTCAAGATCGCTGTTTATAATTTTTGACTTTATCGAGGTGTTCTTATGGAAATTAATCAAAGTCAAAAAGTACTTTGCACGATTATTTATAGATCTTTAATGAGTGTTCTGAAAGGTTATTTCATGATATTGGACCAATCTTGAATTGATATGTATAATAAATTGTTTGTAGAAATGTAGTTTTGTATTAGTTACTCATGCACATTGATGCATCCAAAACTAACACAAGGGTAAGATTAGTAACTCACGAAAATTTAAAGGGAAAATTACATAAATGGTTTAAATGCATCTCCGGTCACTATACTTTCTATGAATATGCAATTGGGTCATTCTTCACTTAACTTTGCTTTGCATACAATTTTTGTCGCTCCATCTATCATCGTAAGTTTAACTATTGTGATATGTTGATTTGAACATTAAAACTAATGGAGGGATGGCATATGAAAAATAAAAACAATAAGTTATGTAACTTAGGGTGTGTTCTCTTTACTGTTTTCGAGTCATTTTTTGTTTTCGATCTTCCAAAATATTGAAAACGCGTTCTTTTTCTCATTTTCGAAAACAAATTTTTTAAAACGGCTAAAAATTTTGTGAAGAAAACAAAAAATAATTTTTTTACGTTTTGGCTGTTTTTCTTCACAAATCTGTCAAAACTCAAAAAACACGTATTGAGAAATATTTTTTCAAAATGACAAAAAGATCGAGTTTTCAACAATCTCAAAATGGACACCCAAAACACAAAATGAATTCAAAACTCAAAACACAAAACTGAAACACGAAGAGAACACCCATAATTGTTTTCTCTTCCTTGAAGTATGTTGTTCAATGAGCTAAAAAAATGTGTTCTTTTATTTGAGCAATTTTAAAAAAAATGTATTTTAATGTGGGCTAAATGTAACAACAATGTAAAAATTACACGGGGGGAATTTTTCCCTAATAAATTGCAGCAAACGTTCTCAACCTTTTCATTCTTTTACACTTTCGTCCCAACTTTTTTTTTTTTAACATATATATTCTAACCTTTCACACATTGGCAGCATTCATCCATATGAATGGTTCCCATCAATTTCTTTATTAGTCAATCCATTTGATCAAAATAATAAAAAATTAAATGGGTAAAATAATCATTTTATTATTATAATTCAAATATTAAAAAAAAAATCTATAATATAAAAAAATAAAAGCAAAGAAATACAAAAAAAGAAAAAGGAAGAAAGTCTTCCTCTTCCACCTAATTCTCACCCCTTGCCCATAGCCAAAGGAACCAGAACCCCCTCCACCATCGCTATTTTCAACAACAAACCAGTGAATTTCTCCCCGCTGTTTGAGGGTTTTGTTGTCAGAAGCAAACAAGGTTTACTTTAGTGCCATTTCAGGCAGCAAACCATGTGGCAAAAAAGGGTAAACACAATAATGGCTTCTGCAGTTCATTAATTTTTTACAATATATTAAAAGTTGAAATTGAAGATAAACTTTTAAATACTACTTTTACTAACATATTTAATTATATACTCAAGTCCCGTTTGATCCACATTTTTATTTTATTCTCATTCTTCTATTTATTTTCAACCACATATTTTTCAATAAAATAATATTTTCCATCACATCAATAACTTTTCCTTCTTTTTCAACCACATATTTCTCATCATATCACTATTTCAAAATTCATTTTTCTCAAATAATCTCTATCAAACACACTCTCAATATACCCTTATTTACTTTTAATTTTGTTAAAAATTAATTGACAACATTAATTTAATTTATTCAACATGAAATTAAAAAAAAAAAAATCACTTTTCTTTTCCATTTGTCAATAATTTCCTAAATTAATCTTTTTAATATTACATTATTTTTTATTAATAGCATTAATTAAATTTATTCAACATGAAATTGAAAAAAATATGTTGTTTAAGGAATTTAAAGGATGGCCTTAAATTCCCCTTCTAAAATTTAAAAAAAAAAAAAAAATCATTCAATTTATTTAACATGAAATTGAAAAATGAATGTTGTTTAAGGAACTCAAAGAATGGCCTTAAATTTCCCTTTTGAGATTAAAATAAAAATTCTATTAACTTGATTAATAGCATTAATTTAAAATGAAATTGAAAAATGGTCAATAGTTTCCTTATTTTAATCTTTTTAATCTTACATTTATTTTTTATAACAGTATTAATACAATTTATTCAACATGAAATAAAAAAAGTGTTGTTTAAAGAACTCAAATGATGGCCTTAAATTCTCCTTTTGAGATGAAAAAAATTCTTTTAATTTGATTAATAGCATTAATTCAAGATAAAATTGAAAAAGGAATGTTGTTTAATGAGCTAAAATGATGACCTTAAATAACCATTTATAGAAATTAAAAAAATATTTTTATTTTGATTAATAGCATTAATTCAATTATCTTAAGTTTTAATTTCCATAGTCATGAAACTCACATTCTAATTGGTGAACCACAATTGTTCTTCGATAGAATTGTGATTAATCCAGCCACGTCTATGAGCTTTTTGAATGTTATGCTTGTATTAATTCTATGTATCATCTTGATTTTTGCGTTCTAATATTCACATTTGTACATACTTTTCTTTCTAAATTTGATTTGACAAATTTATAATCAAGCAAATCAGATAATAATTTTGTTACGTCAAATAATATTATTATTTTTTCAAATCTTTATATGTTTTTATTTGTAATTTCATTTTGTATTTTAGATTCTTATCATTATTCATAAATATGTCAAATGGTTTCTCGAATATGAAGGTTTATTATGTTGTTTTGTAGCTTGAAGGCTACAACTTGATGATATAAAGTGTAGTTGTCATTTTTCCTTGAAAATACTAACAACAATATCGTCTAAACGTACAAAATTTAGGAATTACATCACGAATGTTGAAGCAATAGAGAAAACCCGAAATGGGCAATGCTGAGGTATATGATTCAAAATTACAAATTTATATATCAAATACAAAATTTCTTGACCTCTCCATAGACGATCCAGAAAATTTATAAATCTCATATAAATTTAGAGATATTATTAATTAAGACAATATTATTACTTTCAAAGAAAATAAATTTAGTAATTAAAAAATATGACGCATATCATTTATCTGATACATAAAACGTGCGACATATCTAAGGGGATCTTAAAATTAGAAAATTCATCATAGAATCATGCTACAGTGTCGAAGAGATTGACATAATGTCACATGACATATACCATTGGACGATTTAAAATAATGTTAAATTTTTCATCCATTTATATCTTACCAACACCCATTATATCAAGACAAATGTCAACATCTTTCTAACAAAGTGGTATTATTCTTCACGATAATAGACAAGTAGAATTCCAGCTATATTCACTCTTGACTGGCAAATTCCCACTTGGTTAGAGGTTGGAAAATGGGGTTGAGGAACATGTTGGCTCGTGCGCTCGCCCTGTAGACCGTGAACTCTTATTGAGACAAACTATAGATCAAATCGAGCTTCATTTTTTCACGTATCAGTTCATCTTAAGCTCATAAGTCGACTCATTTTTTATTCATTTTATTAATTTCTTTAAAAAAAATGAGTCAACTCGTTGACCGACTCCAACTAAGCTACAAAAAAGCAGGGTATTTATCAATATTGTGAATGGACGGGGATTATTGATATTTACAATGCTGAAAATTCTTTAAAACGCAAAAATGATGATGATCATGTTTAAGATGAAATATTTTTGAGCTCCTGTTTGACAACCATACTTCCCAATTTTTTTTTTTACATATTCATTTTTAGATACACATTCAAACAATAAAATATTTTGCACGTGAACTCAAAAAAATTTCCTACTTTTTAATAACACATTCTTCTAAAAATCACTATTCAAAATTCATTTTTTTTTTTTTTCAAAAGTATGGTTGTCATGTAGGGGCTGAATTTTTCGCTATAATGAGCCCCTTTTGGCCCCTATTAAAATTATAATTCATTTTTTTTCTCTTCTTATCAATCAAACATTATCTAATAAAATAATATTGTACGCAAATTCAAAATTTTTTCTTTTTTTAACCACATTCTTAAATAAAAAAATCTATTTCAAAAATTATAATCTCAAATGACGTGGGCCAAACAGGGGCTAAGAGGGCTCATTTATGTAAGTTTTCCAAGGGAAAAAATTGATTCTCAGGTATAAAGTATATGTCAATTCAACACTCAGATAATAAGTTTAAATTTTCAGGTGATAACTAAATAATTAAATATATTTTATTAATTAAATATATTAATGTCACAATTATAAAATTAATTGTCACAATTACATACTTATAAGTAACAACTTATTTATTGGTCACATATTATCAAATTAATTGATCACGAATTATTTTTCGGTTACAAATAAAAAATATTATAGCGGTCATAGATTTTCAAATTAGTTGGTCACACATTATTTTTCAGTCACAAATTATCGAATTTTTAGATCGTAATTAAATATTTGATCGCAAAAAACCAAATAGTTAGTCACATATGCCAAACATCCCACCCATACCCCAAACTATTATCGTTTTTTTATTTGGTTTTTGTTGTAAACAAGTGAATATGTTGTCCCAACCTGTACCCATGCAGGAATGAATTGTTTTTGTATGGTCACAATAAACAAGTGAATATATTGAGGCAAGTTTTATCGGTGTCGATTTTCGTAACACTGTGGATTGAAGTCTGGGAACAAATATAATGATCATCAGTGATGGCTTGGAATCTTCCACTAACATAGATGAAGTTATTGGTATCATCACAATGGAAGCTCGGTGGTGATCTCCGATAGTGGGTGCGACAATGCCGAAAGTGTAGGATAGGTGGAGAGAGTGAGAAGAGAGAAGATAGAGAAAAATGAATTTTAGGATTTGAGATTAAATTGGATTGGGATGGGGTTGGATATATTTTATATTATTATTATTAGTTAAATTAATATTAAATAAATTTATTATCCGATTTTTTTAACTATTGTGTAATTTCCACCTTTTCCTATTTAATATAGACAAGCCCATCCATAGTATTGTCAACTGTGGTCCTTTAGGATCCATTCTGTCGAGATCAACTGACAGCCCAATCAGTTCAATTCTTGCCCCGAAGTATAACCCAAGATAAAGGAGATTTTTTTTTTTCCCAATGTCATATGCCAGCATTCTTTATTTTTATTTTATTTTAATTTCAATCGTTCACAAAAAGAGGCTCGAATTTCTTATAATCATTACACAACCCCAGAAATGGAACTCAAAAGATTTTCATCAATCTACGTTTTATTAGTGTTTCTCTTTCTGGGATTCACTTACTATATAACAGTATTCGTATTTATAGAAGATTGGTTGGGATTACAGAGCTCCGCTGGCTCATTGAATGCTCTGATCTTCACTTTCTTGGCCTTTTTCTGTGCTTTCTCTTTCTGTGTCTGTGCTTTCACTGATCCTGGCGGTGTCCCATCTTCTTATGTCCCTGATGTCGAAGAATATCAAATCTCAGATCAAGAAACCAATAAATCTGTGAGTATTTTCGTGATACGGGTAAAGAAGTTTATAATAGTGAAGATTATGTTATAAAGTACGTGTGTGATTTTTAATTTTATTTATTTTTTCTTTATGGGATTAGGTGAGCATCTGGTTTATGGTTTTTTGATTGTGAATTTTCATGTTTCTGTGGGTGATTCTGGCAAATTATAATCTGAATGTTTGTGTTAAAGGTGATTCCGGAAAGCTTGGACCTTTTTATTGTAAGCAGTGTATGACACATAATCTCTTAAATTAGGCCTGGTTTATCTACTATGTACCATAGGGATTGAATAATATATTTTGCTACGAATGTAAAATTTCAGTGGAATTATGAAAGAGGCAGTAAAAAATAAAAATCCAAATAACCACAAAATTTGGGTCGGTTTCATTCACCAATAGAATGTGTTTAAAATTCATATTATAGACGTGACAAAATTCATATTATAGAATGTGTTTAAAATTCATATTATAGACGTGACAAAATTTTTGCACTTATCTTGAACCTACTTGTGCTTGAGACTGACTTTGAAGTACATGTGTGGAGACATGGCGTTCCGAAAGAAATTAGTGAAGTATATGGCAAATTTTGGCCACAACCCACAGAAGAAACCACCGAAAATGTTGACAGCATTCAGTTATCTGACTATGTGATGAATGATCTGCCTGGGACTAAATGGCGGTAGAGGATGACCAATTAAATTTTTATCAAATCCTTTTATTGTTTTATGATCATTGCATTGTGGGTGGATGTATAAAATCAGATATTTACAACCAAGAAGTACTGGATTCTCTTTTGGATAGGCCTTAAAAGGAGAAGGAAGGATGTAATACAAATATGCGGCTATTATTGAATTCACCCGACCTAATAGTACCCATTTCGGGAACGTCTAGTGACAAAGTCACGGAATGGGTAAGTCTCCAATCCTTGGAATATGTAATATGCTCAATTACAAGTAGGCATTTTACAAGAGGTTTCTAATTTACCTTTGTGTGATTCCTGTTGATGAAAATCACGACAATTCAAAATGCTTATCAAAAAATTGAAAAATAAAGATCTAATACAAAAGATTAATACAAAAGATAAATAGGGAAAAAAAGAAAAGAAAAAAAAAAGATGAGAAGATATGCATCCACCCCCTACATATTTGATACATTCTCCTGCAAAGAAACTCTTAACACCAAACCCGTTCATAATTCCATCAATTATTCATCACCTATTGTACCTTCTTCAAATTCTACTAATTCATGCGCCATTACTTCATTAAAACGATGAATACGAGCAGTACGATCGCCTATTTGAAGTACGGTACCAGTATTTACAATCTTTGTTTCTCTATTATATTGCCAATACCTTGTTTCCTATGGTAAACCGAGTTCATGAATTATGGTCAACAAGCAATACGAGATGCAAGGTACATTGTTCAAGGTTTCATTATTACCTTGTCCCGCACAAATTGTTTACCTGTAACTATTCAATGCCCAATGAAAAATTGATCATATCATAACGTTTTTGAGGACGAATCCATTGAAAGGACTCTTTGAGTAAGAACCGTTGGATCATCACTTATTCCATCAATAAATAGAATGAAAAAATATTTGAAATTTTTTTTGGAGTTCGAATTCAATTACGTAAATCAATAGTTCAAACTGCACTCAAAGGTATGGCATTTTCCATTTTTATAGGAACTTTTTAATACCAGCAACAATGCTATCTCCAATTATAGCCTCTTTGGGATGTAAAATATATCTTCTCAAAAATACTTATAGATCAAAAGTAGCAAAGCATGTATTTTGATTTCGAAGAGGAATATTTGATCAATTAGGGTCTATATTGATCTCATACCACTCTTCACTTTGTCTCATGTTACTCGACATTTTTGTTTGTTTATCTATCCTTTTTTTAACATCTTAGAATATAAACATCAGCATAAGATTTTTGTCTAGATTGATTGTGCTTATTCTTTTTCCGTTCTCTTTTTCTTTCTATCTTTTCAATATGTTTAGCATTGTATCGCTATGGTCAGTTGAATAATTATACCAGTCCGGAGCTATCAAAGTTTTCAAATTGCTTGAATATAGAAATAATATGAAATACAATTGTTGGATGCATGCTGACCTAGATCAATATAATTCCATCTCGGATGTGTGCTTCTCAGGGTGTGCGTCGGATGCAGTGTGATAAGTGTTCCACACACAGGCCTCCAAGGGCTCATCATTGCCGTGTCTGCAGAAGGTGTGTTCTGAAGATGGTGGGTGCTAATGGATTTTTTCCCATATATATTGGATAAATAACTTTGTGAAGTTATTATTAAAATGCATCTAATTTTTTCTCCGTAAAATAAAAAAATAAAAAAAAAAATTATGCAGGATCACCATTGTATATGGATTAATAATTGTGTGGGTCATAGAAACTACAAGCCATTCCTCGTCTTAATCTTTTATGCAACTGTGGCCAGCACCTATTCTGCAGTAAGCTTAGTTCAGTCGTTTGTGATTTGATTTTTTCAATTTGGATTAGCTGATGTTATCTCTTTTCCCATTATCAGACCATGATCATAAGCTGTGTACTTCAGAAGGATTGGAATTCTAGTCGAAGCCTTCGTCTCAAGATCTTTTTTGTAAGTTGGCAGTAGATCATTTGCGATTGTCTTTTGAATCTCTAGTCTACTAAAGGTGTAAAGATGGCTGGTCTGCACAGGGCCCAACTCTTGGGCTCTAGGGCTGCATGTTGCAGGGCAGACCTATTAATCTAAAAGAACAAAAAAGTGTCTTGGAAATGGACCAATTCTGCATTGGACTCTGCTTTAAGCATGGCACTCCAGAAAAATTGTGTCGTCCCTGACAATGTCACATGTTGATAGTCCTATTTATACTTGCTTGAACTTTTTTATGTTTTCCGAATAGAAGAGTAGATTTGTTCTTGTTCCTGTTCCTGTTCCTGTTCCAATCTTTGTCAGTACCAAAAGAAGTTCAAGACTTATTAGCATTCCAATCTTACGTTGAGATTAATTTTATAAAGCCACCTTTAGTAATAATCAACATCATAAAATTTTAGCTTTAGGAGATGTGAGTTAAAAAAAATCATTCCTTAGAAGCTGAGAATTGCTGTCTAACATGGTTATAAACCTCTTTTGTTACCAGCAACTCGTGAAACAATTTTGTATTTTAATCAACTTGACCATAGCTAGATCAAATCCATATGTATCACGAAAACTCATGCTTAAAGCTAATCGATAATTTTATATTATGCCTTCCTTTGAAGGAGTTCCTTAAACTATGCATTCATATGGAAATGTTTTAAAAGAAATCTCTGTTTTTGTAATACTGTATGGTGTGTGTTCGTCACTAACTGTTCATCCAATCTTCTTGCACATGATAAAATCTTCTTCACACATTTGTTTCTTCTTCAATTGAGATTGTCAAGTGGTTCAAAAAAATCTGATAAACTATGCATTTCAGGTTGGTTGTGGATTAATGATTGCTGGTTTAAGCCTGACACTTGGAACTTTCTTGTGCTGGCATATTTACCTCACTGCTCATAATATGACAACTGTAGAGGTAAGAAGTGAAGCTTTGCATCATGTCGAATTTATTCATGTATTCATACCGTAAAAATTGATTTTTTGATCGTCAAATCCCTTTCAGTATTATGAGGGAAAACGAGCTGCTTGGTTGGCTAGGAAATCTGGGCTGAGCTATCACCATCCTTATGATGTTGGTGTTAGCAAAAATATCACCCTGGTATCTCTCTCTCTCTCTCAATGCGCGTGTGTGTGTCTGCATGTGCACATGTGCTTGCCTATGACTATGTTTGTGTTTGAGATACCTTGATGGCGTGTTTGGTACATGGAAGATTGAGTAGTACTATATTTAGTCTCAAAATGACACGATTTAATCTAGAAAAGGGTGAATAGATTAAACCACAATTCTTTATGTTTAAAAATTTCTTGATTAACCAAATTTTATGCATTTTTTATTTATTTATTTTGCAAAATTTTTTATATCAGGCAATAAATTATCAAAATCACAAATAAATAAATGATCGAATTATAAGAAGAAGAGTAATAGAGATAACACCACATGTATAGTGGTTCGACTTCCAATTTAATATATTTATGGTGTTTTCACTCAACTATAACAGCAACAGCAAATTCCCTTTTGTTTTGGTTGGTTTGAATACCAACTTACAGCTGTAATTTTGATAAAAGGATCTAGTAGTATACATGTCTATGTAGTAGGTCCAAAAATGCATCTAGACAAAAACACAAGCAAAACATCAGTCACATTCAATATATAACAAGCATAATATAAATATATGTATGCACCTGTGGCTGTGTTGTGTTTTAATATCAATGTTACCAAATGTGAATGATAACAAGAGCATGAAATTTTCGACATCTACACAGCTGAACCTCTGTTTTTCAGTTTGTTTTGCTGCAAATAAAAAAATCCATTGATCAATGCTCTTAATATACTCCTTCTATCCCATTAAGATAGGCTTAATTCCATTTTCACGCAGATTAAAAAAATGTAATTAATATAGTTGGAAATGTAAATTTTACTTACATTTTTCCTAATATATTTCTTCATTAAATAATGGTTTAAACAGGAATAGTTTATATTTGTTGATAACAAAGCATATTAAATAGGGATATTTTAGAAAATTAAGAAGAAAGTTGCCTATAATTTGGGATAAACGGAAAAGGAAGGCAAGCCTATCTTTAAGGGACCGAGGGAGTAACATGTTGTTTTCACTTAAATGAGTTCAAAAAATTCTAAAATTGTGACAAGTCTCTTATCAAATGTAAATGTGAACTAATGTATGATTTTTTTTTTTTAAGAGTATTTGATACAAAGGAGAGTATTCTCATTTTATAGAGCTGTGTTAGGAGATTATTCTCATTTTATCAGTGTTCTAAAAAGCGTAAAGCGTGGCTAGGCGTGGAGGCCAAGCTTCAAGCTTTACGAGCCTAGGCGAAGCTTAGGCGTAAAAAAGCGTTTTTAATTTTTAATTATTGTAAAAAAACATATATTAATTCATATAATACATACCAAACATTTAAAATTATAAAATATTGTATGTACTTAATAATTCATTCAAAAAAGATAAGTTTCAAAATCATAATTACATAACATAGATAGTTTGTAGTTTAAATCTTATCTAACTCTTTATCGGATTCCAATTCAATATCTTCTTCATCTAATTCATCTTCCGTGTCATCCGATACAAAATCATCCTCATCGGGCTCCCTTATTTCATTTTGATAATTTCTTGTACCTCTTGTAGGTTGTAAGATATCATTCTCAATCCTATTATTCTCCTTCTCACTCTCATTATCACAACCCTCTACAATCCAAGATTGTGCATTAGTAGCATCACTTGCTAGTAAAGTCTCTATTTTGGCCTTCCTCTTCTTCTTGTTCATCAACTTTGCATTAAATTGAACATAAACGAGATTGTTTATCCTCGTAGTGTTAAGTTTTTTCCTTTTCTTGGTGTGTATCTAAAAAAAAAATAAATAAATAAAACAAAAAGAAATGTACATTTAATGGAGCATAGCATATTCAAGTTATTATTTATAATATGGTGGGAAAATGAAAAAAATTTATTAGGGGGAAAAAAAAAAAAAAAAAAAATTGCCTAGGCGCGCCTAGGTCACCTAATGCGCGCATTAAGCGGTCAATATTCCCGTTGACCGCTTAATCCCCGCTTAGACACAAGGCTAGACGTTTTTGTCACGCTTCGCGCCTAGGCGCGCTTTTAGAACACTGCATTTTATAGAACTGTATTTGCTTGTATATGGTTTTTGGAACATTTTATACTCGAACCGACGGAATGAATTTTTAAAATCTGTTTTTATTAAGTCGTTTTGTGGGACAATACTTTAGCCCTAGTGCGACAACCATTCTTACAGAACTCTTTTTAATGGTTGTCAAATAGGGGCTTAATGTGGTAATGTGTGCCTAGAACTATTACATATCAGTTAGTGCATGCATCCGAGGAATGTATTGAATAAAAATCACGTTTTCACAAGAGTCCTTCAAAAATCTAACATGTAGACAGTGCCTAATTCTCTCAGTTGCAATGGATTGCACACGCAAGATATAGATGATTTTCTTTGTTCAATAGTTTAGCAAGTTGAAATGGAAGAGAATTTTGACGTTGCATCCATTGCTTTCACTATTCTCTTCTTTCTTCTTTTCACATTTGTTGAAGGATGAGCAATATTTTCTACATATTGTCAATCTTCTGAGTGTAGTAAATTTGATAAAAATGTACACGGACAAATGCTTCCATTCAGATGATCATGTACTTTCCGAATACATAGTTTGAAAATTGCATGCAAGATTGAATTCAGATTCAGATGTTGAACGTCTGTAAATGGTACAATTTTAATATATATGGCTTTGATTTTCAGACTAAGACTAAGGATATGCAAGATTGAGAAAAAATGATAGTCCATTGAATCAAAAGTGGTAAAATATCTTCTCAAGAAAATTTTCTTTGAGGTTTTGAAAATTTGTGACTGTCTATTTGAAAGAAAATTTTGAGAGATTAAAGTGTAAAGCTAGAAACCGTTGCTATTTGTGTAATACTTGTGCACTCTGCTATATATATCAACGTGTGCGAACAGCAATGAAGCTTTACAAACTCTTTTATTTGATAATTAACAGTAAATATGTTACTCATGCTGCGATCAGGTCTTAGGTCCAAACATGCTAAAATGGTTGTGGCCCACATCATCAAGTCATATCAAAGATGGACTTAACTTTCCGAGTACACGTGATAGCTCATAACGCGTGTCCTACAATATCTGAAGCTGTCAATATTCGTCTGGTCAGTCATTGTACAAATTATCTTTCATTATTTTCTACTTGAGAGGAAATGACAAGTCTCCTGTATAATTTGTACATAGCATTATGTTAGAAATCAGTAATCATTTTTGCGCTTAATTCCTTTTCTGAAAGCATTTGGCGGGATTTCTGATCTTAAATAAAATAATTGTGAATAGAGTTGATATTCGTTATTTCAGCCTTCTCAAGGCCAATTTGATCAAAGGTAGAACAAACACTATATGATTTTATTTCTATATATTTTCTACCATGTAAGTTTTGTATATGTTGTGGAAGAAATTTTTTATCATTTTGTTCCTTTGTAAATCTGTACTCTTCAAATCATCGTTTTCTTGCCTGTGGTAGGTGAATGAATTATACTCTCAGTTGCTATTTCTATGGTCTTTCCGGTTTCATACTTTGATGCTTGTGCTTATATTCATGTCAAGTGTCCATGTGGTTAATCTGGCAATTAGAAGAATACGCTTATCTTGCCCTTTGCCTGCCTCTTTAAGTTCCAGTACCTTGGAACATAATCTAACGGCAGCAGAGTAGATTATGGAAGAAGTTGATCATATTACATGTTTATGCCCTGTTCTTTATTATCAAGAAAGATGCATGGTCATTGCTGGAGCATTGCAGGTGATCTGTTATGAAAATTGGACAAGAAATATATTTCGTTGGCATGTTTGGTAAGCTGTATTAGAAAGTACTGGTCAGTGACAGATGAGATTTTAGCTTCTTTTTCACTATCTAATATTGTCCAATGTGAATTACCCAACACATCACTAATGCATAAGAGCTTCTTATTGCTCAAAGATCCTCAATGATCTTATTGAAGCTTTCATATCCTCCAGTAAGCCTTTTTCTTTGTATATATATATTTGCATCCGTTGCCAGGTTTCTGCAAGAGTTGTCTACCCAATCAAATGAAACCATCATTGATTAGGATGGTACTACAATAGTCTTTTGATATCAAGTCGAAGAGGCATTTTTTTCTCTTGTGGATTCTTGAGATAATCTGCTGTTCTTTCTGTATATTTACTACGTCTTGCTTTCGTTTAGTGACTGTAGCCCCCTAATAGGCTAAGTTATGAATTCAAGTTCCATTGCTATACAAAAGCGAAATTTCACGTGTCAGGTAATGGCTAAGTCAACACAAATCATCTGCTGGCCCCCCGAGCCCCAAGTTATCAACATCACAGAGGGCGAGCCCCAGGGAGAGGGTGGTGCACCTCACCACCTCAAAGACTAGCCCCTATGGGAGGTCAGGCACTTGCAAACCAGCCCTCGCTGACAAATCAACCTCCTTTAAGGGAAATTAACACCATCTTGGGTGGACCAACCATTGGAGGACCTCGTGTTCAAGGTTCCACTAACAACTCATAAGAAGTATATCAGAGCTGCCAAGAAGCCTGGTGATGTAAAGCTACTGAGTCGAAAAGGTCCCATAATGCGAAGTCTTCCCCTATTGAGTTTAATGATGATGAGGAAGAGGGAGTACTTTATCTACATGGCGACACATTGGTAATGAGAGCTATAATAGACGGCATTTATAGAATGTTTGTGGATAATGGAAGTTCTGTTAATGTCCTATTTGGCCGTGCCTTTACAGATATAGAAGTTGATTATCCTTGGACTACTATGTATGGATTAACAGAAGATAGCTTAGTGTCACAAAGAAAAATTACTCTCGCTACGGAAATAGGAGGAGCTAAGATTTACTAGAAATTACTTGGAATTCTTAATCATTGATTGGAGGTATGCTGACAAATTCAAGCTCTAACTTCGATTCATCATTTTTGTATGAATTTTCGACTCGATAGGAATCGCTACTGTGAAAGGAAATCAAGGCACTACCCGAGAATGCTATTTAAGTGCTTTGAGAAAAGTGGCACCAAGAGCCCCAGCAATAAACACAGTTATGATGACGCTGAAACAAAGTCAATGGAGATCGAAATCCTTGTATTATAGATGACAGTTTCAATCCTAGAATCATAGAATCCAACTCCGAAGCCACAACAATCAAAGAGCTAGAAAGATTTTCAGCGAGCGATGATGATTTGTCGAAAGTACTTCGGATCGGCGCTGTCCTTGCTGACGATCTGAAAGCTAAAATCAAAGTATATTAACCAGATTTAAATAAATTAAAGCGTAATTTTTTTTTAATGAAATAATATTAAAGTATAGTTACTGGATTTAACAAAATTGCAATATACAATTGACACCAAGTGAAAGTGTACGTAAATGAAATTGTCGTGTTAGGTATATGATGAAAAAGGTGTATATGGTCCTCATGTGAAAAGTCGTAGTGAACATAAAATATATAAATAAATAAAAAGTAATTCTCCCCTCTAATAATTTAACTTTTAGATGATGTCACATTAGGATTAGTGTTCTCTTCGTGTGCTCTGCATGCCTCACTTAAGTATCACATAGCTCCATAATTGACTTCGTATCTCAAATAGATCAGTCCATAGGGGTATTAGGTTGGGCAAATGTTTCACACGTCAAATTTTTAATGAAAAATGTCAATCTAATTATCATGTGAAAGGAGGCATTGAAAGCAAAATAAATAAACGGGTTACTCTCCTTTTGCACCTAGGGATGTCAACGAGTTGAGCCAAAACTCAAAACTCGATCTTGACTCGAATAAAACGAATCGAGCTTTTTTCAGGACCGATCTGAGCTGAGAAAAAGCTCGTCCAAAAAATTCAAACTCGGGCCTAGCAGAGTAGGATCCTTTTTTTTTTAAAGGCAACAAACTACTATCATTTTGTTGCCATTCACGTTTTTTTCCCTATACGAGCGGGTCCGTGAGGCTCGTAGGCCAGCTAGGGCTAGAGACAAGCCAGCTCAGGCTTTTTTCGGGTGCTAATTATATTCTAATAATAGATAGGATTAATTTTTGTGTACATAATTATTATACATAGGGGTGTGGACACCCCTACAAGGACGGAGCCAGACGTTTGATGATGTGGGGTCAAAAATTGAAATACAATTTTTTTTTAAACAACATATCATTAAACACTCGGTTCAACTATATCTTTCTCTCCACTCGATTGACTCGAATATATGGATTTTCGCTTAAAATAATTCTCCATGACTGTTACAAAATCAAAGTAAATACATAACATAAATATCTCATTTTTCATCAAAAGACATGAAATTCATACCTCATAATAGACAACAATTAATTTTATAAACAATTCTAGATCATCAAAGTTATAGAAAGCCATTACTTACTTGAAATGGAGAATGTTGTCTCAACTTGAATCGGCTCTAACTTGGTTCAGAGTGTTATGTTAGCTTCCTGCCTTCCTCCTCTAAGAAGGAACTGAAAGCCTGAAAGGTCAGAAAAAAATGTGGGTATTATAGCATATTTAACAACTTAAGAAAATTAAAACAGATTTTCATAACTATACCAGTATCAAAACCCAAGATTTCCAAGCCCAGTGAATTACATAATTAAGTTGTGATGTTCTAAATTGAACACAAATATATCATTCTTCTACGAGTGACAAAGTATTCATCCTATAAGAATTGTTCAAGACAACAAGAACAAATATAAAAATGCAAATAACAGATAGCTAATTTTAGAATAGCAACACGCATAAAACATCAAAATTACAAACTAAATCCCAAAAAAAAAATGATTCTTCCAAATATCCCCAATTCTGTAGCCAAAGACAGAGTGCCAGACTCCACCGCTTTCGCATAAAGCTTAAATCTTAAAAATGCATGACTCCATAAACTCCCTTCAGCTACAATCTACAGATCAAAAATTCCGCCAGAAGCAGGAAAAATCCTAATATAGATGAAATTCAAATGAATGAGGGTTTCTAAAAATGCATAACTCCATAAACTCCATTTAACTCCATTAATTTCTATGCTAAATCCTAAATACTAAATACCCTTATAATCGAACAAATTTCTATTCAATTTAACCCACAAAAATTAAATTAAATTACTTACTGAATACGCAGTCGGTGAGTCGGAGAATTGAAACTTTCTGATGGAGTGATGTTCACACCGCCACGGCGCCACCGGAGAGAAAGGAAGATATACAAAAACGGGCGGCGACTTAGAGGTTTAGGGCAAACCGGTAGGTTGGGACTTGAGCAAGACCGCAGGAGAGAATGATAATGCATTGCCCCGTAATGGTCTTCTCTTCTTGGACTTGGATAGTTGGATTGGATGGAATTGGACCGGACAAATGAAGGAGCAGGGTCAGGGCTTGGGCTTAGAAAATGGGCCTTATACACAGAATTTAAAAAAAAAAAAAAAGATTGAAAAAAAAAAATGTGGGGTCATTTGACACCACTTGACCCCACGTGGGTCCGTCCCTGCACCCCTATATACAATAATTATGTATCCTTAGCATCAGTCTAATAGATATTCTTTTGGATACGATAAATTTCTATTTTATCATAAGGAAATGACGTTAGGATGAGGACAAGTGTTTCCTAGCTATTTGCTATGTTAGAATGAGAACATTTTTTAATCCACTCCTGTTGGGTTCTATTTTACTCGAGATTTACTAAAAAAAGCTTAAAATTACCTCAAGTTTGGCTTGTTTGTTGTTCGAGCAGAGATTTAACGATATTAGGATGACCTGAGTTCAAGTAATTTACTTAAGAGCAATAATTAGCTTGGCAATTTGAGTTAAATGTGTTGAAGCTTTTTCGTTCTTGAGCTTATCTCTAAATGAGTCATGTTTGGTTATACTTAAAAGTTACTTCGAAGTCGATTTAAGTGAATCGAGTCTTATGTTTTTCACGTGAATTCATCTAATACTTATCTCAATTCGAGCCCCAAGAAAGTAACCATGAACTTGACGTGACATGACCCCCGCTACGCAAAATTAACGTCTGTTTGTAGTGTACATGATCTCAAAGATTTTCATGAAACACCTTGAGCCCGATGGCCATAGCTTGGGCCAGTGATCAATGTAAAAATGTTAAAGGTAAGCTCGTCCTTAGGGCCGGCCTTGATTATAGGTGACATAGATTGTTGCTGGCTAAGGTCACACGTAGGTGAGTGCTTCCATAATATCAATGCTTTTAATATTTATTTTTAAACTTTCATCTAATTTTTTTAAAAGTTATTTATAGAAGACCTCATATAAAATTGATCTAAATTTCACGCAATATTAAGATCTGCCTTGTTCTACCTTTTCAATGACAGAATTCTATTAAGATATTACCATTTCAACAATAGAGTCTCATTATATGTTAACTATCGTGGGACACTCCTGCACGATCAACCTACATACACAGTGAGCTATATTAGGAATCCTAACCCATGTGGATTATAGATCATGTTAAATCCGCCATCACATTTCTCTAATGGGACTAACATACGAACTCTTATACAGTTTCACTCCATATTCATTAAAGGTACATTTTTAACATACAATTTTATTGGCTCGTGAATATTTTTTTCTGTTTAAAAGTTGATTGATTTAAGTATCGAAAGGCCGTATCTCGACACCTTCGCATATGCAGACAAACAAATGACAAGGACACTTGAAACATTCTGGTGCTCCCAAATTCTGGAGTGACCACCATAGACTATAAAATTAAGACAATTTGATAAGATTGCCATGTGAAATGGGCAATCGTGCAACATGGCAGATGACGACATAATTCTTATCCGTTTTATGTGTGCGCATCTATGTGCAATAAACCATAGAATACTGATATTATTGCAGTGATGTACATTTGTAACATGAACGTTACAAGCCATTATTGCAAGTACATGTTTTGGGAGATACAGGGTTGACACATGACATGTGACATTTGGTGGTGGCTTTACATGAACTCAATTATATTGTCACTAGACAATTTTTGCATGTTAGTCAAATTATTTTGATTGAAATATTAGAAAATGTTACGTTTTGAAAGAGCAATGCTAATTAGTATTACTAATATTAAACTCTAGTTCAGTGACAGATCTAGGAATTTAAGTAAATTATAGCAGATTTAGGTGAGGGTGCACAGCCGCCCAATATATGGAAAAAAAAATAATAATAATAAATATCCGTGGCTCCACTACACAAGTTTGTGTCACCTTAAAAGTTAGAACATGGGTCCCATTTTAAATGATATATCATTTAAATGCTATAGAACTGATGTTATAGAGAAATAATTGTGCTACATAATATTATTCATCTCAATATAATGTAGTGTCCAAATTTGGTAGAGATAACATGTCATTTACTCTAAAATACGATTATTTACTGAAGATTTGAAAGAAAGGACCACATCTCGTTTAAATGAAAAATTTGAAAGCTTTGGGCAACAAACTATAATAATAAGTTAAAGAACAAAATGTCCCATTTTGAAATTGAAGATTAACTTGCTAGTCGAATACTCGTAAGCAATGGCGTGATGATTTCTTTAGAGGTTGGGTCGTAATTGGATTTCTAACCAATTCAGGTGCATGCACATAATTTTTGAGAAAAAAAAGTTTCTTCCATGAAATTCTAGATTGAGACATAGTTTTTCTTTACCATTTATTTGAATTGTATAATTTTATTCCCCTCGTCATTGTTCATACATCAAAACAAAGATCTCACCATTAAAAGTGGCAACAATTAATATTCGAGTTCAAAATACTCGAGTCATGTAAAAATTAAATATAGTGGATAAACTGTGATGGTTGATCTCGACAAGCATACCGTGTTGACGGTTGACCTTAAAAGGCCGGTCAAGCATACTAAACGAGTTTGTTTTAGCAGATTTTAGACCAAAATATAAATAAATATATCATCTAAATTTAAAAAAATATATATGAAATTTCAACATGGATAGTTACTTTTACCAACCAGCTAGACAACCAAATCTATCAAAATCATACACGTCAAGGACTAGTTAAAAAATAATAATAATAAAATAATAATAAAAATGATTGTATAATTTCTGCAAAAAAGGACAAATGAAGAATGGATGTGGACATTATGAGATGGATTTTTCCATATGAGATGGCTACGAAATGTGGAGAATCGACTGCGAGATTTGATATCTATAAAGAAAAAGATAAAGCAATAGGACCTGTTAACATGGGGCGCACGTGGCGCCCAAGGGGCATCGGGCCCACATCAATGGGCCAGCGCCTTTGTCAATATGTCCTGTCTTAGGACTTGTTGTTCTAGCAAAACTCTATTTATAATAAAAAATTGCAGTCATTTCCTTGAACTTTGAGGTTGTTGTCCATGTTTGGGTTCTTGAAGTTCGTTTTTGACATTTGAGTTTTAACCTTGCTCTGTTTGAAATGGATGGAAAAGGGAGAAAAAATAAAATCAATTTCTTTTCCATATTTAATTTTGGTATTTGATTGTATAATTTTTTCATGAAATTCATTTTCACTCATTTTATAGGTACAACCATTTAAAACACATTTTCATTTTTCACATTTTATTTTTTCATGATTTTGGTGGGAAAGTATTTTCCATCTTTTTTATAACTTTTTAGCAATGGAAACATATTCTAAATTCAATGGTAAAAAATTTATTCATTTAATTGACAATTTGTATGAAAAATAAAGCCAAACGAACAAAAAAAAAATCAATTATTATTATTATTATTATTTTTTTTTACTTTTTGGCAATCCAAACAAATTTTAATATAGATTGTAAAAAAATTTATCCCAAAAAATAACAATTTACATGAAAAACAAAGTCAAACGGATTAGGTGAAAAATTATACCAATCAAACACAATTATTTATAATTCTCTCTAAAACAAATTCTAAACAATTCAATTCTCTGTAATTTATTTTTTTTCCATCCAAATTAATCAAATGCATCCTTAAAGTTTTAGTATACTTAGTAGATTTTCCTTTTTAAAAAGAATTGTCTAATATTTTTTGGAGTACAAATAAATTCAATGACCAAAACAGAATAAAAATTTGTTTTTCGGTCATTTTGAGTACAATAACAATCACTTATTTTTTCATAGATAATATTATTGTTTAAAAAAATTATATGTTTATTACATTAAAGTAAAATTTGTATATTTATTACATGAAAGTATGATTTTTTTCTAGCAATTAAATAAAATGGTCCATAATAACATTAAAAATATTTAAGACCTATTAAAAAAATATATGATAGTTGATATTAAATTCGGAAAAATAAAGTGATAATATTGTCAAACAAAATTAAAATCATATTCCAAAACCTAAAAATAATCACTAATAATAACAAAAATGCAACTGATATATAAACAAAAATAATAACTAACATAAATATCCTCTACTTCTTAAGGTGCATGTCCACCATTTTCCCTTTAATGCATTTCAAAAACTCTATTCAATTGATTGTTGTCGACATCATGGCATGTGATGTTGAGATAAACAAGCTTTTGTTTTTCATGTAAATGATTAATTGTTGAAACTATTAAGAGATTTCTAAATTAATTTGTTCCATTCACTCTATTATAATTAATGTCCCTAGACAACTTTTGCATATTAGTTTAGATGGCGTTTGGTAGAGATTAAAATTAATTTTTTTTTTTTTTATTAAATTGTGATAGAAGTTTTTGAAACTTGTGATTGAACAGTTGTTGGATTCATGAAAGATGTGGTTAATATCGATTGTTTGATTTTGACTTAAATTAAAATAAGATTTTAATCCGAACCAAACAAGCTCTAAGTCGTTTTTTGTTCGAAATATTAGTGAGTTACGTCTCAAAATAGTATATGCATCAAAATTTGGCATAAATTTCACGCCATATAAATCGATTGATAATGACAACTTAATGAGATAATGGTTATGTTTAATGAAGATTTGGACTGATGAATCACATGTCGTGTAAATGAAAATTTTACGAAAACTATAATAATAAGTTTGAGGACAAAATGAATTGTTTTGCAGTTGAAAATCAACTTGCTAATTCAATATTGAAATAAAACCAAAAGGTTTCCCTAGAGGTTGAGCCATCCAGGGTCATTTTCAGGTTTGATTGTACAAATCAATTTATTGTACAAATGACTAATTTCTCCAAAAAAAGGACAAATGAAGAATGAATGTGGACATTATTAGATGGAAGAGACCACATGTACAATATGTGTGACAACATACATAACAACACTCTCACATTTAAAAGTGGGCCCCAACGATTAAAATATATGTGGACCCCACAGTATGGGTGAGAGTTGTTACCCATGCTTTGAGAATAATGTTGTACATTCAACATTATTCTTATCAGAGATGTTGGCTGTACAAGGGGATTGACAGATAACTCACATGGGCGAGGTCCGCAATAATTTTTTTTTTTAAATACAGGGGGATCCGCGCTACAGTGAGTGGTCTGTCAATCCAATCTGTACAACTAGGTTAATTCTATTCTTATTAGATAGCTATGAGACGTGGAGAATCGATTGCAAGATTTGGTCTTTTAATAAAAAAAATTGCAACCATGTTCCTCAAACTTTAAAGTTGTCTATATTTGAGTTCTTGAACTGTTTCAATATATGAGTTTTAAGTCTTGACCTTCAAGACTTTGACTTTTAAACTTCTTAGAGATTCTTTTTTTTTTTTTAAATAGATTGGTCGAATATACATGTCATTTAGTGAAAAGACAATTTTGTAGCAATACATGAATGAAATAAATACAAATTCAAAATAAAATTAGAAAAAAAAAAGTTGAAAACTTGAGGTAGGTAGAAGGGCAATCGAGAACAAACACGGGATCATAAATGTAAATTCGCACACGAATTAACGAATGGGATCATAATTGAAGATCATGTTGGAAAAAATGGCCTTTTCGGGCTATTTTGACATAATTTTGAGTGAGATACATTCCTTCTTTTGGAATATCAAAGTAGATTCATATTCTCATTTGTTAGAATATCGAATTAACATATTTGTATGCCAAAATTGATACTAGGATGAATGAGAATTTGGAGTTCAAAGTGCACCAATTGAAAATAGTTTGCGTTAGAGGGAAAATAATAGAGTGTCCCACATAGAAAAATGATTAAGATAAAAACTAGTTTATATATGGTTACACTTTTTAAAAGATGTAACAATGTGTGGTTGAGGGTGCCAATCATGGGACCAAATTAGCACATCGAGCCTTGAACTTGTCTATGAGTGCGATACGTGTACACAAATGTCAGATCAAATGGATAAAAAAATTGACCCTTAAGGGGTCTACTTTCTTAAAAGAAAATGAATTTCAATAAATGAGAGCCAAATGGGAACAAATGATTCAATCGATGTGATTTTAAGTAGTATTCTACAAATTAAGCATCTCATAACCCGAATAAATGCAGGATAAATTACCCAAAAATATTTTCAACATAAATTGCTTAGTATAGTTTTAGAAAGGAGGGGGGAAATCATATCTTATTGTATAAATGGGGGTCCTATGTCGATATTTCAAAAGCCAAGGTATCTGAATGAAATTAGCCGAAAAAGAGATTAGGGAATGTCTGGGGACTAGACTCTGACTCGGAATCTATTCACGTACAGATGGTTGACGGCCAATCATATTCTTAAAAATTATTGTAGATGACAGACTGTCACTACTAATCTGCAATAATTATTCTACTTGGCCACTTTAATTGACCACTTAGATGATTCGACCCCATCACTCTTCTCACATGGGGTCGGGTTTCACCTCATTAAATTTAATATTTTTGCCCCTCATGTGAGAGGAGTGATAGGGCACAAGTCATTCAAATGGTCAATTAAAGTGGTAAGGTATCATGGTCCAATCTGCAATTTGCATGTCATCTTTCACCCTCATGGCCACATCCCAGCAGAAAACAAAATGTCACAAATAATTGATAAGCGCCACTGGTTGATTAGGATAAAAATCAGATTTTAATAAATTTCGATAAAAATAGATAAAATTTGTTATGAAAAATTGTGAATTTTCTGAAATGTGTATTTATAATTAATTATTGATGTTGATTTGGATTTTAATTCAATTTTTAATATGAACTAAATAAGAGCTAAATTTATGAATAAAATAATAAATTATCAGCCCCCGTTTGTCTATCATTATATCAAAACTCTTTTTTTTTCCTTCTCATACTCATTTTCAATCACACATTTTCACAATAATATATTTTACATAAAATTAAATTATAAATTACTTTTATGTTTTCCAAACATAGATTAATAACAAGAATTCAGAATTCTTCTGCTAGAAAAGAATATCCTTTTTTCCTATAGGGAGTCTGGAAAATACGACAAAAATGTTGTGTTTAAATATATGATTTATAAGGTCCCTCCCTACCTTAATTACTTCAAACTTGCAGTGAATATACACAAAACAGAGCAGAAGGTGTCTGCAGTTTGGAACAAATCCCATTTGAAAAACCTGATAATTTCTACCTCTTCTCAAAAAGTAAGTAATCATTTTCTCTCTCCTATCCGCACACAAACATGCATGAACTACTAATCCCATAATTCGGGTCTAAATATGAAAATTTATTTTTGAAAAATCCAATCTTTCCGCTTTAATTTCTTGAAATTTTTTCTGTCGAGGTAAATTGATTCTTGACCTTTGTCTCTATGTCTACTTCTATATTTACTTATTTAGCCTCCACTCAAGCCCGTAATTTCTTTTTTTCTTTCATTTGAAAGAATTCTTGTTTTGATCCCCCCATCAATTTGTTTTCAAGATCTGTTTATGCATAGATATATTTGAAGGTGATAGCTTCTTTAGATTTTGAAGCCTTGAGGAGTGAAAGAAAATGAAGAATTCGGTTTCGGACCAGAGTTTTTACATAGAGAGTGAGGGAGAGGAGGAAGAGAAGGGATACAATAAAGGTGAGAATGAAGCAGATGGAAATGATTCAGATTCTTCCAATTACTCGAACGATGACGATAACTACAATCAACGACAGCAAAGCAAATTCAACACGCAGTGGCCTCAAAGTTACAGGTATAGATTATATATTCACCTCTGAGTGTATTTGTGTTATTGTTTTATTATCTGTTTTATTGTGTTCTATGAATATTCTGATTTCGAGTTTTAGTCATTATATTATTGTTCTGTTTAGGTTCTTGGTTCACAATTCTTGTGAAATGAATTGAGCTGTTGATATTGGGCATTAGATTATTTATACACTTCCTATTTGCAATAACAAGTACATTGAGAACGAATGACTGTAAATGTGTGTGTTTTGTGCATTTCTGTTTTTGTTTTGTGTTTTACTGTTCTTGTTATTGGGACTAGAGCTTAACCCCTAGCTAATTTTATGTTATGAAGAGAAATGCTTTGCAACATGATTGATTAGCCCTTTGTGACTTGTTTGGCTAAGATGTTAAGTTTGCCATTTTAGAAAGTATATTGAAAGAGAGGGAATGTTGTGCTTGCTGTGAAAACCAGAGCATTGATGGTATCGAAGTCATTCATGCAATGATTTGTAGGCTAGAAAACTATATATTTGGAATGATAATGTATAATTTCTGGAATAGATCATAAAGGAATATGCAATCTAGGCAAATTCGACAGTTTTAAAGAAGAAAATTAGCTAAAACCTTATATGTTGTTCTGTGAAGTCCTGCCTAGTAATGTGTAGTATGGTCCAGACGTGCAATTAGAGCATTAGTTGGTCGTCTGGATATAAGCTGTATTCATTGGATCTACATTGATAACTATTTAGTTATTTTGCACTTTGTTCCTCACTGGAAGAACTTCAATTTCTTTAAGCTCTCTCAATCAGCTGTTGGCTATCTGAGGTCAAGAACTTAAGTTTGAACTTTAATTTACTTATTTACTATGATTTTGCTACTTGTACATTAGGATTGACACCTCGGTGTACAGCCCCCTCACAAGGGGGGCCCACGCTCAATAAAAAAATCGTGAGACTCCCTCTTGTGAGGATGCTCTACTCTTGGGGTGTACTTAGCAAAACCCTATTTAGTATTTACTATGCTGATGTTTGAAAGTTCGGGCTTTGCTAAGTGTCAAATCCGGTATACAAATAGCAAAACCCTTGAAAGTTGATTCAACTTGTAAAATAAAGTCTAAAAGTTCTGGATGGTACCGCCTGATTTCAGTGACAACTGCCGGGAAGGAAAAAAATTGAAGGAAAAGAAAAGAAAAGCAGAACGTACAGAAATCTATTAGTGAAATGGTCATTATCAGCATATGTTTTTTGCAAATTATTTCTGGAGTATGCATAATGAGCCGTCTGACTTATTTTTGGATTACTTTGGAGGAGATATGCAAGCACAATGTTGTTTTATTCTTGTGTACATACATAATGTGGATAGTAAATTAAGAATCATGTTTTATCCAAGTAATTTTTATCTCAAATTGCTTTCTTTTGTACTTCTAATACTAAATATGTTGAAAATATTTGTTCCAGACAATCAATTGATCTATACAGTAGTGTCCCATCTCCTAGTCTTAACTTTCTGGGGACACCATCACTGTCCCGCTTAAGCAGCTCATTTCTTTCCTCGTCGCTTACAAGGAGACACACTCCCGAGATATTACCTTTTCTAAGCAAACCGCTCATACCTGCCGTAGAGGATGATAAAGAGCGAGATAGATATACTTCCCATCTTCCAAAGGTTTCACATGAACTTCCAATTTCTCGCCAGAGCTCATTCGGACAAGCAGTGATAAACGGTATGTCATTTGAATATGGTTTCGTTACTCAAATAACTATGCAGATTGTTAGAATTAATTTGTTTGTTACAAATATAGATAGGGGAAAACTCAGTTTAATTGCTGTACTTTATGGAACTGAACATAGGTGGCTAAACAAATAGAACTGAAATTCTGTTTATGATTCATTCATGAAACTGTTGCTCAACAAATTAAATTCAAACTGTTTTTGTTGCGAGTTCTTGCAGGGATGAATGTTCTGTGCGGAGTTGGAATCCTTTCGACTCCTTATGCTGTCAAACAAGGAGGCTGGGCTGGGCTTTCTATATTGTTGATTTTTGCAGTGCTCTCTTTCTACACTGGGATTCTCCTCCGTTATTGCTTGGACAGCGCACCCGGCCTTGAAACATACCCGGACATTGGCCAGGCTGCCTTTGGTACTGTGGGACGTGTTGCAATATCTGTAAGTCTTTCTATACCCTACTTCTCTTCTAATATAGTTTTATCAGTCTTAAATTACAAGACTTGACAAAGTTCTATGTTGGCTATTAACCTAGTGTTACCCTCGTCCTTTACCAGGCATGGGACCGGCTATGAATAATATAAACGGAACTTTTATTTTAATTTAAATAAAGAATTGTGTCTGAAAATAGAAATAGATTGCTTGCTTCGGTATGTGACAAAATAAAATATAGCATGCAATATTTCTGCGACATCGTGTGACACTAGTTCAAAATGCTATCATTACTGTGTATGCTTTGTTTCATTCTGTTAACGTCGAAAAATATACCTTCAACGTGGCCAATAGATCTCAAGGCCTCTCACGTCCACGCAAGCCGTATTCCTGCACATTTGGACAAACCGTTAGCTACACGTGACCTCTTCCGGTGGAGGTGGAGTTGGTTGTGCGCACTTCGACGGTTAAGACAGTTGGAGTAATAGATATATGAGTGTGGGAGAGCTCTAAACGTGAGTCTCCAATGTAAAAGAAAAGGGATCGGCGTTGAGAATAGATAGTAAAATAGTGAAGTAACTAAGTTATAATGAGAGTCTAAACTATCTTTGGAATGATACAAAGTGTGAGCTTTTATAGTAGATGAAAGTGAGTAAGGACTGTCGGATGAAGGTACATGTGGCCTTATCTTAGTTGCTGTGACCTCTTGTCATAGACATCAATCCATTTAATGCTATGACAATCTGCAATCCTAGAACTGACATGTAAGATTAGGATTGACTTATTGATTAATTAGAGTCACCTATGCAGTGTGTTGTCACATCACCCACTTGCTATGAGATCTTGTATGAAGATCTTTCCTAAGATGACTCTACCAACCTCGCCTCATCCATCAGGGCTCGGCTCCCCATGGGGGTTTGGTTAATAGGTGTTCGGCCAATTGAGGTTCGGCCAAATTGCCACTTGTGCATAATGATGTGGAGTGCAGGCCTAGGTTCTCTTGCACAGCGGTTGCCACTGGACAATGCTTAGAGCCTTGTTGAAAGAGGCGTAACACATTCCATGGTTCGTTTTTCTTTTTCCAAAGGGGGAGGGATAAAGTAATCATTATGATATAAGGGTAATATTTTTCATCAACCCTTTCTGATGCCATTGTTGTAACTTAACTTCATTAAAGGTAAAAAAAAACAAGGTAGTAGCAACTGCTGCTGCTTTGCTTTCCTTCATGTCATCCCTAATGCTTGATTTAAACAATGTCTTTCAATATGCAATCCTATACGCAATTAACTTGGAGGCGTAGTTTGATTTACGTTTTTTTTTTTTTTTTTTTTTTTTTTTCTGTTACGATACTTCTGCCTTCTTTTGATTGAACACTGTATTAAGTTGCAGAAAGTAAAATAGCTCTCCTTGAACTAAATGTTTTCTTCCTTATCTTCTTTCAGAAAATTTATTGTTATATTATTTGCGATTTGATTTATTAAGTTGAATAGTGAATTTATGTGCATAACTGGTTGCTGACGCTGAATTCTGTTACATTTTGTGGATGCAGATAATTTTATACGTCGAGTTATATGTAAGTGCATCTGGCAACTCAATGGGAATGTATTTATTTGCCTCTAAAAGTTATTTTAGGATCTACTAAGTTTATTTGTTATTGTTCTACGGAAAGAAAAATGCATCTGGGGTAAAGACATATCTTCTTCATTATATGTATGTCTAGAGGCCCTCTTAGTTCCTAAGCATGCATATTGAGATAATCTGTCAGAAGTTCATTTATCCTGGTGATTTTATCATCTAGTGTTATTCCTTTTTAATCACACAGGCAACTCACCATATACTAAGTGATTCTGGTCACTACAAGAATATGTTTTCATTTATGTTACAACAGCTCTCAATTCTTCTGTCCAACCCCGGAACTCAACTTCCAGCTGTTGGTTTTTTATTTCAACCCAACTTAAAACAAGTCCATTTCAATTGTGCCCATGGTCACTGGTTTCTAAAACTCTTTCAGTTCCAGGAGACTCAGTCCCTTCATGAATCTTCGATTTCTGTCAAATTATGGCAGATTTACACAAACATTAAGTTCTAGTGGGTGACATCTTGCCACATTTTGGCATTTACTAATATGTGTACATGATATATGTTGTCGGCATCAATCATCTCTTTGTTGACTCCTACAGGCTTGTTGCGTTGAGTATATTATTCTGGAGAGTGATAACTTGTCCTCGTTGTTCCCAAATGCACATTTAAACTTTGGAGTATTCGATTTAAACTCTCGCCATCTTTTTGCATTGACGGCCACCCTGGCTGCTCTTCCTACTGTTATGTTACGAGACCTGAGTGTTCTTAGCTACATATCTGGTGAGTCTATTGATTTCATTAAACTTGCAGTTTTTATCTTAAATAATATATTGAAAATGGAAATACAACAAAGTTTTTGTCTGTAGCTATTACATTTGATTTTCCTGCGAACTAATTGTCTGCCGTAGTACAAAAGTTCATTTTGTTTTTACTGCCAACCTGATCCCACTAGAACAAGTTAGAAGATAGAGGTAGACTAAAAATCAATACTACCGAATATTGTTGAAAAGAAATTTAGTTTCATTGGATCTTTCCAGTAGACGATTCATCAAAATGGACCGGAAACTAAGAATTCGAGTAGCCAACCTAAAAATAAATGCTAAGGATACGGCTATTTGGTAAATGTTGGATATAATATCAAATCATATGCTTAGTTTCGCCACACAATACATGCCAGTAGAACCTTGAAATAGTCCAAAAGATTTGGAGTATCCTCACGTTGCTTGGTCTTGCATGACTTCACAATCCTTTATTGCATCACGCGCGTTCAATTTTCTCTTGCAAAATTTTCAGCTGGAGGAGTTATTGCTTCCCTTTTGGTGGTTGCATGCTTGTTCTGGGTTGGCTTAGTCGATCAAGTTGGCTTCCAGGCGAAAGGGACGACATTGAACCTCTCTACTCTTCCAGTTGCTATTGGTCTCTATGGTTATTGCTACTCAGGCCATGCTGTCTTTCCCAATATCTACTCATCAATGGAAAAACGGAGCATGTACCCTGTAGTCCTCCTAGCAAGGTGTAGCAAAGATTCTAAGCATTTTCTGGTGCCATCAGATTAAGAACTCCTTTCGCATAATATTGTTCTCCAACTTAATTAACAAAATGTTGGAAAATTCTTAGCCGAGATTATTTATTTTCCTGTTTGTTACTTCTAAACTTGTTATTCTTATGAATGCAGTTTTGGTATCTGCACTCTGTTGTATGCTGGAGTTGCTGGTATGGGATATACCATGTTCGGAGAAACAGTGCAGTCACAGTTCACTCTCAACATGCCTAAAGATTTGGTTGCATCTAAAATTGCTGTTTGGACAACGGTATGTAAAAAAAAAACATATTCCTGCAGTAGTTTTCTCCTAATTGTTATTGTGCAATGGACAAAATATCATCATATTCACTTAATAAGTTGTACTGTTTAGTCCATATATATTATATATTTCTCTATTGTCTTTAATATTTCAGCCGTCCTTTTTAAATATGAAACATGAATTTATTAAGTATGGAGGCCTAATCGCAAAAGTCAGAACACGATAAAGCTTTATAGGCAAGAATAATTAAAGAAAAAGGAATGTCCTTGAACACATTATATGTAGAAATCCGCAATGATGCATAAACTCAACTCTTTTTCGTAACTCAGGATCTTCTTCTTTTTTTGTCTGTCAATAATCCTGCTGTTTCTGTCTGTCCAAATCGCCCAAAATATAGATAGTTTCAGCACTGTGAAAGCCCGAGGACAAATATTGTAGAAATTGATAATTATCTAAACGGTTTTCCCTTACACTTCTTTGGAGCTCCCAGTTTCTCTTTTTGATTGTTGCTCTCTAAATTAAGAAGTAACACTAAATTTCAGGTTGGGATTTTCATTATGTTAAGTTAATAATTAATCCGGGGTTGTTGCACGAAATTGAGCTTTTCTTGCTCATCTCCAAGTCGAATTTTAAGTACATGGTTGTAACTTGTTTTTATGCCTATTCTTTGCAGGTGGTGAATCCATTTACCAAATATCCTTTTCTGATTCAATTTGCTGATATTATAAAAGGGGGCAGCAATAATTTGCCTTCTTGTGGCACTTTCTTAACGAAAGACGAATACCAGGACAGCAGCCTTAGATTCAAAGACTTGTGTATTGAAGAAACTAATTAAAAAAAATATAAGTATCTAGCAATATAAGGTAGCTAAAACGCAGCACGGTTAGATCATATCAGGTGAAAAAGTAGACTTGATTATACTGAAGGACATCGAACTAGGAGCCCTTCATTGATTTCACTTGCGCATAATTTATTTTCTTAATGGTGTCAATGGATAAAAAAGTATCTTCCTTAACTAGAAATACATATGCATTAACGATATCCCCCGTGGCAATGAGTTTGGAGGAATTGATACCGTCGAGTCATGCCAAATCCCATTTGTATGCAATCCTCATCAGAACAGCTTTGGTGATATCTACGTTGATTGTGGCTCTTATCATCCCCTTCTTTGGTAAATTCTCGTGCTTGACTCCACATTTTTTAAGAAAACGCTCCTACCTGTAAATAAAAAAGTATCTATTTATCATTCCTAGCTATTTTTTTAATCTGTTTTCCTCTTTGATTTTATAATTATGAAAGAAATCTTCTTTAGCGTTATCTTACATCTGTTGTTTTATACAGGTCTGGTGATGGCATTAATCGGATCCTTATCAACAATGCTAGTTGTAAGTACTTTAGAGTCATTTTTACTATCATTTTTCCTACTTCTATTCTCTTCTTCAGCTTCAGTAGCGGTTCATTTTCTATATGTTAACTGAACGTTTCATCTTCAGACGTTAATTCTTCCGTGCGCTTGTTACCTCAGCATCTTAAGAGGGAAAATAAGCTTCTTTCAGGTAAAGCTAAGGTTTTTCCATCATATTCAGGGGATACCATGCTACACATTAAACCTTAATTCTTAATCCCTTGTTTCAAGAGCAATTATAATCTGAAAAGTGACAAGAAGCTAGGAAAGAACGCGGATTTATAGTGATTCATCGTCAATGTGAAAACTATGTTCACTAGCAATTGTAGGTTTTCACTATAATTGAGAAGATGAAGAATACAAGTTGTTCTAATGCTTCTCTTGCACATTAAAAATTGGTCCCTTAATAAATCTTTTATATAGTCAATATATAATGCCGATCTGCAGTCGAGGTGATCAGTATATGGTATATATGATTAGGCTCAAATTGTCCAACATGCAGAATTTAATCAAGGAAAAGAAATTTATCCATGGAAAACCAAGTTCCTGAAGGCCCTAGTAGTCATAGCTGTAGCTATAGCATTCTGAACACTCTCAACAGATTTAATTTTCATTTTCATATGAATTTAGAGCATGGCTGCTTTTTACTTATCAAAATTGTTGCTATTTGTTGATTTTCTTATCTAATTCTTTTATGGTATCATTTATGCAGAGATCGATGTGTACATTAGTCATTGCAATAGGTGCCATATCATCAGCCTTTGGAACGTTTTCAGCCATGTCGAAAATTATCCAGAATTTAAGCTAATACTGTCTGTAATATGTTGTACAGCAGCAACAGAAGCAAGTTATGTCTTCAATCTGCATATGTTTCATTATTTGTTTTATTATTCAAAGGGATTTTGTTTTTTCTTCTCCCTGTGAGTGTTCTAAAGAGAGATTTTGTAGGCTAATCTGAAAGACTATACTTTTTGACATCTTCATGTTATTTCATCAGGATCTCTTGGTTCAACTTATTCTTTCAGTATAGCACTATTAATTTGAAAAGCAATCAAAAAAGGAGCAAAACAAGCACGTTTATAGTTGTTCATTCTCAATGTGAAAGTTTCTTGTACTTGTCATTCAGAATTTAAGCTAATACTTTTGGTAACATGTTCCATAGCAATAGAAACAACTTAAATCTTCAATCTTCACATGTTTCATCAACTTGTCATTTCAAGTTTTCAACGGAATAGAAGGGATCACACCTCTCTTCCACCCACAAAATACTCTTTTAAATTAGGGATGACAACGGGACAGGTATGTGACAAATCGACCATTCCCACTCATGTCTCATTTGGTATTTTTGTCATCTTGTCCCATTCTCATATCCGATTAAAGTGGGACGGGGTGGGGTGGGGTAGGGCTAGTCCCTTGCCCCATTTGTCTTGCCCATTTATTTGTTGTTTTTGTTTTTTATTTTATTTTATTTTTTGCTTTTATTTTATTTTTATTTCTTTAGCTAGTAAATATTATTAATTTTTTTCTAATTTGTTAAGAACAATTTACGTTCTCTTTAAAAGTGATAATAAATTTTTTATTTTTATTTTTTGATAAAAAACTTAAATTTGAAGTTAATTCTAAAATGGGTGGGTAAAGGAGCGGGAACTGTGATTTTGTTCCTGCCATGTACTCGCTTCGAAACAATGACCCCCACACGATTCTCATCCCGTATACCCGGTTAGGCGGATAATTCTTACCCCATTCGAGGCAGGGCACGGGTATCTGATTGAAAGGCGGATAATATATATATATATATATATATATATATATATATATATATATATATATATATATATATATATATATTAGACGGCCTAATACACGTGAAATACTAAATATATTCAATTTTGTTCAGCATTCATTAGCGCTTCAATCATTGGCTTCCCACCTTGACCGACAATGAAGAGATGTTGAATTCCTATACATGATTTTACGACTTTGTAGGGACTTGTATTTTTCGTAAAATGTCACTTGAATCTAATCACTATGACCTCTAGCCTTTGTGAGGAGGCATCCCTCCCTCACGTTATAGGACTATTTTATCAAATTTCTTAGAGAATTATTACTCGTTTATCTATCCACCCGTGTTTATTTGGATACCTCAATATATCATCTCTCCTGGGAAAAGAGTTGAATTATATATATATAGAAATAGCTAACAAAAACATTACAAAGAACAAAAATTTAATATTGATTTACAAAATAAACTCTCTTCAATATCCCCGAAGTTGGTTACTTCGTTTCAGGGGCGGAGCCCAATTGAGGCCAGTGCTACATAGGCCTGCATTGATATTTGGGCCCAACCCAAATAACTTTTATTATAATACGTAAATTAAATTCCTTGGAATAAGATTTGAGCTAGTTGTAAGAAAAAATGGAACATTTTTGAAGATTGTGTTTTGTATTTAAATATGTGTACTTTAAAATATTTCCATCAATTAAGGCCCCATGTTGGAGAGAACCAGGGTTTTACAATTCAAACAGTTCCATTTTTTAAAACGGAAAATCCATTTTCTTGGTGCAGAAAAAGTTCAGGTTTTTACAAAGAACAACGTATTAGTATTAGGTTATCATGGTGAAGCCGGGTCTATTTTTCAACAGGGTCTGGAAAATTTACCGCAATCAGGGGAGCTTGAGCCCATTTCTGGGAAGCGCAGTTCGATCGGGTTATTGCTGAGGCTCAACAGCTCAAAGAATCAATTGTAATTTTATGGTATGAAATTAAGTTTGTGGTATGATTTTTTGGGTTAATTATATGAATGGTTATTGAATTTTGTCATATGTTACTACTTAATAATTAAACTTTAAAATTTAACTCAATGGTCACTAAATTTCACTAAGTGTTACTACTTTATAACTAAATTTAAAAATGAATCTCAATGGCCACTCAACTATGCACCGTCTTACCTATTCATCATTTAAATAGAAAAATCCGTTAAGTTCAACAAATCAATATCTATTAAAGAATAAATCAAAGAAAATGAAGGGAAAAAAGGAAAGCAAAAAAAAAAAACCTATAAATCGAAACCTATAAATCGAATAAAAATAAAAATTTTGCTAATATTTATCCTTTACGATGAAAGTATGTTTTACTTTTAGATTAACAGTATCAATTTACCGTATCTCGAATTTCGCATAAACAGAAAAAAAATTAAATATAAGTACAAAAATGTTCGAATAATGCCAACGTAACTGAGATCATTTTGATTTTTCAACTTTTTTTCCCTTCATTTTCTTTAATTTCTTTTTGAGTGATGGATGAGTAATACGGTGCATAGTTCAGTGACCATTGATATACATTTTTAAGTTCAGTTATTAAATAGTAACATATGATAAAAATCAGTAACCATTCATATAATTAACTTATGATTTTCCCTTCTTTTTAGTCTTCTTGTGTTGCTTCTTCAATTTGTTGATCCGTTTGTTCATTTTAATCTTGTTTGTTCAAGACGACTCAACCCCCCCCCCCCCCCCCCCATTGTATTCTTGTATTTTAATTGTAATTTTTTTTTGTTAAACTATAATTATTTAAATAAAATAATGCTATTTAGTTTCATCGATGTTACAACGTCGATTTAGACGACATTAGATTAAATATACAATTAAATGAATCACTTAATTTTATCTTTAATCATGTCTGTCATATAAAATTACTTAAGTTAATATCGTAGTACGAGTGATGATGTATGTAATAAGTACCTCTGACTTTTATTTTGGTGGTACTTTTGAAGGTGGTATATTAAGGCATTTGTAAACAAATTAATTATGCGATAGAGTTTTAGATTAGTTAATAAGTATTAATGAGGCCAACTTTCGAGACCGAATCAATATTTAAGTTATCAACTGTAGTTAATTAATTCAGATTTAAAATCAAACAATTTATTTTTCTTTTGACTTTTATATCCTAATATGGAAAATATTTCAAGAAACAAATAATAGTGTGAAATTAATAACATTTGACTTCAAATATGTGTACCATACAGCCCAAAGAGATTAACACTGCACAAAGTATGAATAATTCAATTTCTCCTTAATTGCCAGTTTACTTTGATTTTAGGCTCCATTTCATACACACATATTTTCGCAGGAAATTGAAAAGTAATTTCATATTTCACTTTCGACTTTTGACTTGCTTGATAGTTATTTTTTTTAGGGAATTCATTTTCCATCTTTGACCATTTTATTGCTTTTCCTTGAATTTCAATTCCCACCAATTTGGTGGGAAAATCAATTTTTTTTTTTTTTTTTTTTTTTTTTTTTTTTAAACAATTTGAACAAATTCTAACCCTAATTGTTAAAAAAAAAAAAAAAAAAAAATCCTTTTAATTGTCAATTTTTATGAAAAACAAAGTCAAACGAATGATGTTCGATTTTTTTTTTAGGAACAAATTTTATCCCCAATTGTAATAAATTTTATCCATCTAATGACCAATTTTCATGAAAAATAAAGTTAAACGAATACCAAAAAATTCAAATTTTCAAATTTTTTCAAGTGAAAAATTATACCAATCAAACACAATTAATCAATAATTCTCGGTAAAATAAGTTATAGATAATTCAATTCCACAAAGTCAAACGAATACCAAAAGATTTAAAAATTCAAAAAATTTCAAGTGAAAAACTATATCAATCAAACACAATTGATCGATTAATCCCGATAAAACAAGTTCTAAACAATTTAATTCCTTGTAATTCGTTTTTTTTCCACTCAAATCTCATCTTTAAATCAAACAAACACTTAACATTTCTTTTTCGTATCAATTCAGATTATCAAGTGGTCATGTTGTTACACATATTAATATTTTTTTTAGTATTTTATACAATGAGCATGACATGCTCGTGTCACGCTACGTCCATCTAATTTACTTTAATTTTAGTGTTAATTCAATATTTTTTACATTTTCAATAAACTAGAAATATCACTTTTTGTGTTGGTACAAACAAATTTATATATTTTGAAGTTAGTGGATTAACATTCATAAATTACATTGACAAAGTCAACAATGCACGTATAATGGACACGTGGCTAATGTGCCTATAGAGCCAGTAGCCGTTATTTGTTTCTTCCTTGCCAAAACAAAAGCCAAATCATAATTATCTTACAAAACTTTCAATAATTAAAATTACATATACCAATTGCATTTCATTTTGTGCGCTCCAAATTGCGCATGTGAATTACAAACAAAAAATCAATTACATATACCACTTGCTTTTCATTCTCTCTCATCTCAGTTTCGAAAAATCTCCATTTTGTGCGCTCCAAATTGCACATGTGAATTTTTTCACAAAATTATAATTCGTAAATATCTTTTAAATTTCATTCAATTCGCTTCGATCATTCTATCTCGTGAGTTTTTTTTTTTCTACAACCCAATTTTGTTTTTGTTTTGCATTATCTGCATTCATAATTTTGTGCCAACATAATGCGTATGCACTCTGTTAATTTTTATATGAACATAATTTTATTTTCGTGTAATGGGATGTTGTTAGTTTCGTCTGTTTTTGGTGATTCATGATTTTTTTTTTTTTTTTGGTATTGATTTTGCATTAGTTTCTATCTTGTATATCCAATTTGTTTCAAGATGTGTGATTTTTATGCAGTTTTTGTATTCTATCGCAATTGGCTTGTTCTGAATTCTTCTTTCTTTTTGTGGGAATCAGGGTTTAGTGGCAGGCACATTGAATTGGAAATTCACGTATTATGCTGTCCAATGTCTAAGTAGGGAGAAATTTAGGCAATAATATCATGAACGGATTAAATTCAAATGGGAATTTAGAGAACAGTGCGAGTTTGCAGAATGAACTAGAGTTGTTGCTGCTACAGCAGCACAGTAATCGTGGTTTAATTCTTGAGAGGGAGAGAGGGTTAAATATAAATAGGAGTGGAAGTGCACCGCCAACTGTAGAGGGCGCTTTATGCACTGCTGGGAGTCTGTTTAAGAACCCCAATTTTATGCCACTTGATAGTAGTGGTAGCAGCAGTGCTATTAGTGGTAACAATGGCGTGTTGACAGAAGAAGAAATCCGATCACTCCCTGCATATCTAGAGTACTATTACTCACACGAGAATCTCAATCCTAGACTGCCCCCACCCTTGTTGTCAAAAGAGGATTGGCGGGTTGCTCAAAGGGTCAGCTCAGCAGGATCGGGATTTGGGGGAGTTGGTGATTGGAGGAATAAAAATTTGGTAGATGATGGTGGAAAATCTTCATTGTTCTCGATGCAGCCTGGGTTATCTGTACAAGAAGTGAAAAATGAGTTGACGGAATTGAGAAAGGCTGCTTTAAGGAATCTTTCGCGGAAAAATTCTTATGAGCATCTGCACAAAGCCTCCACTGACACCACGAGTAAAGGAATGGGAGTCAGGACAAAGAGTTTCGCAGACGAACTTCAGGTTTTCTCTTTCCTTTTCCTTTTCACTTTATCATTTACTTTGCTTTGTTGTACTTACAAAATTCTGTGGAATTCAAATTTTTATAATTATTGTTGGTTCTTCTTGTTACTGTTTCTTGTTCATTCTGTTAAGCCCATAACTAAATGACCTTAGTGATTCTACTTGTACTTTTCTGAACCTCTTGTTGTGAAATTCAATTTTTGTGCATCATAGCCTGCCTTCCAACGTGTAAAATTGTTAGCATGACTAGTTTGTATCCAGTGAACCAAATTGCTTGTGCACTAAAGAAAAGTAACATTTTGAGCAATTTTTGCTGCAATTTCCTGCTATTTACTACCTGTTTCAATTTCTAGAAGGCAACATCTTGGACGTAGCATCACATGCATCATGACGTGAATAAAAAAATATAAATTTCTGTTCTTTTAGAATGAATGATTGTCCCAGAGAAAGTTCAATGATAATCTTCTATTGTCTCTTTGTGAACAGTTCTTTAAGGAAGCATCGGATGAAATTAATACTATTTTGATCACTAAAATTTGGCTCCTTTTCCATTTCTGAAAATCTGTTTGATTCCCAATACTGCAGAGCTGTTTTATGGTTTTACAGTTGAAATACTTAGTTCATTGTCAATCGGTGCGGTTTAATTCTTAATTTACTATTTTCCAGGAAGGACTTGGCCAACCTGTGACATCATCAGGTCACCTCTCACGACCTGCTAGTCACGATTCAATTGGTGATGTTATGGGTTCAACAGGAATCTCACAGGAAGGGCTTGGACAACCTGTGACATCATCAGGTCGTATATCTTTACCTGCTAGCCATGATTCATTAAATGCTGTTTTGGGTTCAGTGGGAATATCACAGGAAGGGGTTGGCCAACAGATGACATCATCAGGTCGTCTCTCACGCCCTGCTAGCAATGATTCAATTGCTTCTGTTTTAGGTTCAGTGGGAATCTCTAGTACTCACTTAGCACAAATACGGAATAGAGCCAAATCCATTGAAGCTATGCATACGGAAAATGCTTTTACAAGTTTTTCTAGTACTCAGAACCTTGGCTTGGCATTCCCTAATTCTTTTGCATCTTCTGTGGGTTCATTTCTGTCAAGGAGTTGGACTCCTGAGTCTCACCTTGTTGGGATGTCCACCAGTCCTCGTCTTGTAAATGTTGGTAATGGAGTTCGCCTTGCTGATAAGATAACTAGTTCAGCCTCTGACACTCTTAGTGTTTCTTCCTCTGGCATTAATGAGATAGCTGATATCGCTGCTTCTCTTTCTGGATTAAGGATGTCAAAAGGTCAACATCTTACCCAAAATGATATTCTAAACTCTTCGATTCAAACGGGAATGTCAAATGGTCCAAAAGAGGACCGGCACCAGCAATATTTTGACAAGTCTACAGTTGAAAAGTTGGCAAATGCCATCATCAACGCTGATTTAACAAGGGATAGTGAATTAATGAGAGGCCTTAATATTTCCAACTCATGTTTTGATGGGCAAGTTTACTTTCCAACACAAGCATCTTCTTTTACCAATCTTCAGTCTCAACTTAATCCTTCTGAGTATGCAATCAAAGAAGATCTGAACATCCAATGTCAAGGCCATGATTTCCCTGTTATGGTTATTTCTGGTCGAGGACATAATGGATGTTCCACTAATCATAAACCAGACATGATGATCAACAATCGTCTTGCTGCAGGTTATTATTTTTTCTTGGCATGCCACTGAAATAATTACCTATTGTAGGAAACCTTTTCTTGATAACTTTGTTTTCAAAATCCTCATAGGTTCAGTTTTGAATGGTACTACTGGAAATAGACGGAGTTTGGAATGTAGCAGCCAGACTAATCGTGGCGTTCATCAGCCCCTTATGGATCCACATCAAATTCATTATATGCAGAAAATGTCCAGTTATGGAAGGAATGCTGCATATATTTCAGGGTAGTTCTTCTCAAGGAAGATATTATGGTGGTGGCCCCCATGGCTGTGAAGATTTGCAACCTTTACATAAAGCCTATCTTGAGGCATTGCTTGTGCAACAGAAACAACAATATCAGTTGCACCTTTTACATAAACCTGATAGTATTAATGATCAGTACCATGGGAACCTTGCATTGGACCCATGTGCTGCGCCATATCAGGGAAACCGAATGACAAATTCTGTACATTCAACAATCAGTTCCAGGAGTCCCATGTTTAGTAATGGGCAACGGTCACATATTCAGTCATTTTTGAGAAATTCAGAGGGAGTGTCCACTGGTTCTCTGCCTTCAGAAAGTGAAAATAACATGGAAGTAAGGTTTGAGTCATTATTAGAGGCCTTCAAGAACAATAAGACCAGATCTTTGGAACTTTCAGATGTTCTTAGTCATTTTATTGAGTTCAGGTAAATAAGTGTCATTTGTAATTCTGCTTTCGTAACCAAGCTTACCTGTTTCTCTGAGATTCTATTTTTTATTTCGTAATGCAGTAGGGATCAGTATGGAAGTCGATTCATTCAGCAGAAACTAGAAATTGCTACTGTTGAAGAAAAGATGAAGATATTCCCAGAGATTATCCCTCATGCTCTTAGCTTGATGACTGACGTATTTGGGAATTATGTCGTACAGAAGGTGTGTTTTCATTTGAACATCCATTTTTTCACTGATATTACAATGATGAGTGGTTTCATTGCTTGAATGAGCAGTTCTTTGAGCATGGAACTGAAAGTCAACAGAAGGAATTAGCCAGCCAATTGATTGGTCAGATTTTGCCTCTCAGTCTACAGATGTATGGTTGCAGAGTTATCCAAAAGGTTTATTCATTATCTTCATCTCCTAAATTTTGCCTATGACAAGTGGCATGTATATCTATAAGAACATCACAACACTTGACCATGAAAAATAAAAATTTCTGATAAATGCACTTTCTTATCTCTTCAGTCCAACTTGTCTTGAGAATTGATGAATGAATTTACACCATTTATGTATTCTTCCTGCATAGTATAGCAAATTAGAGGATTTGGTTTCCGTCGAACTATGCTTTACAATGCAGGTAGTTCTTGAAGTTCTCTTTTTTTTTCCATTTCTAGCAGTTGTTGAATGGTAGTTTTTTCTTTCAAACTGGTTAAGAAAAAAAATTGAGAGCAATGTGAAAATGAACAGTGGAGGGAAGAAAATCTAACCAGTAGCATTTAGGGAGAAAGAGGAAGAAGAAGTTGGCTGAAACTTCTTTTTCTCTAGCATTAGCCTTATGATTTTGAAAGGCAAGGCATTGAATATTAGCTAAATTAGGAGTCAGAATAACCAATGGATCATCAAGTTAAATTGGGACTCATTATTCATCAAACAACTAGTTTCGAGATGAAGTGTTTGCTTCTCATTTACATGGACTACATAGAAATGCATCAGGACAAACTACTACCTTAGTTTGAGCATAAGAAAATTGTGTTTGCTACAGCTTTCCAGTTTCATCCGTAGTTTGTGACGTAAATTCGTACATTTGAAAAAAAAATTGAATTATTTATCACGATTAGTTTGAGAAAGAATAGTTTAAAAAAAGTTTATTCTAAGAGGATATTAATTTGAGACATACAGTTTGTTACACATTCAAGGTATAAACGAGACATTTTGTTTGCAACACAGGTAGTATTAGTCTATGGGCCACTGAAATTCGCCTCTTAAATGTTTTTTCTCTTTTTCTTTCTATATGCACCAAGACATTAATTTTATTCACAGGCCTTGGAAGTGGTTGACATGGAGCTGCAGACTAAAATGGTAGCTGAACTTGATGGTTCAGTGATGAAATGTGTCCATGATCAGAATGGTAATCATGTAATTCAGAAGTCCCTTGAGTGTGTCCCTCATGATCGAATCCAATTTATAATATCATCATTCATGGGGCAAGTTGTGAAATTGTCGATGCATCCATATGGCTGTCGTGTGATTCAGGTTAAGTTACTGACATTTGTTGTTTGCTTCCTATGTTTTTTGTTGCAATTGTTCATGTACAATGAATTTTGCTTTTGACAGAGGGTCCTTGAGCACTGTGATGATCCTAAAACTCAACAAATGATTATGGATGAAATTATGAACTCTGTGTGTACGCTAGCACAAGATCAGTATGGGAATTATGTCATTCAGGTACTCTTAATTTCCTTGGATAAATACCTGATCATATACATTGACAGCTCTATCAGCATCAAATATATGTTGGGGGCGTGAATGTTGATTGATTGTTAAATTTTGGATTTTGATCTTCTCTGTAAAAGTTATGTAGTGCTGTAATGCTGTTGGATGCCCTTCTTTTAGAATATTCTCTTCATCGGTCAAGTGTAATTATTTATTAATAACTGGAATTTGCCATTTCCTGTCCAAGGTGTAACCCATGTGGCCATGGAAGTTCAAGTTTTATTTTTCTTTCTTTCAGAAAACTGATAGCGATAAAGATTGATAAATAAAATCAGATAAGGTTTACGTGGCTCAGATGACCTGCCTCCTTGGGTCCTCCTTGGGTTCGGAGAGCTAATCCATTATAACCTATAAAGATTCTGTAGATGTTATGATATGGAATTTGAAACTATATCTCACAGTTCATTCAATTCCTTTTCCTCAACTCAAAGATTGTTTCAACAAATGAGGAGTTTTAGGCACTTCATATGACCACATTTAATCTCTTTCAGATGGAAGGATAGTCTATCCTTTAGGAATTAGTAGATTGTGCCATGTTTAGTGCCTGCAAAATTCTTCTTAATAAGAAAAGAGAAAGGAGTTTTCTGATAAAAAATGTGCTGAAGTTGTGGAAAGAATTGGAACCTATCAATCTGACCTGTATATGTAGATCACACTATGCCAAGTCACATCAACGTTGACTCTTTTTGCTATATGGAATAAAGTCATCAATGCTGGTGATTTTTTTTTTTAATCTTGACTTAGTTGGCATTACATTCCTGATTTTCCGCATGCATGGAAAAGCATAAAGGAATTTTCTAGTACTGTTGTACCGTGTAAGTTTGTACTTCACTGGATTATTCGCTGTTTATATAGGAAATCTCTTGCTTGTCTCCCAGATTGCTTTTGTTATATTGTTTCTCACAAAATATGACTTTTACCATTCTGATCCTTTTTCCGCTCTTTCCATTTTTTTCTATTTTGTCGGGGGCCTTTGTTAGCATGCCTTGCAGCATGGTAAACCACCCGAACGGTCTGCTATTATTAGCAAGCTTGTAGGACAAATCGTGAAGATGAGTCAGCAAAAATTTGCTTCCAATGTGGTTGAGAAGTGCTTGACTTTTAGTGGTCCAGAGGAGCGTAAACTCTTGGTGAGTGAGATGCTGGGCTCTACAGATGAAAATGAGCCTCTACAGGTGTGACAATGCTGCTCTCTAGATTTGTGACTTAAGTTTGCTTATTAAATGACCAAACGACATGCACATTGACAAGTATCAAATGTACATCATATGTTGCATATATATATCGGCATCCTGAACTGATTAGTGCACTCCAAGAACTGATTTGGGGTTAACCTTTTTCATACTTGTCGAATGTGAAATGCGTTATAACTGCCTAAAATTTTTCACCTTAGAAATCTTGATATTTGATACTTTTTCTTTGGTTTTTCGCGAACGTGGTAGGGGAATCGATTCCTTGCTCTTAGTTTGCCTTAACTTTCTTGATCTTGTAAGTTAAGCTTTACTGGTAAACACACCAGGGTATGAACCATCCTTTATCTCATTTAAAGATCAACTTGATCATATCATCATCATCATCATAACTGACGCGTTATTCGGTTATCTCTTATTCAACCATGTATTGGTAAATGACAATGCTTTGATTAGCAAATTTCTACGCCATCTCCATTGCAACTGTTTTTTTTTTTTTTCCAACTCTGCTTTCCATCCTCTCCCCGTGCCCTGTCCACACACAAGCACAATACCCAGAACTCCCTTATCTTCCGACCAAAATAAACTGGAGATGTTTAAAGCACTTCCTCCAGGAGTCATTATTTCTTCTAGTCCTCCATTTGTTAGGAAGCTTGAAGTCATTTTTCCTATTATTTCCTTATTTTTTATCATGAAAAATGCTGAACTGAAAATTGCAGGCTATGATGAAAGATCGATTTGGAAACTACGTCGTGCAGAAGGTTCTTGAGACGTGTGATGATCAGAGCCGTGAATTGATTCTCTCTCGTATCAGGTTCACTTGAATGCACTTAAGAAGTACACTTATGCAAAACACATTGTATCGCGTGTTGAAAAGCTTGTATCAACGGGAGGTAAGATTAGCTTTTACTCGATACATTCTTCCACTAGTCAAAGTTTATGCTATTATTCAACCCAATTCTAATTATATCCGAAATCTCATTTACAGAGAAGCACATAGGGCTATCCTCCTCGCATCCCTCTTGAATCGATCCGATTGCAGGCAAAAGAAGAGATCTCTGTACATAACAAGGATGTCAGGTCAGTATTTACTGTGAAGGCTTCTAATAGTCGTAAATATGGAGGCAGAGCTTAGTGATCTTGCTGAAATAAGGTTACTTCTTTTTCTTGATGTATATTTTGCGCGTAATATGTATTGACAATTGTGATGAGTTGTATTTTTTTTTTTTTTTTTTTTTTTTTTTTATGTATATGGTTCAAAATTCGTGAAGAATTTAGGATATAGCTGCACATTGTGAGCTTGATGGCACAGCTTTTGACTGTGATGATCTTATATATATATCCTGCATTCACATATTTGCTAGCCTTCTTTACTGTTTTTGAAAACTTTCTTTCTGGATTTCATCGTTCCTGGTGTTTGTACCTTGAGGAAACTCGAAATTCCGTTGAAATGAAAATTTGAAGATTCTTATATTAACAACAACTAAAACAAGTGTGTCTGTAAATTTTGAAACTAGAGATAAGATGTTCACGTATTTGCCGTGACTAGGTTCCCTATGTTAAGCTAAGAAGGAATATTTACGTCAATGACAACAAACTCTTCGACAGAAATCAGTGACATTGTAGGATCCCAAATGTCGACTCTCTGCATGAATAAGTTGGAGAAAACATCATTTTTGAAGCAGAGCAAAGCAATACATAGGTAAGGTAAAAATTAGTAGTCAATTGCTTTGTGAAAGCATATTGATTGTATGTAAAATCTTGTGAATACGAAAACTGTAAAATTTTATTCAAAACAAGATGTCGCACTTTCTTTTCCTGGTTCTCATTTGCATGCTGACACACCAATATCAGAAACTAAAATTAATTTTCTATTTGGAAGTTCCTCGTAAAATGCACCCACCTCTTGCATGTTTGGAGACCAGTCAGAAAAGTTAATTATACATGTATGTTAATTACCAAATAATATGATATTCTTGGTAAGTTAAATTAAGGAGGGTAACAGGGCAGGATCGGGTTGGGTCGAGTGGGTCATTTATGCCCCCATCCTATCGGAGATTTTCGAATTCATATGTTTTAAAAAAGTTGATTAAGCCCTTGTTTGAGCAAAATTGCTACATGTACATTCATTTTTACATTAATTTTGACATTCTTCTACGTGGCAATCATCGTAGTCTTTAATTTTTTTTCAACACCATTTCACATCACTGACCAGATTTAGACACAAAAAAATGTCATCCATGATTTAAATTAGAAAAGGCTAATAATAATGTGTCATAGTTTATTGCAATCACGTTCAACTATGTTTGATCAGTGTACAAAAATGTTAAGGGTAAACTTTTACGTTGTTTTTTAAATAAAAATAAATAAATTCCATGTTTGGGATTAGATTACTACTCTTAATAAAGTTGATCTTTTATTAAGAAATTGCTATGGATTAAACGGATTATTCATATTAAGAGAGCAATTAATAATGTGAAATTAGAAAAAACAAAAGCAAGAATAGTACACTTTTTAGCCCCTGTTTGACATCCTTAAAATTTTAAAAATATTGTTTTGAATAGTATTTTTAGATAATGTATAGTTAAAAAATAGAATTTTTTTTTTGAATTTGCATGTAAAATATTTTATTGTGTGAACGTATAGTTAAAAATTAGTATAACAAATAAAGTAATGTAAAGGATGTCAAATGAGGGCTTAAAATGTTTCTCTCTCAATCTCAAGAGATTTAGGCATCGTTCGATTTTCATTTTTCTTCTATAAAAATGAAAAATATGACTGTTATCAATCACATTCAGTCACTATTTTTAACATTTTATCTCTTATGTGGGGTCCATAATGACTATACATTTTTCATTATCATTCTACCAATAATGTGATTCAAACATACCCTTAATATTATATCGAATGAGAGAGTTACAACTTACAATGTATCTTGGACTCGTGCTTCTCTTTGTTTCCTGTTTAGTCTTTACCATATGAAATGAAAACTCGCCATAATATCCTTTTTATAGGAAGAAAAGTATTATAGTGAGTTAATACGTGTTCAAATTTTCTTTAAAACATATTAAGTTCATGTTTGGTGGGGATTAAAATCAGATTTTTAATAAATTTTGATAAAAATTGTTGAAATGTATGGTTGAAAATTTATAGGTCCCAAAAAAATGTATGGTTAAAATTAGTTATTGATTTTAACTTAAATTAAAATCTGAATTTCAATTTATACCAAACAGGCGCTAAGTCGAATCGGGATCAATGAAAAAAAGTAAAAGTATATTAAGATCTTCACATCCAACAAAAATATTATAATTTAATAAATAACGTCTTGTAAGAACATGTCAAGTGAAACCCACATAGTTTTAATGCCCTACTACAGGTACATGGCCTTTTTAACATGGAAATGATAAGAAACGTATAATAATTGTGTGTAATGGTACAACGAAACATGCACTTAAATTCTTTCTTTGAGTTGAGGGTAAATTTCTCGTGGAAATTATATTTAGGGTTGTTTTACAAGTTTGCATTTCATAAATAAGATTTTAAATTTCACCTTTCATATTTTAGATTATAATTAATTATTTAACATTTATATAAATAAATATGTTATTAATAATCAATCACTAACGAATTTAATTATAGATCCACTTTCTCCATCTACTCACTCACTCTATAATCTATCTCCACTCATTCGTGAGCCCTAATTAAAAGGCAATACCACAATTTTATTGGCATATTTCCAAAAATGCTAGTGTCACCTACTCCCGCATCGACGACTTTGTCATCACAATTCAAGCAGGACATCGCCCATAGTCGTACGCAATAGTGACGTTCATCGTTGTTGCACAAAATAAACGGCATTGCATGCAACTGCCATGGTACTAAACGCATCGTGTAGTTCTTGGTGGTGATACAACTGGTTTATATTTTCAATGGGAGAGCTTGATCAAGATTTTCCATTAAGGCTTCTCAAAATCTTCGAGGATCAGTGATGCTTTGGTAAGTAAAAACAGTGGTCGTCAGTGGTGGTGGCGACGATGCAAGTGGTGATGGTGTTGACGATAGGGTGGTGCTGGTGATGGTGTTGTTGCTAGAAGTGACAATGGTGGTGGTCTGCAAGCACTGATGGTGATGAGAGGCACGACGTTCAATTGGTGTCAATGTTGGAGTGGGGGTCGAGGTGGAGGTGGGATGGGGTGAGTGGTATGAAAAGTGTTTGTAACCAATTATTTTGGTGATTATGATTAATAAAATGGTTAATTTGTGATAAATAAATAATATATGATCGATAAAAATTGATAATTTGTTGCCAATAAATAATTCGTGATCTAAAAGAAATGTGAGATTGTGATTAAATTTGTAATCGTGACTCACGATTTGTTAAATTATGATCAATTAATTTAATAATTTATGACCAATGTTTTAAAAATTTGAGGCTCGAGCAAAACATCACACCTTGACAATGAGCTCCTAGTGGCGCTTTATTAATAATTTTTTTAAAAGATATTTACTTGACTTTAGTTTCCAGTTTTTAAATGACTTTATTTATACAAAAGTCAAAAAATAAAAAAAATATGTTAAAATTTTTCAATAAAGACTCATCTAGTTGAAAGTTAAAATTATGAAAAATAGTATAATTTTTACATTTCGAAAATTTGAAAATTATATATTGTCTAATTATAGGAATTATTAAGTAAATATAATATTTTATAATTTCTGTTGTTTCATATGTATTATTTTAATTATCAAATAATTAGAAAATATAAAATGGTATTGAAAATAAAAAAATGCTCGTAAAATTTGAAACTTGGTCTTCGTTACGTTTTTTAAAACACTGACTATGACCGATAAAATATGTGTTTCGTGAACAAGAAATAAAAAAATGGCCCATTAATTTGATAATTTGTAATCGATAAATAAGTTTTAATTTATAAAATTTGTGATTTGTGACCGAAAAATAATGCATGATCAACTAATTTGATAATATGATTGATAAATAAGTTGTGATATATAAAATTTGTGACTGTGACTGTAACTGTGACATATGTGATTGCGACTAGTTCGTAATTGTGAGTGTAAACTCTATAATATTATGACTTTAATATATTTAATTAATAAAATTTAATTATGAGCTGATTTTTGAAATTATAAAATAAATTAAATTTTGAAACTGTATCTTTCTAGAGCAGTCCCTTGACCCAAGCCGGCTTAAAGCTCCAACCCAACTACTCTTCAAATACCTGTTTGAGGCCCATTTAGATTTGTATACCCTGACCATAAAATTACCGCATTGCCACTCTTCCCCTTCATTTCTGTCGTCTATCTCCAGCTTTAGGGTTTATTTTCCGAAGTCAAATCAAATGCAACGGTATCTATAAAAATTTCATCAAATTCCGACAGCGAAAGTGAGAGAATCCGAAAATGGCTTCTACATTTATGCAGCAATTTGCGAAAAAGAAGAACATTTTAAAGAGGTCAACCAAGAAGTACTTAGAAGAAGCGCTTTATAAGAAGCTCTTTAAGGAAGGAGGAGAAGAGCAAAGGGTCGCCGAACAGGTAAATCAATTCTTGAAATCTCGCAAAAGTGCTTACAAATGGGAAGTGGATCAATCCCTCAAGGTACTTCGCAGCCGCAAGCTCTACCGCCCGGCCATCAAGGTATGATATACAAGAACAGTGTACAAGATCAATAATCCGGCATTTTGTGCGGTTTTATTGCGGATTCTGTTGTTGATCAAATTTGAATGGGAAAAAATATTGGAGGTCAGCCAAGAAGTTTGCTTTTTAGTTTACTATTTTTAGCTCCAATCTCATCTGTGAAGTTTCAATTTTAGTTTTGGTTTTGGTTATCAGTAATAAGGATTTAAATCAAAACTGATTAATGTTATAGTAAAACCAAAATGATTCTAATAAAAAATTAAAAAGAATAATAATGAGAGAATCGAGGAGCCAATCCCAGACCCGAGTTGCCTTTAGCTGGCTTTGGAGGTGCCGTGGCTTGGTACAGTGCTTTTACTATGGCCGCACTATAATACAATTCAAAGAATCGCCTGGATTTACTTCTGTCCAGGAAACAAGCATTAAAGATTCCTTATGTGGATGATATGGTGGTCAATAGGACTCGTTAATTATCCTAGTTGGGCTTTTTAACTTGTTTAAGTCATGATTACTTTACACCTAACTTATTCATTAATGAGCTCTTATACCTTAACATCAACGTTTTGGCAAAGTCTTGTGCTTGCTTTTTCCTGAATAAATAAAAAAAAGTCAATCAACAATAAATTTGCTGCTTCCCAACTGGCATAAAATAGTTATTAAACAGACCTCAAGTTGAAACTTTCTTGCTTTTAATTGGAGCTGGGATGAGTTGAGTGTAAATGAGTGGATCCTGAATTTGTATTTGATCGAAGGCAATAGGGGGATATGTTGAGGCTGAGGAAGCAGTGTTTGGATCTTGGGGATTTGCTATTCTTATGGCTCTCAAATAAAAAACTCATTTGGGGAAGATGATAAATACACAAAGAAGAAATGAATGGATAGTTGGAGATACTTAAGCTCGGCCATTCATTCTAGAATACATATTTTGGTGTCTGTTACAGGAACAAGCACTTTAAAATGTAATAGCAAACCTTTACACGTGTAGCTACATTCAACTAAATAGCTACAACATCAAAGAACATATTTGTTCTAGAAATATCCAGACAATGACATTATTAAAGAGGGAAAAACAGTCTCGTTTAGCTCTGTTTTGTGGAAATAATTGAGATAAAATGTTGATTAGTTTGTTTTGTTAATTACTTGTTGTCTTCACTGAGTTGTAAGGTCATTTTGTATGATACAGAGATGCGATTGTAGCATTAATATTTGATAATTTCTCTTTGCTTTCCAACTAGTAATGAACTAATTGATCCACTGTTGTTCTCCTTTAAATATTTTCAACATTTTCTGTAAAGCATTTAATATTAGACCACAATACCTTATTTCGCCACAATACCTTATTTCGGAATAATGAATTCTGACATAACATTCTATATATGTCGTACATTTTGGATTTTTGAACTTTTTGTACTAAGAAATGCAGAAATTTATCTATTTTAAACTAGTTTTATCGTGTTGTTGTCACTCGTTGATGCTGTAAAATGTTTTTGTAAGCAACAACTATATGTGACATGACATGACTGAGTTTTACCCCCTCCTAAAATTTAACTCCAGCTCCGTCCCTGGTAAGGGCTTTTCATTGGAAGTTGTTTTATCTGCTGTTTGTGCGTCATATGCTATTTGTTGAAGCATTGTCAATACAATCTTTGTGAACAGTGTAACCCCCAGTTTGGACTTGATTAATATGTGTCTATGATTCCTTCTATTATATGACAAATTTGATTTGGAATATTTTCTGTATCATAGAAGTCATACATATGTAATGCTGCATTGCTGCGTAATACATTTGCATGCAAAAGACAAACATTTACATGTAAAAGTAATGCCACGATAATTTCTTCATTTCTTCCAAATCCAAATCCAAACTCAATATATCGATATGATCAACTCTTTTTATTCCAGTTGATATATTAATAACTTCAGTTACACCGATAGTGAGTAACTTTACCATCCTTACCGGTATTGATCTCCGAGATGTTTGCATTTGTTTTACACAAATTTCATTTTTGGTGTGATTGTCTGCTGAACACAACTTATTTGTTATATATATATATATACACAGCTGTCTGAGACCATGACGAGAAGGGGGTTGAACAAGACAATAAATGATCAAGCAATACATCTAGATCTTGTTGCAAAGAGTAAGGGAATTGCTGCTGCAGAAACTTACTTTATCAATCTGCCTGAATCTTCGAAAAACCATCTCACCTATGGTGCTCTTCTTAACTGTTACTGCAAGGATTTAATGACTGAGAAAGCCGAAACTTTGATGGAAAAGATGAAGGAACTTAATTTAGAGCTAAGTTCCATGCCCTATAACAGCCTCATGACTCTCTACACAAAAACTGGGCAGGCAGAAAAGGTTCCAGCGATCATCCAAGAAATGAAGTCATGTGATATCATGCCAGATTGCTACACCTATAATGTCTGGATGAGGGCTCTTGCTGCTATGAACGAAATATCTGGGGTCGAGAGAGTTATTGATGAAATGAAGAGGGATGGCCGAGTTGCTGGAGATTGGACAACATATAGCAATTTGGCATCTATTTATGCTGATGCCAGACTATTTGATAAAGCTGAGAAGGCACTTAAGGAACTGGAGAAGCTAAATACTGTACGAGAACTTTCTGCTTACCAGTTCCTGATCACATTGTATGGACGTACTGGAAATCTGCTTGAAGTATACCGTATCTGGCGTTCATTGAGGCTTTCGTTTTCCAAAACCCCAAATATAAGCTATCTAAACATGATACAGGTGTTGGTTAAGTTGAATGATTTACCAGGTGCTGAGAAATGTTACAGGGAGTGGGTATCTGGTTGCTCAACTTATGATATTCGAATTGCAAATGCCCTAATAGGAGCTTATCTTAAAGAAGGTTCATTGGAGAAGGCTGAGGCACTCAAGGCACGGGCAAAGAGGAGAGGAGCCAAGCCCAATGCTAAAACTTGGGAGCTTTATATGGATTATTATCTGGAGAATAAAGAGATTAAATCAGCAGTAGTTTGTATCGAAAATGCAATTTCATCTGGCAGGGGAGATGGTGGTAAATGGATCCCTTCACCTGCCCTTATTGGGGAACTGATGCGACATTTTGAGCAAAATAAGGATGTTGAGGGTGCTGAATGTTTTTTGGAGGTTCTGAAGAAGTCAAAAGACAATTTGGGATCAGAAGTACTTGAATCATTGATAAGAATCTATGCAGCTGCTGGAAAAACAAGTCCTGTCATGCGTCGCTGGATTAAGATGGAGAATGCAGAATTGAGCGAGGAAGGTAAAAAATTACTGGATGTCGTCTGTAAGGAATGAGATCTTTTAGCTAGACATCTTTTTGTGTATGAAAATTTCCTTTAAAGAGGTAATTTAAATGCCTTGCCGGTTATAACACTCTCAGTAGGTTGGTAGTTAAGATTTGCAATGTCACTTCAGAAGCTGATCTGTTCATTTGAACTCTTTCTTGTCCATTCTAGTGGCCTTTTGTGCCCATGATAAATTTTGAACAATTTCATGATTAAGTTTTGTACCTTTAGCAGTCATAATTTTGAAATAATAAAGTTTGGTCATACAATTTTTGTAGCTTTAGTTTGGACTATTTCTGTGTCTATTAACTTAGATTTACTCCCATTGCTCGTACCAAAGTCCCATGTTGCACAAACACCTATTAGAACCTATAATATGTAACAAAGATGCACTGTAGACTTTGATTTTCTTCTTTCATCACATAAGAACCGTGTGAGATGAAAGTTCTATGCACGATAAGAAGTGAGGTAGCTTCTTTTTTACTCCGACTCTTCTAGTTTAATCGTTGCCTTTTCTTTTCTTTTTTCCTATTACTTCAAAAGTAGTTGCTTCAGTTTCAACCACTTGAATTTTTTATATTACTTATATTTGTCATCAGACAAATGGAATGTTTCCTAAGTTGTGGAAGACAATAAAATCACGAAGTACGTTTCATTAGTTTTCACTCAATTAGTCCTAACAAGCTTAGGTCTCAATGACCTCCAACATAGCCATTTGTTCTCTCCAATTACATGACCAACAAATCTCCTCGTTAATAAACTTTGTCCCATAGATTTCCCGTTGTCCTTTTGAGGGGAGTTCTCTATAGCAGCCTCAGGACTTCCATTGTCATTCCCCTCGACAATCTGGTTCAACATCTCGAGAACTTCGCTCATTAGGGGCCGCTTTTTGGAATGTCGAACCAGACACCTGTTAGCAATGGCTGCTAGCTTTTGAGCAGACTTGAGGGAATATTTCCAGTCTAGTCGAGGATCAAGAATCTGTTCGAATCTTTTACTGTCAGCAAGGTGTGGCCTAACCCAGTCCAAGAGCTTTTGCTCATTTTTAGGTCGATTTGTATCCAGAGGCCGTCGACCGCTGATGAGTTCATACAAAAAGACCCCATAACTCCAAACATCACTCTTCACTGTAAGGTGCCCCGTTTTTATGTACTCTGGGGCAGCATATCCTACAGTTCCAACAACCTGTTGGATGGAAAAAGTTCATTAGCAAAAAAAAAATTATAACAGTCTGAGAACAATCGACTACTATTATCTTATGAACTTGTATTAAAGTTATTGCTAAGTCTTAGATGAATAGTATGTACCGCTGTGGAGACATAGCTTATTCCATCTAAAGGACCCAACCTTGCCAATCCAAAGTCTGAAAGTTTTGCTCTCCATTGATCATCCAGCAGAATATTAGATGACTTGAAATCTCTAAATATAATCTGCGTCAAAATAACTCATACTTCTGTATTACGAAATTATTTTGATCCATTTGTGCGAAAGTTACTTAAAACAGCATTCATATTATACATTAAAAGAATATATCCAGGTACCTGAAACTCCATGCCTTCATGAAGATAGGCCAAGCCTCTTGCAGCATCTTGGGCTATTTTCAATCTAGTAATCCATGGCAGAGATGCCTGAAATCGACTTGATAAATGGTCCTGAACACTCCGTTTAGACATATATTCGTAGATTAGAAGGCGTTGCATCCCTCTCTCATCGTCCTCAGCACAGCAGCCTATAAGTTTTACAAGATTTGGATGTTCGACAATGCCAAGAATGTTCACTTCTGTCACCCATTCCTTGTGTCCCTGCATGAAATGACGATTAACAAAAAGAAAAACTAAATTAAAAGAGATTATTAATTGAATATGGATCCTGTAGAACATAAACACGCCTTCTTAGGACATGTTTGGTACGCCAAACTGGTTCTCTCTTTAGTATTCGATGCTATAATGTCTTTGGAAAAAGACGGGATTACAAATAACAAGAAAGAAGGCTTGCCTGTAACCCCCTTCTTCTGAGTTGTTTAACAGCAATATCGATCCTTTCTGTCTCTCGCAATACACCCCTATACACGGGTCCAAATCCGCCTTCTCCAACCATAAGGGAACTGCTGAAATTCTTGGTAGCTGCCTTCAGCTCTTCAAATGTGAAGACCCTAAGGTTGCTAGGTCTGAGGGACAAACTTTTGAACGAGAACCTAACCGAGGATTCAGTGCTTATATCGGAAATGTTCTGAGAGTTGTAATCGGATTCATATTTCTTCATATCAGGATCAGTCGATGTAGATGATGTAGATGAAGGAATAGGGGTATACTTTGATGTCTTTTGGTCTTCATTTTTAGTACCAATGGAGAATGGAAAACACCTCATATCCTCCTAAAATTTCCAGTCCTTGCTGCAAATGCACATCATTGAAAAAATTCAGAAGGGGAACAAAAATGTTATTACATTGTTGCAAGAACTCTTGTACACAGCATTAGATAGGACTAGGACTGGTATATTTTGGCTTCTTTTTCTTCGTGTCCGGTTGTGTCTAATACTATGTAAAAAACATACCCTCAACTGCTAGTCATTAAATCCAATATAGAAATTTTTATTCAAAAATGTTCATGACAAATTAGTAACATGAAAAAGGGTACACAAGAAGCTAAAAGAAGAAGCCATAAATTTGAATAATAATGCTCAATTAATTATTGGCTTCTGGGGGTGTAGGCATGCATGGGCAGAAATACCATTAATCATCAGAAAAAGAGAATTAAATTAAATCATCATTCTGATCCTATGCTGATTAACAAATTTCACTCTTGGAAACTGAAAGCCCAGAAAATTCTCAATTTTCTTCAGAAATAGCTTCAAGAAAGTATATGTACAAAAAGGAATAAAATAAATCATTCAACAATGTTCAAATATAAACAGAATTCAGAAGCAGAAAGTTTTTACCTTTTAGAATGAGAGGAACCAACAAATATTATGAACATTTAGCTTTCAAAAGTATTCTTCATTTTGTGGCTAACTAGTTTTCAAACAAATTAATTAAAGCAAGAAAGAGGACACAATTTTTTAAGGAAGTCAATGCTAGGCAGCTGGAAATTTGCTAACCAACCATCCATCCCAATTGAAAACGACATGGGCAAATAGAGATACGATAAAGAGCCCTGCTTGGTCACCAGGCTGGGGCGCCATGTCTATACAGGCCCTGGTAAAGAAGATTAATCCTACAATAAAACTCACTTTTAAAATCGACTTGTTAAAAAATACTAGACTTTCACAAACAACTTGGAAATAACATTTGGCTTTGTTTGTTATCTGTAACAAAAATAGTCGTGGAAGATGAATGAAGATGTCATATTCTTGTTTTGAAATACATGTACTGCTAGATAAATGAAAGTACAGTTTGGGACCAAAATAACAATCATGCTACAGGAATTTTTTTTGACATAATAATTGACATAATGTCACATGTCATTTTATTATTGAACTGTTTTAAAGATAGTCATCAGTCCTATCTAAATAACTCCCACCACAACATCTTTGGTCATAGCATTTGGCAGGATTTTTCGGTCAAAGTAACATTATTCCCAAAACTACACATTTGCAAAATTTTAGTACAGATTTACATCATCATACCCACCAAGATAGTTTCAGATTGTGCCACCTGAACCTACCCAAATGTTTGTCTCAACTCTTATGTCAGTATGACGGGGAAAATAATATGTATTATTATTTTTTAAAACGGCTCGATTTTTTAAGTTTTTTTATTAAATTAATTAGTTTGTGTAATAATATTTTTCAATCTACCACAGTACGTAGCTACACCATATACATACATATGTACGAATGTATATTAAAGTAAAATATCTCCATTTCTTGCTCCGTTTTTTCCATTTAATTATTTTTTTAGTTTTTCTTATTTCTTTAAATAAGCATTAAAATAAATTAAAAAACAGAAGAGTAGGGGTGGAGACGATATGTTCCCGTCCTCATCCTGTCTCCGTCCCACTTAGAGAAGGACAATTTGAAATCAAGTGAGAACGAGATATTTTATCATTCCTAGTTACTATAAAACGCTTATAAGTGATTAACTATGGAGACAAGAATGATTAAGAGTTGATTATGAGGAATGATTCTAGAATGCCTTAAAATGTCATCCTTTTTCCTTCTTTCTTTCTTAGAAAAACAGCAAATTTATTGACTCTTGCGAATAACATTACCAAACACACAATACGAGTAATGGGCTTTGTGTTGTTCCATAATTGGAAAAAAAAAAAAAAAAAAAAAAATCATATTTCAGGGTTATCTTTACCCTAAATAAAAAATCAGGCAAATAGTTTAAAAATTCAAAAATCAGTATTTATTTAATTAATTAAAAATATTTATTAAATAAAAATAATAAAGTCACGGATTTATTATTATTGGTCACAGATTTATAATTAAGGTCATAAATTATTTATGAATCACATATTATCAAATTAAAAAGTCACAAATTTTTTCGATGAAAATTTTAGAGGTCACAGTTTATTCGAGATCACAATTTATTTATTGGTCACAATTTTTCAAATTAATTGGTCACACAAAGTTTTTCAGTTACACATTATCAAATTTTTAAGTCACAGTTGAGTATTTGATCACAATTTTTAGGTCACAATTGATTGATTGGTCACAGATAAATTAATAATTGGTCACAGATCGACCAAATAGTTCACACACATCCATCGTTGTCGCCACAACCATAGAGCCACCATACCAACACTTCCCTTTCACAGTCCCCATGGCAAGGAATGATCGGTCGTGAAAATCGAATACACACACCACCGCCATCACCACCTCCATTGTCCCCTGCCACCACAACCACCGCACCCCCCACCACCACACCACCAATGAACCACCACTGCCTCCTGCACCATAGTCTACACTACAACAACCACCACGCCGTCCCAACAAAAACCTGCAAACCCAACCCTACCGAACCGCAGCACCGGAGAGGGCATCGCACAGCGCCGCCATCATCGAACCGTACAACCGTCGCCACCACGCGAACCATCTACCATATCAAATCGTCGGAGAAACACCAAATCAAGCATACACCACCACAGCCTCACGCCACCGCCACCGTACACACACCACCACACACACGCACTCCCGGATCCACCACCAACAGATTTAACAAAACCACTATTAAATCCCGACCAACCACCACAGCCATGGCGCCATCGCTATCTCCACCATCAAATCCACCGTATAAGCCACCCAAACACCACAACCACAGCGGCACAACCCCCCTCCACCAATAGAAACACACCTCAAAACTCACATTTGATCCCTTAGCTGCAGGACTTGATCAGCTCCGTCCGTCAATCTCTGGCATTCAAACCCTCTGGGTGAAGAAACCAGTGGCTTAGGAGAATTTGCTAAGAAAATTGGGTCAAGTATCAGAAAATCTTGAATTGGACTCTTTAATAAGCCATCGGTTCACGCACTGCCACCAATTCCAAAGGCTGAGACGCCACCTTCAAGGAAGCTCATGAAGGAGGAGTACCCGATGCCTATGATGGAAGATAAGGCACTGCCGTCGATGAAGGAAGCCATGGAAGAGGAGGCGCCGTTAAATATGAAGAGAGAGAGAGAGAGAGAGAGAGAGAGAGAGACGGTGCTGAGATGGCGAGAAGAAAGGGATATGTAGGGTTTGAGTGTTGAGATGTGTGGTGTGGGGTTAATTATATAGTACCTAATTTGTGATTAATTAAATTTGATATCTTATTTTTGAAAATTGATCTTTAAACACCTGGTTTTATGTAATTTTCCCTTCCATAGTATCCAGCCTGCTTTATTGGAGGCCCATTTCTGGTAAATTCTTGATTTCTATATTTATTTTATATATTATTATATTTTAAAGGGCTTCCCTGCTTATGATTGCACGACTTATTTTCAACAAACATGAAAGTTATGTTTTTTACGAAATTACTGTAATTTGAGCTCAATGTTACCAAAAAAATTAAGTAAAAAATTACTTTTGATTTTTAAGTACTACTAGACATGTTCAAAATCGAGTTTTAATTATTTTGTGAGATAGCTCAAGGTAACAAAATGCGATTTAAAAATGCAGAGCTCTTTTGTTGGACGTATTCAGAATGTGCATTGCACTGCCTTAGGTGGAAGATGCAGATTTAATTTTGTTGACTCTCAATTAATGATTGAAAATGATGTATGCACAAAGTTTGGACACATCGAGATTTAATTAAGAAAGTCCATGTCTACCTGCACAAATTATGATATTTATTGGGATAATTATAGCAGAAGTCTTAAATCTTTTAAACATTAGCAGACTTTTTTCTAACCTTTCATTTGTTGTAGTCGTCACCCCATAGCTTTCATAACGTTGCATCTAAGGTCCTTTCGGATGGAATCCGTCCAATTTATCGTTAGTTGACCTAAAAAAGTGATTTTGACCATATTTTAACTATTTCTATAATAACAAAATGGTAAATTTGGTATATTTTCATATAAATATAATGGTTATGAATTTGGAAGTCACTTTGCAATACTTGTGGGGTTCGTTTCAATAAGGAAGAGAGGAGCAAAAACAGCTACTGTCGACGCCATCAATAACGGCGGTGCTGAACATCGAGTTTTGGATAGTTCATGGATTCATCACAACTCACAAATCCGGAATATGTCTTACTTTTCTTCATCATACAGTAATTGAAAGCTGAATTGGTTCGATTGATTTTATACCCAATGTCGTATTATAGTGCTGAGCATTCGACCGTTTGCAGTTGTATGGAAAAATAGTCTGGGACCCATCAATTGGAGAAGACGTGATTGCATGTGGCAATTTTGAGAACTGGGTACGTTTTCCCATAAATTGCAGTAATATTTTGGGCCTATTTTGGTGATGTTGTTCCATAAGAATGGTGGTGCTTGACAGTAATGGGTGTCAGCGTAAGTTGTGTTCTCGATTTGTGAAGGGGTCGAAAATCAAGGATATTTTTTACAGATTTCTTTTTCCAAAATTGTTGTTTGTTAGAATGTGTTACAGGTGTGATATCGGCTGTGTGAGGTATTTTTTAACAACTTTAGACGTCGGGGGCTGTGTAACTAGTTTGACTTTTCGAGTTTGGGCTTTTTCCTTTCCTTTTTCATTATTTTACTATATTTATATGGAAATATATCGATTTTACCATTTCGTTCTTATAGAAATAGTTAAAATCACATTTTTAAGTTAACTATTGGTAAATTGGACAGATTTCATCCAAAAGGACCTCAGATGCAAACGTTTTGAAAAGGTTTGAGGTGACGATTACAACAAATGAAATATTAGGGGAAAGTCTGCCAGTGTTTAAAAGGTTTGAGACTTCTGTTGTAATTATCCCTTTTTTCTTTGATGTTTTAATGTTGCACCATCCTTCACCTAGAAAATGAGTATGGTTCTAACCCATTTATTAGTTGAATAAATACAAATTAAAATCAACAATTAATTTTAACAACACATTTTATAAGAGCGACATGGTTGTCCGTTGATCTAATTTGCTAAAGACATCCTTACATGTTGTATGAAATAGTTGTGAAAGAATTATATGCTTTTAGTTGACTTTCCATGCAAAAACTTCTTAAGTTCATCGTATGAGTATTATTTAGCCCCTGTTTGATTTGGATAAAAATTAAATTTTGAGTAAATTTTGATCGAAGTTAGTAAAATGTGTGGTTGAAAAATAATAAAAGTTATAGGTCTCATGAAATATATGATTGAAAATAAGTTTATGAAAAAATAAGTTGTAAGAAATGATGGTCGAACATACGCTTAATGTTCTAAACTGGTTGTGATTTAAGAAACTTCTATATAGAAAGCGGATGTCTAAAATAAAATTAAAATGCGAAGATTAACTCACTGCCATTTGGCTTAGAAATGAAAGAGGAATTATTTTAAGAAATTCATGAGCTAAAAACTTTTACTAATATATCTATCAATTTTTTCCCTTGCGTATTTGCATTTTCGTCACCTTTAACGTAGACAAGGTCGTGCCTTTTTTGGATATGGATTGAACATTCAGCTGTGCTACACATCCCAGGATTAAATCCCGGGACTAAACAGGGCTATTGGAGGGGAATAGTGTTTTCCTTGAACATTTTGCTGATTTTTTTAATTTCTTTTTTTTGTTTTGTTTGGCACTTGTAGTCTTCTTCTTTTTTACCAGAAAAGTTGCTTTTCTCCAGAGAGTTTGCTACTTGTAAATAAAAAATATACATAATGAATTACATACTATGATGTGGAGAGAAAATATTGAATGAAAAAGTTAATTATGTTTTAAATTGACAAATGGTAGAGTGTCATATAACATTATGTAAACCATTATATAAATCTTGATATACATGTAGCAATATCATTTGTCTAGCGACACAAACATACTCTTTACAATGCGACAGTGCTCTCCCAAGGACCGTCCACATTTTTTGGGCGTGCTATCGAACATTTATTTTCTTAACACAACATACGTTGGATCGATTTCTCTTTCTCACATATTTGCTCGTGTATCTTGCCCACGTATTTGTTAATATAGTTCATTGTTTAGGGGGAATTTCACTGAATATTATGCCATGATCACATTATCTAGAGCTCAACTATTGAGTGCCTTCGATTTATTGGAGTACTATTCTCATGTCATCTATCTGTATGTTTTTTCTACATCATGTGTTATAATACACAAATGTTACGTTTAGTGCAGTGATAAGGTTTTGTCAGCGACAGATTCAGGTTGAAAGAAAATATATTTGAGACTTTAATGTGTTTTAAGAACCGACAAGATGCATACTATCAAATTAAAGATAAGATTGCGAATGCAATTTTTGAAATTTTTTGTTAATTATAAGCTTGATGAATATTTTGGTTTACAAATTTTTAAGTTTTAAATTTATTATATTAGGTTACTATTTCATTTTTTTTTAGAAATCGTATATAAAATATTAATGCATGTACAATTTTAACTTAACATCGTATTATGTACCTAATTCCAAATTCGAATAAAGGAAAAATGTTTTATGACTCTATTAAACGCATGCAAAATTGAACTTTTAAGTCCACTACTTACAAATTTGCAACTTCATTATGTATTGAGGGAAAATAAAATTTTCAATTATATTTTTAAAAAAATATGCTGAGGTGAGCGACTAGTCGATCTTGAAAATTTTCAAACGGAATTGGCCATTAAGATTATTTTTAACACGATGACAAGTTGATAAAATATTCTGTTTTTTGTTGTTATTGAGGCCCCGAAAAATTATTACATGGAGTTCATAAAAAATTACACACAAAATAAAGTTCAAATACAATCAGTCAATTCAGTTGTCCAATTAGCAAACATACTAATCTTTAGTTAAAATATAAATATTAGATTAGTTCAATCTAATTATATCTTAATTATGTAGATATCTTAATCTTTAGTAAGTCCAAAGAAGAATATTTAAAAAAAAAAAAAAATGATATTTCAGGTCAAGAACTGCTCAGTGAATTATTATATATTTAAAATACTTGAACTCGATATCGATGATTTAAGATTTTAGGGCTATATATTTTTAACAATTAAAAAAAATAATTTTTTTTTTTTTTTGAATTTTTGTTTTGATTCTAGCAAAAGTGAAGGCTGCATGCAATACTTAGAGCCTGTTTGGCCTCTATTTCATTCTCATTTTTTTTTTTTATCTTTTTTCATTTCAACTACACATTTTTCAATATAATTACACACAAATCTAAAATTTTTCATCAATTTTCTACCACACATTCTTCCATTAATCACTATAGTGGTAGCAAAATGGGCGATCTGACCCGGACCGCGAACCTTTCGACTCTGATCGGCCCGTGAACGAAAAAGCTCGCATCATCCGGGCTTACGGGCTGTCAGCCCGGACCGTCAAAAAAATCTAGCGGCCCGGCCCGGACCGCAAAAACCTTTTTTTATTTTTTTTCCAAAGATTATTGGTAAAATTTTTTTTTTTTTTAAATATAGGCCCGCGTTAACCGCAGGCCGGTTTCCCCGAGTCCCGCCCGAACCGCTGAATAAAAATTTCGGCTCGTGAATCGGCCCGCTCAGTTTGCGGGCCGATTCGCCTACGAGCGGGCCTGGCGCGGCCCGCCCATCTTGACACCACTAATTCACTATTTCAAAAATTCTATTCTCATTAAAATCAACATCAAACACTCTTATTTGAAATATTAGTTTGATAAGTTTGAATAACATTTTAAGCATGACAAAAATTGATATTATGGACGAGTTAATTTTTTATAGAAAGAATCACTTCGATGAAAATTTCAATAACGAGATAACATATTCAATTAAAGAATCTTTTAGATGATTAGACTCTTTCTTCACTTAAGTTAAAGTTTGAATAATTTCAAAAAATATGAAAATATTTTTTAATTTTCGTTTGATTCTAGCAAAATTCAAGACTGAATTCCTTAGAATATTGATGTGATAAGTTTGAATCATTTTTTAAGCAAGACAAAAATTTTGATAGTATGGGGCAAGAGTTATTTTTTGAGCTGTAAATTTGAGAAATTGTTTGTCAGAAGAGACCAAGAAGATGAGTGAAGTGTTAAACCATATTAAATGATGGACTGTTGTTTTCCAAATACGTGAATTACTTGTAGAATATTATTGATTATATCAGTTACAATCATGACTATTGAAAAAACATTCTAAAACATATTGACTGTCATAGTATAATTGTTGAGTTTTTATCAAAAATCTGGAAGAGTAAATTTAATTTAAATATTTGAAAGTTGCGGATTTTTTTTTATAATTTTAAATATTTATATTTAATAAAAATTGTTATTTATTTTTATTATATATATTTTTAAATAATTATAGGATCTTATTATTTAACGTTGACATAAGTCCCTAAAATAAAAAGGTTCTATCCTGAACAAAGAGATTGTATCCTAGAGCCATCTGTTCAATGTCATCAACATTATTATTATTTTATGATGTTATGCTTAATTGTGCTAACAAAAATATTAAAAAAAAATTGATTCTTGAAAATTAGGTCAAAACAATGATAGGTATCAAATTCTATATAAGCTTTTTTTAAATATCAGTTGACTTTGTTGTTGATTAGTTTTAAATCCTGTTTGATTCTCATTTTAAGGGAAAAATGCATTTTGAATAATTGATTGATGGAGAATATGTGGTTAAAAATTTAAAAAAAAAAAATTTGAGTTTGCATGTAATTTTATTTTATTGAAAAATGTGTGATTGAAAAAAATAGAGAAAAATAAATTTTGAAAAAAATGGGAATCAAACATGAGCATTTTCTTAGGACCACCATCGATATTGTAATCAACAGTTTGATGCGTTTATCATAGGAAATCACGCGAATTTCTTAAAATCTTCATTGGTAATCTCAATTAAGTTTGTGCTCGGTGGCGAAAAAGGTTAAAATTTGGTGTCATAAATTTGTAGATTAATGACAAACAATGAGAGAGCCGAGAGGAACCTCGTTGTCAAGACAGCAACAAGGAGAAGGCGACAAGCTGTCCTCGGCCGGCAAGACGCGGCATCCCGCTACAAGTTGACTTTCCTTCAATTTCTTGCAATAACCATTAACCAATACAAATATACCATAGAAATTGTATCTTATTATCAAGAAAATTGTAAAATAGAAATCTCTTTTCATTTTTCCAGAAAAATACACTGTCTATAAATTACTTATCATATTAATTGATAGAGCAATTATATTTTATTACATATTTTCATAAATACACTATAATGAGCACAATTGTTACCCTCTCTTAACAAAAATTGTCATCAAGGGACGAGATGTACTAATTAGTGAAAGATAGAAGATAATAATGTGATGTTAAAACTCTTGTTATTGATTAAAGACTAAAAGTTATGATTTTTTATGGAATTAAAATGCAATACTTACAAGAAAATGTGGTATGACTATTTAGCCAAATTGATATGATTTTTTATGCAATTAAAATGCGATACTTACAAGAAAATGTGGTATGACTGTTTAGGCAAATTGATATTGTCTTAAATATAAAAATACAAGAACATGTAGAAGTCTTTCTTCTGTTTCAAGAACTACAAAAATGGAGAACATGGGTACTTAAACTAACTTCAGGCAAGTAATTGGACCTTTCCTTCCACGAACTCCCCACAACATTACATGATTTGACCTTATAGGCTAATTAAGCTTCTTCTCCATCTCTCTGTAGTCACCTTACCGCCACCCACAGAACGAAAACATTCCTACTGGGTATTGGCCCTTTTCCACGGGTTCCCAGTTCTTGTAAAATGAGCAGGAAAAAGTTGTACTTAAGCTCATTCACATTGTTCATCTTTAATATCGTTATCGTCCAATTGAGCTTCCCTGAGTTGGGTTCCGTCCGGTTTGTGAAGTGCCAAGCTGATGATTTTACTCCACCCCAATTGCAGAATCCCTCATATAATGACTACCGTACAAGAACGGTGTACTCCAGACTCTCCAGTCTCACCTCCATTATTCTCACCAGTAAAATCGTCGAAGATTCCAGCTTTTGTATTAATGATCCGTCAGTTAATTTCCCTTTTTATTTCACTATTAATTCTTCAGAAAATGCAGGAAAATAAATGGATAAGGAGTGGAAAAAAAATAGCGTTTCAAGTATTTTTAATTTATATTCTTTTTGTTGCAGGATATCTGAATGGAGTACTGCATTCAATTATTCTTCCAACTTGGATTTCTTGTCTGCTTGCTTCGCCAAAAATAAAGGTACATGAATTCCGTTGTTGTTTTTTAGTTTTCAAGATTAGGGATAAAAAAGGGTAATTAAGTTGATAAAATGTTTAGGTTACTATGTTTTTTTTTTTCCTATTTAAATTCATGTTTGTAGCAAATTTTGTTCCATCGTTGTTACGAAAATAGGTTTACTAATGCTTACACTTCGTAAATTGGATTGTTGAAGTGATTTATGATTGGAATGTAGTTTCGATGAAATAAAGTCCAATGAACAGAAGGACTTTCAGTGGAATTTTTTCTTTTCTTTTCTCAAACTTAGACAAGGTTTGAGAACTTATACTACTCAAACAACTTTTACAAGAGTCTTAAAATATACAAGAGAGACTATCTGCATCTCAAGTTAGGAACTCCCCATTCGTCTAGTTGAATCAAGCCAGCAACTTCCCCAGCCAGGTCTCTAGCTTGCAGCAGTTTGAATTATTTCTCTTTATAGCCAGTGTTGGTTAACAAGTCTACCGCTTTATTCCCCTCTCTCCAAATATGTCAGAAGGAGACATCCACCCTCTCCCACAATTATTGAAGCTCTACCAGGTTGTACTGTTTTTCCAAGGTCTTGTAGTAATTTTACCTAGCAGTTGTATAGACTGAGAATCCACCTCAGCTCAAAATGAACATATTCCATGTTGGACACATAAAACTTAACCCAGTTGTTAGAGCTCTGATTTCTGCCTCTAAGCTTGAGCATGATCCATAGAACTCATAAAATGTCAGGACTATACGCCCTTCATTGTTCCTGATTATCATCGCCTTTGTAGCATCCATCAGTGTTCAACTTCACAATCCCATACCTGGTTTCTTCCAATAAAACACTATTCCTTGTTGGCTATTTTTTATTTGGATTATTTCCCTCCCAGTAAATAGGCCTGCATCCCCAAATGTGATTTCATGTATTCTACTCTTCTGATAACCTTTTAAGCTTCCATTTTGAAGCTGGAGTGTTTGGAAATGTTTCTCTCAATCTATAAGAACCAGACAATAAGAAGAGGGATGATAGATTGTTCACAACCTGGTTTACAACCTCTGCCGGTAAACCTCCAAAATTGTAATAGCATAATAGTCTTAGTGAAAGAAAAGGGGGAAATGATCCCTGGTATTGTAGAATGCCCAAACTTCTTTGGCATTGGATCCATTTGTTAAAATGTGTTCCATTTATTCAATATCCCTGCAATATTGACATTGGAATGTTAGTTTTACTCTCATTCTATGTTGTACCACTTCATCAGTAGGAAGCCAATTATGTCATATTTTCCATATAAGAAAAGATACTTTAACGAGCAGTGCTTTGTTCCAAATAAACTGATAGGATCTTTGAATGTTAGTTTTCCGACTCACAATTCCAACCAAAAGGTGATGGAAAAGGGGCATCTTTTGTTAGTGTCCAAAAACTTTATCATTATCAGTGGAGTAGGGAGGGATCTTGACAACTTCTTGAATACCTTTGGTTGGCCGCAGCTCGTGATTTTTTTCCAAGTTCATGTAGACCCAATTTTAAGGTCGTTTAATGGGCCATGCCCTAGTCAATTATTATACCAAAAAGAGATTTTTCCAGCCCCTAACCTCCAAGTTATGTTCAGTTTTACATCATCTCTCACTGCTAGAAGTATTTCCAGTTGTAAGAATCATGGGGTCTAGGTTGGACAATTCTAGGGTGGCTGTTTTTGGCATTACATAGCTTTCATAACCCATTTCCAAAGGGATTCTTGTGCTTTAAATTTCCACCACGGCTTCCAACCAAATGTGATACATCAACCATAGATTTGAATCCCAGATCTTCTTCATAAGGGAACATAGTTTTCTCCATTTGGTCCATTGTGTATGTTTGCTTGTAGGTGAATCGTCCCACATGAAGATAGCAAAGCCTTTCTAAATCTCTTTATAATGGAGCTAGATGGTATGAGGATCTGTAAGAGATGGAGAGGCATAGATGTCAGAGCACTTTTCACAATGTAATCCTACTTCCAGCACAAAGGAATTTATCTTCCCAGCCCAATAATTTGATTCTCATTTTCTGCAATAGTTTGTCAAATTAGGACTTTTATGCCCTTTGTATAAAGGGATGCCCGTGTAGGTTATTGGCAGTTGCATATCTTGAAAATAAGTCACAGATGTTATTATGCCTTTTGTCTAGGAGAGCAGTGCTGGGAAGTTGTGAAAGAGCTCTTGCTAATGACTAATGAGTTGACGAGATGCAGCTTCATACTAACTCAAGAATGTCATTAGATTGCTGGGAGATGGTTTTTGTCAATTGGTGAAAATGATACTACCATCGGTAAAGCATGTATGTTATACCTATATGGCTCCTCCATAGATGGAAGGGGATTGATTATTTGCAACTTTGTCCTTAAGGTATTGGTAAAAAAACAAGAATAAAATAATACATGATGTTGCCAAAAATTAAGTGCTGCAATTAAAATCGGATTAAAACATGATGTTTGGTACATAGTATATGATAGTTTTGTATGGTATAATAGACAATATTTTAACTCCTTATCCTTCTTTAAATATAATTCAATCCAGTGAGATCTAATCAGAATATTGAACATGGAAGAAAGGTTATGATTAATTTATGTCCCACCATATGAGGCCATCTTTTATGGGATTTCAAAATGGTCCAAAATGTCTTGTACCCAACAAAAGTGAATTCTATTTAAATTTTTTAAGTCCAAACCAAGTGAAGTCATATAAACTGGAATTAGATTTCAAATTTCATGAAATTTCTTGGTTCGAAACATACTCATCTTTCTAAGGTATTGTATTGAATATATGTGTTGGACAGTGGAACCTTTTGGTGGTGCAAACCTACCCTTAATGATCTGAAGTTAACCCATACCAAGAAACTAGTTGAATTAATATGAACTTTCTAGGAGTTTAGTTATAACATAATCCATTATTGTTGGATATGTTGAATAAACTTCATACACAGTATTATTGGTTAAGGTTTTTTGGGACAATTCAACCAAGATGGTGTAGGCATCATCTAGAAGGAATAATTCTTCTGTAACTGCATTATAATTGGATAATTATCTTTATTGTGCTTATTGGTACCTGTTTGGTAGTCTTTCTCAGATGTTATTTCTAGCTTTTCCATCTCACAAAGTTCCATCTTGTTGAACTGCAGATATCACAAAACAATTTTGTACAATTGCAGAGATAAAATTTTACTTTAGTAACATGAAAAGTGGCTTTAGTCACCTGAAGCCTAACAGGAACTGCAACTTAAGTTCTTGGCCATCTGGCTGTGAGCCAGGATGGGCATGTAGCATTGACTCTGAAGATCCAGTTGACCTAAAAAATTCACATGAAATACCTGGCAGAGGATCTGATTGCCAATCGTGTTGTGAGGGATTCTTCTGCCCTCGTGGTATTACTTGCATGATACGTAAGTATTTGAGAATCTTTCTAATTTTATCTAATTTAATTATTTCATCATTTGACTGAACTTGGACTTTTCTCTTGAAATTGAATGCACGTCTCTTTCTGGTTGGGTTCTTTCTGTTTTCAGAATAATGTCTTTTGGATACTCGAAATTTTTAGGTTCGATTTTTCTTATAAAAATGGAAGGCATGGTGAAGATCAATTTGGGCTAAGTTCACCAAACGGCAGTCTAACTAACAAGATCTAGAGATTTCCTCCATATGTTGATCAAGCTATCCCTGGATTCACCCCAACAATCTCAAAATAAGTTTGTAGCCCTGTAACCTAAGCATTTATTTTAAAAGATACTAGAATTTCCTATGCAATAGACCTTTAACAATCAAATAGCCTAACTATTTATTTTTCCCTTATCAACCGTAAAATAAGCGCATCCTTCGTAGATCCTTAACAGAAATGTTCTCTTACCCTATTATTTTATGATTCAATAAAGAGCCCTGCTTTGGAGAGCGAGGTGGTGTGTATCACTGTGTTTTGCATTTTATTGTTGATTACTGTTAGTATTATTAGAGTCTGCAGGCCGTTTGTACAGAATCCAAAAATAGGATATTATTAATTAGGTAAACACATTAATTAGTCATTATATAGATTTTCTTTTACATGTAGACACATTAATTTGTACAGAATCCTAAAATAGGCAACTCTTAATTAGGAGATCAATTAGACAACATAGAATGAGTGGTTTCCTTTTGTAAATAAGCGTGTAAGGTTTATTTAATGAGAAGAAGGCTCACGGTGTGAGATAGTTTTTCCAAAAGCTCTCTTGTTTTGACAATTACACAAGTGATATGTTGTTATATCAACTTTAGGCGTTTTCTTTGCCTATGCTGCAAATCATTATCTACCTCAATTTTTTTGTACGTTCTAATGTGCATAGAGCATTGAAGTTTTACTATACTTGTGATTTTGAATTACAAAAGACACTCACTAATAGTTTCTTTGAATTTTGAAGCCTGTCCACTTGGTTCCCATTGCCCACTTGCAACCCTCAATAAGACTACAGGAATATGTGCGCCGTACGTTCAGACTCCTGTTCTTGTGCTCCTTTTCTCCTTGTGCTTTCCTAACCTACGATGTGTGTAACATGATTGTTTAAGACTATGCAGATATACTTACCAACTTCCGCCGGCGAATCCGAATCATACTTGTGGTGGTGCAGATATTTGGACAGATATTCGCACTAGCAGTGACATATTCTGTTCTGCAGGATCCTATTGTCCAACAACTACACAGACAGTTCCTTGCAGCAGTGGGTATTGATTTGCGTCCTAAAACTTTTTTTAATTGTCTATCACTTTCAGACTATTGACCTGTGATATTTTGAACATTACTATGACTATAAGTTCCTATCTGAACACTCTACATATAAACGACTGTTTGATAATGTTTTCTGTTTTTAGTGATCATGCTTATTTCCATAAATTTTCAGGAATTACTGTCCCAAAGGTTCTACAGATGAGCAACGTAAGTTCTGAAGACATTCGAGTTAAAACATGCCATGTTATCATATTATATCTATTTTATTTTTCACAATAACTTGCCATTCCCTGCATGTGAAAAAAATATCGCGGTCTATATGATTAACAACTGAAAACTGATTAAATCATGGAACTTTACAATTTACACTCTGCTATGTATTTCAAATGCTAAATTTGCAGGATGCTTTAAGTTGACTACATGCAATTTGAACACCGCAAATCAAAATATTCACGCATACGGAGTTATGCTTATTGTAAGTCGAACATACATCATTATTAATACAATCACTTGGAAGCATTTCTTTTCGGGTTGATATTTTTCTCTTCAATACATTTTTATTTATTTCTCTCTCTCTCTCTCTCTCTCTTCCATTTTGGTCTCTGTTCCTTTTTGTTTTTGTTGTTCCACACTGGTTCAAGGTTTCTATGGATCATTTCCAGGTTCATATTTGACTTCAATCATTTACTAATGTTTATTGCAGGCAGCATTAAGTACTCTTCTGCTCATTATTTATAACTGTTCTGACCAAATTATTACCACTCGGGAAAGAAGATATGCCAAATCTAGGGAAGCAGCAGCTAGAACCGTAAGGGAGAAGACACATGCACGCGCAAGGTGGAAAGCTGCAAAAGATGCTGCTAAGAAGCATGCTGTTGAGTTACAGGCACAGTTTTCTGGTAAATTTTCTAAGACGACTCCTGCAAACTCTGACCAAGTTAAGATTTTGAATCAAACAGAAACTGAAACAGATGACTTACGTGCATCTCTATCACCCGCCACTTCATTTACTGAACCAGGAGGAAAGAAAACAGAACATGCACATCATACGCACATGATATATGAAATGGAAGATGACTCTTGTAGTTTTGAAGGTGATAATTTAGAGTCTCAAAATAAAAATATAAAAAAGAAAATTCCAAAAGAAAAGCAAATTCATACTCATAGTCAGATTTTCAAGTATGCATATTCACAACTTGAGAAAGAGAAAGCTCAGCAGCAGCAGAACAAAAACCTTAACTTCTCAGGAGTAATTTCAATGGCTATGAACAACAACACCAGGAAAAGGCCTCTAATTGAGATTGCTTTTAGAGACCTAACTGTTACATTAAAGGGCAAAAATAAAATTCTTTTGAGGTCTGTAACTGGGAAGATACAGCCTGGCCGTATTACTTCTGTCATGGGCCCATCAGGAGCTGGAAAAACAACTTTTCTTTCTGCTTTGGCTGGGAAAGCAGTTGGATGCATGGTGACGGGCATGGTTCTTGTAAATGGGAAGTCATTATCTATCCACTCATACAGAAAAATTGTCGGTTTTGTGCCGCAGGATGATATTGTGCATGGAAATTTAACTGTGGAGGAGAATTTATGGTTTAGTGCAGGGTGCAGGTATGTGGTTTTTATTTCTGCATGGGTTCTAGTTGCCATTTTTATACTCAACATGCATTATTCATTTTTTGTGACTTGTGTAGCACAACATCAATGTCAAACAGCTTTGCCTAGCTTAATGTCTGGTCACTTGTGATATGAAATCTTTGTTATTATTATTTTTTTTAAAACTCAATTTCATCTATTTTTTAAGTTTCCGTGATAAAAGTAAAAGGAAAAAGGGGCTTGGACTAGGGTTTAAGTGAATCCCATCTTCAGTCATCAATTCATGCTGCAATAGTGTTAGGAAATCACTCTAGAAACATACCTTAACCGGTATTGGAAGTAGGGGTGGACAAAAATCCGACCAACTCGATCAACCCGACCAACCCGACCCAAACCGATCGGTTTGGGTTGGTTTTTTAAGTTCAATTGGGTTGGGTTTGGGTTGAAAAATTAAATTTAAGGTTGGGTTGGGTTGGGTTGGGTCTTGGGTTATGAATTAAAACCCGACCTGACCCAACCCGATGAATTAAAAAAATTAATATTTAAGATGAAAAAAATAAATTAAATAGACATAATAGTAAAGATAAAATAATGACTTATAATATATAAATATCAATTTTCTTCACATAGACCGATTCAGATGAATACTATTTAAAATGCAATGTCATTTGACGTTAAAATAAAAATTAAAGACATGATAATGAAGTGATTGAATTTCAAAAAATTGTAAAAAAGAAAATGCTTCTTAAATTTTAAACTTATTTATACATTATTTTTAGAAAGAATTCCTTATATGTGTGTTTAAAAAACGTAAATTTTCAAGAAATTTCAAATTCTAAAAAATTATCTAAATTTAACAAATAAATCGAATCTAACTTTGATTGGGCCGAAGCCCAAACCGACCAACCCAACCCAACCCAAATCGATTTTGATCGGTTTGGGTTGGGTTGGGTTGAGTTTAAATCAATAATTGGGTTGGGTTGGGTTGGGTTGGGTTGATTTTTTATCAAACCGACCAAGTTGGGTTGGGTTTGGGTTGGATAAAAAATCGACCCAACCCAACCCACGCCCACCCCTAATTGGAAGTGGATCACTTGTAGTGAAAACCCAAGAAAAGAAATAATATTGGAGAAAATGAGATTTGGGGGAAATGAGATTTCCAATATATATAGATCAATGTATTTGGATTACTTGAACAAGCTTCACGTTAATCCCCAAGAAAGAAAAATAGCTTTGAATTTATATACAAGAAGAACAACCTCTTGTGAAAATTCTCTCCATGCTCTCTATTTTCTCTCTAAAAATCGGACCTAAAACTGAAGAAAAAAGCTAGTATATATAGCTGTATTAGGGCGCCTATGAGTACCACCCAGCGCCAGGGTCCTGCCTCTTACCGCCTTCAGCTGAACTGATGCGGCGCCTAGGCGCCCGGAGCTAGCGCCCAAGCGACAGGATCCTACTACTTTTTCCTGTGGCTGAAAAACTCACAATTCTCCACCTCGTATATCATTTGATAGACCTCAAATTTTGGACGAACACAAAAAGAAACAGAAAGTACCAAACTCGGCTGCACCATTCAAATCATGGTTGCCTACGTACCCTGAACCGGGATCAAGCCACCATAGTTCACCCCACCATATATTCTCCACCTCATTCCAACCCCGCTCCGAAGGGCCATGCCCACTCGGGCATATCAACACGGACTAATGTGAAACAAGTCCAAACAATGCTGAAACTTGCTACTCGTTACCATTTTAGTTAACGTGTCTGCTGGGTTCTCATTTGTGTGTACCTTCAAGAGAGAAATATCACCTTCCTCTATGACATCCCGCACAAAATGATACCTGACGTCGATATGCTTGGTTTGAGCATGATGAACCTGATTCTTAGCCAAGTGAATCACACTCTGGCTATTATACCACAAGTCCACACAATCCTATTCAATCCCCAAATCATCTAGAATACCCCACTACCACAATGCTTCCTTCACTCCCTCTGCCATAGCCATATACTCTGCCTCTGTAGTAGAAAGAGCCACTGTAGCCTATAACATCGATCGCCAACTAACTGGGGTACCATGTATGCTAAACACATATCCAGTGGTAGATCGTCGTCTATCTAGATCACTTGCATAATTCGAGTCCACAAACCCACTTATATGACATGCATCTCCATCAAAACATAAACCCGTATCCGCGTTACCTTTTAAATACCTCAGGATCCACTTCACAGCTTCCCAGTGTGCCTTTCCTGGATTCGCCATGAATCTACTGACCACACTAACCGCCTGTGAAATATTTGGGTGTGTACACACCATGACATACATCAAACTATCAACTGCACTAGGATAAGGTACACGATCCATGCGTACCTTTTCTTTCACTGTAGTAGGGGACTGTTTACCAGAGAGCCTAAAATGTGGAGCCAATGGAGTCACCACCGACTTTGCACCTTGCAACCCAAACCTAGCAATAACCCGCTCAATGTAGCCTTTCTGACTCAAGAATATTCGCCGGTTCGTCCTCTCTTCTAATCTCCATACCAAGTATTTTCCTAACGGCCCCCATATCCTTCATCTCAAACTCTTTACCAAGTTGAGATTTCAACCTATCTCCATCTTGTTTTTCGAAGCGATAAGCATGTCATCCACATACAAGAGAAGATAGATATAGTTTCCTCCCCGAAGTTTTCGAATATAAACACAACAGTCATACTCACTTCTGGAGAAACCATGCTTTAGCATGAAGGAGTCAAATCGCTTGTACCACTGTCGAGAATATTGCTTTAATCCATATAGTGATTTTTTCAAGCAACATACCTGACGTTCCTTATCCTCAACCTTGTAGTCCTCAGGTTGATGCATATAGATTTCCTCATCCAAGTCCCCGTGCAAGAAGGCGGTTTTGACATCGAGTTGTTCCAGCTCAAGATCACAATGAGCAACAATACTCAATAGCACCCGAATAAAAGTATGCTTGACCACTGGAGAAAAGATCTCATTGTAGTCAACTCCCTCTCTTTGTGCAAATCCCTAAGCCACTAACCTTGCTTTGAATCTTGTACTACCGAGCTTGGTAGGACCCTCTTTCCTTTTGTACAACCAGACAACCTCCCATGTTTGGTTCTTGTGAAGTGATTTCATCTCTTCTTCCATTGCTACCAACCAACTCTCACTATTGTTGTTTAGAATAGCTTCCTTGAAAGTGACAAGCTCATCATCCTCCACCGAGAGTGTATACTCAACCAAATTTGTCTGCCCATAGTGCCTCAAAGGCTCGTCTGACCCCAACATCAGAACTTGCTTGTATGTACGCCGTGGCCTAGAGGAAGCCAAGTTATCTACAAGCTGTTGTTGTTGCTGTGCCTATACATTCTCTTGCTGAACCGCCTCATGTTCAAGCTCATCATCACTCTCATCTTAAGTATCTGCATGATGCTCCTCTTGAATATGACTAGAACCAGGTTGATCTTTAGGTTCTATGTCAACAACTTGAGACTTTGAAGTCTCAACATCATCACCACCGGGCAATGTAGCTTTCAACGAAGCTATAATGGAGTTCTCATCAAAAGTAACATCTCTGCTGATTATGAACTTAGAATCTTCTACACACCATAGGCGATAGCCTTTTACACCTGCTGCATACCCCAAGAATATGGCTTTCTTGGCCCTCGCATCAAGTTTTCCCTTGTTGACATGATAGTAGGCTGTGCATTCGAATATTCTGAGTTTCTCATAATCTGCATGTTCTCCTGTCAATACCCTGCAAGGTACATCTCCATCTAATTTTGAATATGGAGACCGGTTCACTATGTAGCAAGCATTTGCAACCGACTCTGCCCACCATTCTCTGCCCAAACCAGCATAGGATCGCATACACATTGATTTCTCTCGAAATGTGCGATTCAGTCTTTCTGCGACCCCATTCTGTTGCGGTGTATTCCTAACTGTCCAGTGTCTTGCAATGCCTTCCTTACCACAGAACTCCTTGAAAACACCATCTGTATACTACCGTTATCAGATCGCAGTGTCTTCAATTTCTTTCCTGTTCTATTTTCAACCATTGCTTTTCACTTCTTGAAAGTGTCGAATACCTCATTCTTATACTTCAAAAAATAAATTCAAGCATATCTAGAATAATCATCAACAAATGTGACAAAATACCTGGAACCGCCTTTGGAAGTGACTGAAGCCGGACCCCATACATCGGTATGCACATAGTCTAGTATACCTCTGCTTCTATGTTTGCTTGACTGGACTGAATTCGGTGTGCTTTACCGTACACGCAATGCTCGCAAAAATCCATGCAAAGCTTCTTCAAGTTCTTTAGCAAACATTCCTTACTAAGTAGATATAGACCTTTTCTGACATATGCCCAAACCTCCTATGCCATAGCCGATTGCACTCACATGGGTCTCCACCACTTCTACTTGTTCCAACCGCCATATCTTCTGTAACTGTAGTACCCTGAAGAGCATAGAGATTGCCTTCACGAATACCCTTCATCACAATCAAAGAACCACGAACAACCTTCTTTACTCCATTCCATGTTACAATCTTGCAACCACCGTAGTCTAAAGCACCAACGGAGATAAGATTCTTCCGCAAGTCAGGAACATGTCTAACATCTATCAATGTTCTAACTACTCCATCATGCATCTTGATTCTAATTGAACCAAGCCCCACCATTTTACAAAAATGGTTATTACCCATCAATACGGTTCCACCATCAGTGCTTCTATGGGTAGTAAACAACTTCCTATTTGAACACATATGGTAAGAGCAACCAGAATCAAGAATCTACTTACCGGAGGTTTCTTCATCACAAGAGATGGAGTAGCACTCATCGCTTCCCCCTCCTTGCGAGGCATAGCTAACCTCTTGCTTGACTTGCACCTTGTTGTTCTTATTGTTAGTACAATTCACCTTGAAATGCCCAAGTTCTCCGCATTTGAAACAAGGCCTTTCCGCAAGGGTCTAGAACTCGATCTAGACTTTTCTCCCTTGCCCTTTGCTCGTTCATTGCACCTTCCTCTTACAAACAACTCTTGAGCTTGCTCCTTATTACTAATGGTAGACATGTCACTAGTTGCAATCTTTCGAAGATCATCTGCTAGAAGTGACGTTTTAGTATCCTCCATCACAAGTTTATCACCCATAAGCATCAATGTTTGTATTAGGTTCTCATAAGACTTCGACAATGAAAGAAGTAATAGAAGTGCTTGATCCTCATCATCTAATTTGACATCAATGTCCTTCAAGTTCGATATGCACCTATCAAACTTGTTGACGTACTCCCGAATTGGTGTACCTTCATCCATCTTGCAAGTATACAATTTGGACTTCAAATAGATCCGATTAGTTAGAGTTTTCGTCATGAAGTTCGCCTCCAACTTTGTCCACACCTCCGCCGCCGTTACCTCACCATCAACCAAGAAAGTAACATCTCTTTCAAGGCATAGAATGATAGACGCTCATGCCTCAAGATCTAGCTCTTCCCAATCCTCGTCGGACATATCTTTGTGCTTCTTCTCCTTTCCCGCCAAGGCCTTGTGCAACTTTTGAGAAATTAATAAAATTTTCATTTGCATTCTCCAATATGAAAAATCATTTTTCCCATTGAATTTCTCTATCTCATACTTCCCAATCTTCACCATTCCACTAGTAGACATGATTTATCTACTTGTTTACCGAAAATATTTCAACAAAGTTCACTTGAGAATTTTCACAAACACCTAGTGTGCACAACAAAGCTCAAGCCAACCACCAAAAATCGAAGCTTTACCACCTTGATTTGAGAAGAGGCTCTGATACCAAATTGTTAGGTAATCACTCCTAGAAACATACCTTAACCGGTATTGGAAGCGGATCACTTGTTGTGAAAACCCAAAAAAAAAAAAATAATATTGGGGAAAATGAGATTTGGGGGAAATGAGATTTCCAATATATATAAAAATCAATGTATTTGGATTACTTGAACAAGTCTCAAGTTAATCCCCAAGAAAGAAAAATAGCTTTGAATTTATACCCAAGAAGAACAACCTCTGGTGAAAATTCTCTCCAAGCTCTCCCTATTTTCTCTCAAAAAATAGGACCTAAAACTGAAGGAAAAAGCTGGTATATATAACTGTATCAGGGCGCCCAAGCGCCAAGGTCCTGCCTCTTTACCGCCTTCAGCTAAACTGACGCGGCGCCTAGGCACCCGGAGCTAGCGCTCAAGCGCCAGGGTCCTGCCACTTTTTCCTGTGGCTGAAAAACTTACAAATAGATTAGAGCAGAAAAAGGAAAATAACCATGATGTAATAGTCGTCAATCTTATAAATTGGTGCATGCATATTATGAAAAGAAGTGAACACATAGTAGAAGAGCATCAAACACAGCCAAGGAGAGAAAAAAAGGGTGTGAAAGAAAGAGAGAAAGAGACAGAGAGAAGAAAAGGAGGAAAAAGAGAAAAAGGTGCTTGTATATGTTGAGAGAGTGATTTAAGTTTTCCCACATGGGCACAGTTAAACCATGTAAATTCTCAGTTTACTTGTTTTTCTCTATTGCTGCACTTGTTGCGTGTTTTGGCATTTTCGTCTCAACATTCTTGCTACCTAGTGAACTTTTGGTGATAGGGAATGAAGATAAGAATTTATATAGGATTTATAAAAGATTTTAAGTAGAATTTTGATTAAATTATGTTTGTTTTGATTAGATTAGTATATTATAGTTTTCTAGTTTGACTACAATTAGGTTATTTTTTCCTTCTCAAATTAGGTTTCCTTAGACTCCATATAAAGAGGGTCTATTCATCGTAATGCTTAGACTTTGATAGTGAAATAAACAAATATTGTCCCCCAAATTCTTCTATATACTCTCCCCTTTCATCTCTGTCTTCTCGTTTCTTTATTTCTCAATCTCGTTCTTTGTTCATTATGTTCTATGTCAATTTGGTACCAGAGCTAGTCATTTTCTTTTGATCAAACAATTTTTGTGCAGTTTTGATAGGTGTTCAAATTCAAGAGTTTATTTCAATCACTACCATACACCTACCTACCACCACCGCATCCCTCCCTTAAACCTAACCATCCCATAACAAAAATCAATCAAAAAATAATACCAAAAGGAGCATCATCAGCTTACAAGTACAAAATCAAGCAGTGCAGCCTACTTCAAAGAGCTATTGCATAGCTAGGATATTTATAATACTCCCCACATTACAGTGTTTAGGTTTCTCAATGATTTGGATCTTGAAATCATGTTGACGATATTGCCGCACCTTAATTCTAAGATAAATCTTACCGATAGGTCAACCTATAAGATATATCCTTCCCTATTCGTCAAGCATGTCATACGCTAGGCCTACCGCTCAAGTCCTAATAGTCACTTCCTAAGTGTGGTTGTGTTAGTCCTCATGATGATAAAGAAAATGAGATTTTTATTGTTGAACTTATTAAATAATCTAATATGATGATAGTTTTGAGAATTGTCTAGTATCCCCTCTTAGCTCTTACACCGGCATAGTTGACCATAACATAGTTGAAGAATTACCTTTGGCGTTGTCACCTAATTCACATTCCACATATCTTCGCATTAATTGTTATTACTTACTCGTATGTACGAATTTACTAATAACTTTGTTCAAATGTTACCTCAACTGCATGATATTTCCTTGATTGCCATGTTTTCAAGGTTATTGTTCAATTGCATGCTTTTTCTATCGACATTTGGTTGTTGCCTACTAATTACCATCAATTATTTTAGCTCCGACCACTATTGACCATTTTTCCTAATTTTCATGCTGAAATGAAATATATAATCTATTTAAATAATGAAAATTTTGAGCTTGTTTTTAAAGCCAAATTTAGGCATGGATGCTTTCATGATGATTTTTATGACTAGTTGCGTGTTTTATAGCACAATAAAAATTGAGAGAATAATTTGGGAATGATTGACTTACATGGATTCCTAGTTATAGGAATTACAAGAAATAAAAACTAGGAGGATAATACCTAAACAAGGAAAATAATAGCTAATTAGTTTACCTAACAAAGATACATTCCTAATTTACAATGATTGACTAATTACTTCCTAATTTATAGCTATTCAATCTTGGTAATTGCTGTCAAATATCTTCTTGATTTCCAACACACGATTTTCGCAACATGTAAAGAAACTTTTTGATCACTCTGTTAAAAATAATTTTTTTTAATTGATTATTACACTTAAACGAAGGTTTTGTTTTCAATATAGTAGAATTGTTTCTTTGTTGAGGCACATTCAAGCCACTTGTGTTGCAGTCATTTGATTCTGCAGATTAGTCTATCATGCTAAAGTATTGTGCTTCTCACGTGGATTCCATGGTAGTTTTGTGGATGAGTTGCACGGGTAGTTGCTTCTTCTTTTTTGGAGTTTCTTGTTGATACTTGTTATAAGAAAAATTCGTACACATAGTGAGATTATATTCTTGGGGATGATTTGCAGATTGTGTTGTCGTCATATGGTTGGTTTCGTGATTTGGTCAAGAAGAAAGAATGCCTTCCTTGACTAGAAAGTTAAAGTTTATCTCGCCAGAGTTAAGTTCTCTCTATCGAGGATAAATGATGAGGAATGAAGATAAGAATACGCATATAGATAGAATTTGAAAGTAGAATATGATTTAATTATGTTTGTTTTGATCATATTAGTTTATTATAGTATTCTAGTTTGACTAGAATTAGGTTATTGTCCCCTTCTCAAATTTTGCTTAGATTCTATATAAAAAGTGTCTATTCATTGTAGTAAGACTTCTTTTATTATGAAATAAATTAATACTCTCCCCCAATTTATTCTCTCTCTCTCTCTCTCTCTCCCTCCTTTCTCTTTCTCTCTATCTTGTTCTTTGTTCATTGCATTCTATGTCATTTGGTCTCTAAGAACATTAGGGTGGGATCTTTCTTTAATTCTGTGTGATTCCTTGTATTCTATAGTTATGTCCCAAGTCATTCCTAATTCTTGGTCATCGTAATTCAGGGCAATTCAGACTCTTCTTGATAATTCAGAACAGAATTTCAAATAACTAAATATTATTTAATGGATGAAAATGAGAGTATCTATAACCTTGTACATTAGTTATATGCATAGTCAATCTTCATTTGCTGAAGAAAGTATACTGGTATATTAACTCTAGGAATTATCCTGTGACTGTATGCTCTCAAGATATCCAAATCTCCAAAACGGAAGTTTGATAAGCTTATAGAGGTTTTGCATAAAGTGTACTAGGTGATGGTGTTGACCTAGCTATCGAAAGTGTCCCAGTGGTATATGGGACCCTGGGCTTTGTTTTTTGTGGACTTGATGTCAGATTGAAACTTGACTAATATATAATGGTTAAATGTCCGAATGTAACTGTTGGAAACCTTTGGATTTTGATTCTGGCCAAAAGTCCAAATGTAGCTGTTAGAAACTTTTGGATTGTGATTCTGGCTGAAGGTCAGGTCAAGCTATGTGGGCTGGGTGGTAACTCTTCTTGCATCTATTGGACCTTTCAGACTGGTCGTGAGCAGGCTGGTTAAATGGACCTAGGCTGGACAGGTTTTTGAACTGTTCTCTCAGGCCAAAAACATTTTGGAGAAGGCATGGTGTTAACATAACTTACATTGTATAATGAGTAATGCTATATGTACAAAGTTGGTTGATAAAGTAATATCTACACCAATCATTTCAAAAACGCATTTTTAAATCATTGGAAATCAAAGGCCTCGATTTTGCCAACACTAATTTTGTCAACCAATTTTGTAAACACACGTTGTACAAATAACATAATACTCGTATAATTAAGACAATTTAATAGTCAAGATAGTCCGTGAATACTTTCAAATAAAATGAGAATAAATAAAATTTTAGTTTAAATAGAAAAAAATAAAATAAAAAAATAGGGCCCGACCCATGATAATAATATAATTTATATACTTCCCGATTTGGGAGAAAATATGCCAGTTGGAATTTGATGGTGATTGATACCTTCAACAAGCTGTAACAAAGCAACCATGTGATATTTAATAATTATTTAATTTGGTAACAATAGAAAGTACACATCTTTCATACATATTTGTTGGAGTACTATACGAGATTGCATTACTTTCATGAAAGAAAAATAACCATATGAAATGGATGCTGTTGTCATTTTCCCATTGAGAAGGGTAACGAGGTCAATTGATTGTTATTCCATCATCATATATATAACGGTCTGATCATATTCGTCACTTCATGTATTGCACATTATTGTCAAATTCCTGTCCTTGATCTCTGCACTACTTTTACCTTTTATGCAGGATGAAATCATTCAGTATAGAATTTTGTATTAACTGCATTTACATTTTCAAAATGTGAAGACTATCTGCAGATTTACCAAAGGCAGACAAGGTTCTTATTGTTGAACGAATCATAGACTCCTTGGGGTTGCAAGCAGTGCGTGGTTCCTTAGTTGGAACAGTGGAGAAACGAGGAATCTCTGGAGGTCAAAGGAAACGAGTAAATGTTGGCCTGGAGTTGGTAATGGAACCTTCATTACTGTTCTTAGACGAACCTACATCTGGGTTGGACAGCTCATCTTCACAGCTACTTCTCAGAGCACTTCGGCGAGAAGCACTCGAGGGGGTAAACATCTGTATGGTTGTCCATCAACCAAGGTAATAATATTAAGGGAAAATTTCATCATTGGTTCCCAACCTATTAATATAGTTGTACTACCAGTTCTCAAGGATGGACAAATAATATTCGATTAAATTGTCACGTGGTTTTAATATGACCAACTTTTTGAAGGGCAAAAGCCTTTACCCCTCATAAAGTTGATCCTGTGAGGCCCATTTGATGGTTCAAGATAAATTTGGACGATTTCTGTTGTTTGAGACTGGTTGTGCAACTATATTGAAAGGTTAGTGACCAACAGTACTGCAATTTTCCCTAACAACAAACGGGAATTAATCTTATAGAGCTTAATCAAAGCAACATGACCTTGTCCTGTTTGGAGGTTTATTGTTTTGCCCACTCGACCAAGCTCCACTTAAAATCTTAGCACTGGGACCTATCAATTTGTTCTGCAAAAACAAATAGCAGATACGAAATGCAAGTTGCTTATATTTTCCTTGAGGACAAGCCTTTTGTGTCAATACTTTCTTTGGGTAACTTACTGTTCAATTTATCTTTTGCAGCTACACATTGTTCCAGATGTTTGATGATTTGGTGCTTCTAAACAAAAGGAGGCCTTACTGTCTATCATGGGCCAGTGAGAAAAGTTGAAAAATATTTCGCAGGTCTTGGTATCAATGTCCCAGAACGTGTTAATCCTCCAGATTACTTTATTGACATTTTAGAGGGGATGATTAAAACAAGTTCAAGCTCGGGCGTGATTTATAGGGAACTTCCTGTTAGATGGATGCTTCATAATGGTTATCCTATACCCCCGGATATGAGGAAGAATACGCCTGAACTTGCAATATCCCCGGTGAATATAAATCTAGAAAACGATATACACATTCCTGGTTCTGTTACTGAGGAGCAATCCTTTGCTGGGGAGGTATGGCAAGATATGAAATGCAATGTCGAGAGGAAGCGAGATATGATACGACACAACTTTTTGAGATCAACTGACTTGTCCAACCGGAGAACTCCAAGCACTCTCCTACAATATAAGTACTTCCTTGGGAGGTACATAATAAAAGTTCTCTCTCCGTATAATTTGCTACCTTCAACGCTGATAATTATCATGCTTTTTCTCAATTACCCCCGAGTCATTTTACCTAGCCAAAACAAGAAGTGGTTTAATTACATGTGTGCAGCCATCTACCTCCTCCTAGCTCGTGGGATCAAATGTGAGGATTGCCAATTTGTGTGACAATGGCATACTAGTTCTTAATCGTCCTTGCTTAGTGTGGTATGAGTACTGCAAAAGGGACATGTCTTTCTTACAATAAGAAATTGGTGGCACAACTAATCATGGGATTCTTAACTTTGTTGCTAGAAATAGCTTAATAATTTTTTAATGCTTCCATGTAATTTGAATCTTAGGTACTCAAGTAGTAGGAAATAGGTCAATTTATGCGCAATGCGGGGAAATTATTGTATCTTTTTTGTACCATTTTGGTGGGATGGCCAAGTGGTAAGGTGGGGGATTGCAAATCCTTTTTCTCCAGCTCCTGGCTTATGAGTTCCATTGTAGAACTCAGGCCTAACCATTTAGTATGAAGCAAAATCCGATCCACTTTATTTAATCGAATTGTTAACAGGTTGTTTAACTGCATTCTCAACCCAAGTACTCTCTTCGAGTGCAGGAAACATCTCTCAATGATCTCTTATTAATTGTTTTACCATTCAACAAGATTCCTTTCTGATTTTATCTATGCTTATGACAATCTCAGGGTGGCTAAACAACGGTTTACGAGAAGCTAGAGTTCAAGCAATAGATTATCTTATTCTTTTACTTGCTGGGGCGAGCTTGGGATCACTTACAAAAGCGAGTGATGAAACTTTTGGTTATTCTGCTTACACTTTTACAATTATTGCTGTTTGTAAGTTAATAAAACTTTCAGATTCCTTATATAAGAAATTTCCGTTTGTGTTAAATTATCCTTATGATTCAAAACTAGAAGAATGTTGCATAATGACTTAAATAGCTCACTAAGACATGACATATTTTTTATATGCTTTATTCTTTTTGCTTACATAGTACTATAATATTTTCTACACCTCTGTCTCAATTCTCATGTGGCAGATAGACTTATTCTGATTCATTCCTCCTCCAATCTTAGCTCCACCTGCCCCACCTCTCTCTCTCTCACACGTGCGCACACTTGTATTTCTTGTTTTAATTTTGTTTCATATCTCTTTCTCCAATTTCAGCTCTGTTGTGCAAGATTGCAGCTTTAAGGTCATTTTCTCTCGACAAGTTACAATATTGGAGAGAGAGTGCTTCTGGCATTAGCAGTCTGGCTCATTTTGTTGCCAAGGACACAATTGACCACTTTAATACAGTGATAAAGCCCGTGGTGTATCTGTCAATGTTTTATTTCTTCAGCAACCCAAGATCTTCCTTTGCAGATAATTATATAGTCTTGCTTTGTCTTGTTTATTGTGTAACTGGTGTAGCTTACGTGTTGGCCATCTTTCTTGATCCCGGTCCATCCCAGCTGGTAATTAGTTCTCCTTCCCATAGCTACTATCAGTTTGAGCTCCTGTAAGTATGATGTGTCTCACCGGCTACTCTGGCTTTGTGCAGTGCTCTGTACTACTTCCCGTGGTTTTGACTCTCATTGCGACTCAGAATAATGCAACGAAATATGTGAAGATATTGGGGAACTTGTGCTATCCTAAGTGGGCCTTAGAAGCATTTGTTATTGCAAATGCAGAGAAGTAAGTTCAAAACCCCATTTACCATGAGCAGCTCTTGCACACATATTCAGCACTCTTTTAGGAGGTTGGTGTGATTCATGTTAATGTTATCGCGTTATAAACATGGGAACATCTACAAGGTTAAAAGGTTGTTAGTCGCCGAACTTATAGTGTCCTTCCACTTTGATATTGGAACTTTCTTTTTTGTTTCATTATAGGCACAATGTCTACCATCCTTCAGAAGTAACGGAATTTCTGACTTATACGAGGGAAATGATGAAGTGGCTTAAAATACCTGTTAATGCACTAGTTTTGGTGTCAGCATTGGCAAAAACACTTTTTTCTTATACTAAACTTGTGTATATATAAACAATATTTTTAAAAATAAGCATTTTTGGGCAATCTGAACAATAAAACCAAATGCGTTAACATACCTTTAAAGCCACATCATCATTTGTCACACGAGTCAATGATTCCGTTAGTTTCTATTAAAGGAGTACTAAACTAAATTAAAAATGAAAGTTTAGTGACTAAAATAAAATTAAAATCCGTTGTTTTAGGAAATATCTTTAGGTCTTGGTTCACCAACGTAACATTGAAATTAAAATATGGGACTCAATCTATTACTTGACCTTGAATTTGCAAGGAAATAATTGCATTAAAAAGAACTAGGGAAAGCTAGGGAAGGAATTTCACTTTGTCCCAGATCACCTTTCCAAACTCATCCCAAGTTTTATCCATTTATTTGCACGTGGATTAATGTGCTTAAGATCTTCCCTTGTATGGGAAGAATAAGATTGTGTTTTATAGAGTGGATTAGATAGCGCTAGATGGTATTGATAAAGAAAAAGAAGCTAAAATCTTGTTAATTATATTGTCATTATGTATCCACTATTGAGTACGAAAAATACTAGTCTTGTACTTTATGAATTTACTGAAATTTTCAAACAAAGGGGAAGATAGGAAAACACAACTTTATTTTTCAATCTCCTAGCATATGTAACTTGAAGTCAATGTAGATTTGAATTGTCGATGTTGGTTATCCCGATTTACCCATGACATATATTGCTTCAGGTACTATGGTGTGTGGCTCATTACGCGTTGTGGTGCACTTCAGAAATACGGGTATAATGTACACGATTGGGGACTTCGTATTGCTATGTTAATCCTCACTGGTGTAGTTTGTCGTGCTATAGCTTTCATTGGTATGGTAACTTTCCAAAAGAAATGAGTTCAACATCTTTTTAACTCGTGTTCGACTTTTTTGATGCACAATGCTGACAAGTTTTGAGAGGGCTGCAGTATGATGTACAACACTTGAGAAGTAATCACTGTTAGGTTTTCAGGCGAGTTTGTACTAGGTGACAGTAAAAATTAGAGATTTTTAACATTTTTACTAAATGTTGATATGTCAGATTGGGACATGGTGGATAGGATGAAAGAAAGTTTACTTATCCATTCACTATTTCTATCTTGTCTAGTGTTGTTCAAAACTTTGTACCAAAAATACCCTTAGTGGCCTCACTTCATCCTCTCATGTGGAGACAAATAAACTTCGAATACTTTATGTACACAAGCAAATTGATTTTATGTCAATTGTCGATTTTCTCGGTCGAACAAGTTGGCAAGTCCAGATTGTTGTGCTTTGTCATTAGTACTCAATAAATCATTTTTATATATGTATTGAAATGTAGCATTGAATAACATTGTTGAAATGTATTTAAAGCTCACAAGATCACGTTACGTATCACATATGTTTTTCTATTCACAATTTGATAAAAACATTGAAAATACAAAGTGGTAAATGGTAATGAGCTTTAAATATTCATTTAGGACTAAAATTTGCAAGAAATTGTCTCAAGGAAGATTATAAAAAGCAGCGAGCCCAATTGGAACAAATCAACACGAAAACCCTTAGACCAATTGGCCATCTTCAACAGTACTGCTACTTTATTCAAACATCAAGTTGGTCAACAGAGTAAGAAATGGCCATCTTATGTTAATAATCTTCATTTCTTAAATATTTGAGTTGCAGATCAACTTCTTACTAGCATTTTTATTTGGGATGTTTCATCAATACAAACTTTAGGTCAACTCAAGACTAAAAAGGTTCCGAGATTTATTTTACTGCTTGAGCCCCTGTTTGATTTAGTTAAAAATTTAGTAAATTTTGATAAACGTTGAAGAAATATGTAATTAAAAAACTGATAAAAATTCTAGATTCCATGAAATGTATGATTAAAAATCAATTTTAGAAAAAATGAATTCTGAAAAATGGGGGCCGAGAAAACTTAGCACAAGTTTGAACCATATTCTCTAAAAATTCATTTTTTAAAAAAAAAAAAAAAAAAAAACTCATTTTTAATCACACTCTCCCAAAAAAATAATTTTGCACATAAATTCAAAAAAATAAAAATCTTAATTTTTAACCACACGTTATCTAAAATATCATTATTACAAAACTCACTTTTCTTTAAAAAATGGGGTCAAACAGAGCGATAAACTCCAAGAACTCCAAGGAAACTTGCAAAAATAGTTATAGTTTTTATATTGTAAATTCCACTAGGGGACCGGAACCTTTTATAAGTGCAACTATGTCTGAAACCTACAATTTGTTACACTCGTATCCCCAACCTTCAAAACTATGGCACTCATGCCCCTCAAGAAAACTTAAATTCCAATGTTAATAACTACATGACACTTGCCATTTTCGAGATAGGTTGAAGTAAGAGAGAATATTTCATGAACACTGAGTAATTTTTCTAGTTCAAATTTTTGAATGAAAGTTGAAGTCCTAATTTGGTTTGTTTTGGAATAAAGGAAAATATTTTTGAACTATTAAGGGTGTGTTTGATAGAAAGATGGAAAATGAATGGCAAATAAAATATTTGACAGGGAAGTGATTTGCCTAGAATTTGTTTTAGAGAGAATTGTATTAATGGTGTTTGATTGGTATAATTTTCCACCTAATCCGTTTGGCTTTGTTTTTTATGCAAATGGTTACTTTTTGGGATAATTTTTTTACAATCGGTATTAAAATTTGTTTGGATTGTCAAAAAGTAAAAAAAAAAAATTAAAAAAAATATTTTCATAAATTTTTTATGTTTGTTTGGCTATATTTTTCATGCAAATTGTCAATTAAATTGATAAATTTTTTTACCATTGAATTTAGAATATGTTTCCATTGCCAAAAAGTAAAAAAAAAAAAAAAAAAAAAAAAAAAAACACCCAACAAGGTGGAAAATAATTTCCCACCAAAATCATAAGAAAATATTTTCCTGCTTTTGTGCTTCAAGGAATTGTACATTAGAAATTGGTGGCAAACATTTTCCAGGGCAAATTTGGCTAATCAAACAGCCAAAAGTAGGAACTAGGAAAATATTTTCCTAGTTCCATGACAAATTAGTTGTATCAAACACAGCCTTATTTTCATTTCGACTGAACATCATATCAATTAACTATTTAACGTTCAAAAAGCTTTTCTCCGTTAATTGGTTCACAGTTTTAAAAGTGTAGGCACCATAATGATAAAAGATTGGAGACTCCCGATGAAACTATTGTTTTCTATATAAATATTACGCGTACTACTCTTTCGAGAAAGGAATAACTAATTCTCTTTCTTTAAATCTACTTAGGAATTATCTATTAGGATTTTGGGGTCCATCTTAAAAGGTCAACATTATTAAGAGAAGTAGCTTAAGATCTTATAAATTGACCTATGTTTACATCTTTAATCGATGTAGGATTATATTCCTTAACATGCTCCCGTAAGATAGTGGCTCGTTTGAGCAAACCAATCTTAAAATTCATATGCTTATATTTTTTAATCTTACGAGGATCGAATCGCTCGTTGAAATTTAATGGACTCTGATACCATTTAAAAGCTTGGGGTCCATCTTAAAAGATCAACTTTATTAAAAAAAGTAGGTCAATGTCTTATAAATTGGTCTATATTTACATCTTTAATCGATGTGAAATTATATTCCTTAACATTATTTTCATACTAACAAAACATTTTTTTTCCTGAATAGAAAATGACTATTTTTGCCCATTCAAAGCGCGTGCTAATATTTTTTTACACATCCAAGTTATCTTATCCGATTCAACAAAACATCATTTGACATTTTTGTATAATTAATATGAATCATTTGAATAGTTCTTCTCTTGAAAACGCACTCAGTCACACCTAATTAAACAAAGTCAATTCTCACATCTTCATAAGCAAACACAAGTAGCATCTGCCATAAAATTATATTTTTAGTATTCCACTTCACCATCTTCTTCTTCGTCCCTACCCCTGATAACAGTCCAAAAAACACCTTAAATTTGAAGAATTGTGCCAAAACGACTCGATTATTTGGCTTCTGAATTTGCCAAACCAGCAAATAGTCAACCTACAAGTTCCGATACTGAGTTGAGCTCCCAATGTTAATGAAGAAGCTAAAAGCACTAAAATGGTTCTTCATGCAAGTGCTGATCATATGCAGTTCATTGCAGTTTGTACGGAGCCAAGACGTTCTCGACTATGACTATAATAACATTAGCTCTGCACAAATTGATGACCCTGCTGTTCTCAAGCAACTCACCAAAAAGGTTTATCAAAGTTTGTCAGGTGTCACGTCCAATCTTATCCATAGCAATATTGCTAAACGGGCCACCTTCTGTGTTACAGACCCGTAAGCTTATTGTCATCATCGTCGTCGTCTTCTTCTTCTTTTTTGAATTGCTTCAAGTATAACATAAATGATACTTTTTTGTTGCAGGGAAGATGATTGGAATAGATCTTTTAATTATTCTGAAAATTTGGATTTCTTGACTAAATGCATTGTCAAAACTAAAGGTATGAATTTGGATTTCTACATGTTATTTTTTTTAACAAAACAAGATTCGAGGGAATGAATATATTATATATATTGTGTGTCTTGTTGACTAGTTTAAGATCTGAGTTCTATATTATATACATACTCGACATTTCCTGCATTTATGACAACATGCAATAATTTCTCGTCTAGAATTTGTTTTTTCAAATTGGGTTACTTAATTATTCTGGATTTCTCTCAACAGGAGATTTGCCCAGTCGATTGTGTACAGCAGCAGATTTGAAATTCTACTTCAGTAATTTCATTGCAGGGAGAGGCACCGCCGCCACTTACCTAAACCCCAATAGGAATTGTAACATAACTACTTGGGTTTCGGGTTGCGAGCCGGGATGGGCATGTAGAGTTGGCTTAAATCAAAGGGTTGATTTTACAGACTCACTTGAAATGCCAGCTAGAACCATTGATTGTCAGCCATGTTGTGAGGGTTTTTTCTGTCCTAAGGGTCTTACATGCATGATCCGTAAGTATCCCCTTAATCAATACATTGTTTTCTTGTAATGTTGTTTGATGATAGAAAATTAGCAATTGATTGATGTCATTTGCAATGATTTTCTATGTTTTACAATTTTGATATTAAAATGTTAGCACGTGGAATGCAGCAATGCTGCTTTAGTATACATAGTCAGCACATTGATCATAGTTAGCAATTCTAGTTCCTTATGAAGGTGTGACAATGTATATCGGCACTAGCATCAATAGGGTTTCTCTTGGGTTTTGATATCCAATAAATCCTGGACGATGAGGTTAAACCGATGTTGAATAAGTTATATCGACGGAAACAACTTGGGGCCATTTGAAACAACTTAATTGAGTTAATGTTGCTCGTCACCCAACACTATTGGATGGTCCTTGGCTTTGCATTGGTTGGTTATGTGTGGTTTGGATTGTTGGCCCAATTACCTCTTTGGTCCATTTGTTAACCTAAACTAATCCATTATATATACAAACATTCCCAGCCATTTTATGGTGTGTTGGTTTTGTGAGAAAGAGAGAAAAAATGTGAGTTTGGCCGGTTTTGGTTCTCTTCCTTGAGGTTCCAATTCCTACTCTATTTCCTCTTCCTTTGTGGCTTGCAAACCAATCACCAAGTGTCTCCTTTGTGGGGTGAAAGTTGTGGGTTGAGTCAAGCTCGGTTGGTGTTTGTTTTGGTTAGTTAAACTGAGCCAGGATCAAGATTTCTCCAAGATTTTAGCGATAGTTTCAAACCTTTGAATTCACATGCTAAGAGGGCATATGGCTCTTGGGCAAAGTAGGAAATAGAAAAAGGAAAAACGACATCACTGTTGCACCTTTTGGCTTGGAGGAAGAAAAAAAGAGCTTGTCCTTTTTACATGGCAATTCAGAGGAAGGACCATATTAGTTTTTCTTGGGTAGCCAACCATGGAATATGCTGATATTTAACTTAGGATGCTATGGAATACAAAACAGCAAATGGCATGTTTGATGAGGTGATTTAGTGTGAGGTTATTTCGAAACAATATTAGTAAGAAAAAAGAAGCTAAAAATTTGTGTTGTACTGTTCAATATTATCTAGTTCTATGTACTAAACATGCAATGACAGTCTAACGGAGAACACCTTGGGTCCAGTTCCAAGTCACAAAAGTACCCAGCAGTATATTTTTTCGTATGTGCATGCATGTAATATGGCGAACATGGACTGCTCCACCTCGAATGAGGCATATTACATGCATGCACATGTACTAATTTGGTGTTATTAAGCCCTGTTAGTGTTATCTATGAGTTTTGTTTTTCAAATGTTTAGTTGATTTTTAATGATAACTAAGCTATTGCATATGATTTTCTGGCACTTGTGAAGCTTGCCCATTGGGTTCCTACTGCCCACTAGCAACGTTTAATGTTACCACGGGCTTATGTGACCCGTAAGTTCATATTCTTACTAATTCTTTTTCTATTCCTCTCATGTACGTATTGCTTGTTCAAGGTATTTATTGATTGATCACTGCAGATATCTTTATCAATTGCCCCCGGGAAAACCAGATCATAGCTGTGGAGGGGCAAATATCTGGGCAGATGTCAGTAGAGGTGGTGCAATGTTCTGTCCGGCAGGATCATATTGTCCAACAAATACAGAAGAAATCTCTTGCAGCAGCGGGTATTAATCTTTATCCTTACTCTTCAAGAATCAGTTGAGTACAATGTTGTTGGTTTCAACTTTGGTTTAAAGAGAGACAGAAAATTCCAAACATTGAGCTTTTATCTGATTAGATGTACACTTTTAGGACTTTTGAGTTATAATTTCCCTGCTCTGTACCCTTTTCTCTCTGTTATTTTGATGCTTAAAAATAGTTGCGGCTGCTAAGATCTTGATGTCAATTTTCTTACTCACAAAATTTCAGGAATTACTGCCGCATGGGCTCTACATCTCAGACGAGTGAGTCTCTTATTGCAGCGTGTATAGTTTCGTATTTTATGGTCTAGCACATTAAAAAGTTTTCTTGGCAAATGATTAAAAATATTTTTTCAACCGATGAATTTGCCACTGATCAATTTTCTGCACCTCTTGCTTCACTAATCATCTAACACAGAAAAATAAACTTTCAGGTTGCTACAAATTGACTTCATGTGATTCCAACACGACTAGGCAGAATATTACTGCATATGGTTTAGTGCTAATTGTAAGTATTTCCACATAAAGTGTATTACCGCCAAATACACGCTTTGTGGCTGCTTTGGTGTTCTTATGTTTTCATGACACGTTGCATGCGAAGTCCATCTAATCATTTGTTGAACATCGATGCTCATTAGAAGCCAAAAAATTGGACAGGTAGACAATGAAAACAAGTAGCACATTTTTATTTGCCATACTTAGGATTGCGAACTACCAAGAAGAGGCAAAGGGGAATTCCAGATTCTGATGTAAAATCAAATTTTTTCTCATTTGTTCTCCACCATATTTGAAAAACTTCTAAGTTCCTATTACTGAGATTCGCTAAATGGAATACTCTCTCTTTTCGCAGCCCTGTCATGAGTTGAGATTATATGTTAATGTAATTGATTAAATCTGCCATCTATAAATGTTAAAACTATACAATAGGAGGTTTGGTGCAATATCTTCACCTGTGGCATTTATACTCTTATTTTTGACATTCTTGTTGTCGACAAGAGCAATCGCGTGGATCATTCATACTCTGATTCTAATCTCAGTGTTTGACTGACTGATTTACTGCAGTTATAGAAGAATCTTCATATAGATAATTTATTACAAGTCTCTTCTGATGCAACCACAACCAATGGCTCAAGATTTCCTCTCATTTTTGCAGGCTGCGACAAGTACTCTGTTGTTCATCTTCTATAACTGTTCTGAGAAAGTTATCATTATTAGGGAAAGAAGATATGCCAAATCAAGGGAAGTTGCAGTGAGAAGTGTAAAGGATAAGGCTCAAGCACAGGCAAGGTGGATAGCTGCAGCGGAAGCAGTTAAGAAGAGAGCAATTGAGATGCAATCTCAACTTTCCCGCACGTTCTCTTGTAGAAATATCATCGTGCCTAACGAGCAGGTTATAATAGTGAAACAAACAGAAACTGAAAGGGATGATTATTTGCTTCACTACCTCCAGCCTTACAATTCTAATGCATCTCAGCAACTTGATGCTGCATCTGAAGGAAGGGAAACAGAACCCCATCATCTAAATGAGATTGAAGAATGTTCTGGTAGTTTCAAAGATTCAAATGTAGACATCAAAGGTACAGAAATCAAGAAAAAATCAAAGGAGAAACATATTCGTACAAATACACAAATTTTCAAGTTTGCATATGCTCAACTTGAAAAGGAGAAAGCTCAACAGCAGCAGAACAAGGACCTTACCTTCTCTGGAGTGATTTCAATGGCAATGAATATTGAGAACATGAGAAGACCTATAATTGAGATTGCATTTAAAGACCTTACCGTTACTCTGAAACAAAAGAAGAAACATCTTTTGAGTTATGTCAATGGAGAAATCAGGCCTGGTCGATTACTGCTCTCATGGGTCCATCAGGGGCTGGAAAAACAACTCTACTTTCAGCTCTGGCTGGAAAAACTGTTGGTTGCACAACAACTGGCTTGGTTCTTATAAATGGAAAGGTGGAATCAATCCGCTCATATAAAAAGATTGTTGGGTTTGTGCCACAGGATGATGTTGTGCATGGAAATTTAACCGTAGAGGAGAATATATGGTTCAGTGCAAAGTGCAGGTAATTAAATTCTCTGTTATAGTTATTATATATGAGCACCTTCAAGATAAACACACTATTAGTGACTTAAAATTTTAAATCTAAGCCAACATAATATATAGACATCATTTCTAAAAGATTACTCATTCATAAATCATTATGATATTAACAAACACACAACTTTGTATTGTGATACAAGAGAAACATTGGAAGAAATTATATCTTCTTGACCAGCGATGCTTCCATCTCCATGAATGGATCCAAAAGAACACCGGCAACAATGCAACTGCTCTGCTTCAGTTAAATCTAGGTTAAGGACTGCTTTGCAATAGAAGCCTTCACAAATTTCTGCACAAAGTGAGAGAAACTATACAAAAGGGAAACTGAATAACAGATGTCATAGATTCAGGAAATAGGAATAGAATATGTACAGTGACTTTTTCGATGATACATAAGGTGGGAGTGGGAAATATAGCAACAATGGCAATTCAACGACGAACAAATTCTTTAAATTGTCGTTGTTAATCATGTCCACATAGAGCAAAAGCAGCCTTGAAATCTTCTATAGACATACCAGGGACTTTTTAGGCTTCCGACAATGACATGTAATGGGCTCGAAACTCTTGAACATAATCATTGTGTTTCTTATGTTGCTCCTGGCATTACTCTTTCTTGCCAAACTATCTTCAGTTTTAAAGTCACTTTCTCTTTTATGATTTCATTCTAACAAATGTTTGTTTTTTGAAATGTTTGAAGATTGTCGGCAGATTTGTCAAAGGCAGACAAAGTCCTTGTTGTTGAAAGAGTCATTGAGTCTTTGGGGTTGCAGCCAGTACGGAGCTCTTTGGTCGGAACAGTTGAGAAGCGAGGCATCTCTGGAGGACAGAGAAAACGTGTAAATGTTGGTTTGGAGTTGGTAATGGAACCTTCTCTATTATTCTTAGATGAACCCACATCGGGATTAGACAGCTCTTCTTCTCAGCTCCTTCTTAGAGCACTAAGACGTGAAGCACTGGAGGGGGTTAACATAGTTGCAGTTATCCACCAACCAAGGTAATATTTAACTCTTGTTTCCTAGATTCTCCCGAAATCTATTCTGTTTATTTAATCTAATTTGGTTTTCTCAGATATCAATATGAACAATCCAAATTCTTCTTCCTTCACTATTTTAGCCGACGTTTGACAAAAGAAAAGATACAATGAGAGTGTTTCTTGTGGTGACCTTTCTCTAACAGCTGTAAGATTAACTTTTAGCCTTATAGATTCTGACTAGAAATCCAGGGACTCAGAGGTGAAAAGGAATTCCTGCTCATTGCTTTCCAAATGGGAGCCCGCTTATTCCAGCCTTAATTTTATTGTTTTAGGCAGCGTCAACCATTGACATCAAGAAAATGCTTTCTTTGATCAAATTTGTCACCATAATGAGGAGTCATCTTAAGATGTAGGTAATGGTGCGAAGAATGCTCGTTCAATGTACTATAGAGATGATCTACATCATGAGAACTGCTCAAACTTAGCTTAATTACTGTCAGAAAATGATGTTAATAACTGAATTTGGAAGTCAAAATTCTATGCAATGTATTTTCTTCTTTGTGTATTTTACAATAATTAAGATTCCTGGGGAAATCATATATTTATGTATTGGTAATATTATTCACTATTTCTTGAAAGCTTGATCTCTGCCCAGATGAACTATATAGCCTATAGAAAACATGAAAGAAATAGAAGAGTTTGCCCCACCCATGAGTAAATATGCAACGGTAGCCTCATTATTCTGTCAATAACTGAGGGATCACTTTCCTTTTGCAGCTACACCTTGTTCAACATGTTTGATGATTTGATACTTCTAGCAAAAGGAGGTCTTACTGTTTACCATGGGCCAGTCAGGGAAGTTGAAGAATACTTTGCACATCACGGTGTCAATGTCCCAGAGCATGTTAATCCTCCAGACTATTTTATAGATGTTCTGGAGGGGATGATTAAACCGAGCATAACCTCAAATGTTAGTTATGAAGAACTCCCTCTTAGATGGATGCAACATAAAGGTTATCCTTTACCTCCAGATATGCAGAAGAAGTTTTCTGCGCTACTTACGCCTGAGGTGAATGTCAGTTCAACAAATCAAGGAAACTCTGCTAGTTATCAGACTGAGGAACTATCCTTTTGGGGAGAATTATGGCATAATTTAAATTACAAAGTGGAAGCACTGTGTGATGTTATTCAGAACAATTTCATGAGGTCAAAGGACTTATCCCAGAGAAGAACTCCTAGCATTTTTTCCAACAGTATATATATTTCCTTGGAAGGTAACTCCCTTGGTCAAAAGTTTCCCCTCTTACATTCTTGAAGAAGTTTATCCCATCATACATCCTCATCTTATTTCAAAAACAGCATATGATGGTACTCTAATTTCCCCAACAGAATTTTATTGCACTTTCTGTGTTGTGTTGACCACTTCCATTGCTCCCCATTTGAGTGAGCTAAATGTAGATCAATTTCAATTCAGACAACTTTGACCGCAAAGATAACTTATTTACTGCCTTGAGAACTCTAATTGTGTAGCACTTTTTTCATTTGATTTTATTAAAGGCTATCTTCTGAAAGAATGTCTCGAAACTTCAATTAAATAGTTTTATTGAATACTGAATTTCAAATTGTTTGAGAATGTGGATATTCACACAAAAGGACACTTTCTCATAAATTTTAAGACTCATTAACTAGGGGAAATGAGAAAATTCTAAGCCATTTAGTACTACACAATTGTCTACCTAGTATCACACCCTAGCTTCCTCATGCAATGATTTAGGACCAAACTGTTACTTGAAGAAGTTGGGAAAGCTACCTTTTTGGTCTTAAAACTCAATTTTTTCTGTGACTGATAAATTGTATTTCTGATATTCTATGTAATCATACCCATCTCAGGATTACTAAGCAGCGACTACGGGAAGCTAGAATCCAAGCAATAGATTATCTTATTTTGTTACTTGCTGGTGCCTGTTTGGGATTGATTGCTAAAGCAAGTGATGAAAACTTCGGTGCACCTGGTTATATTTACACAATTATAGCTACGTGTAAGTAGAACAAAATTTAATTGTTGAATGTACATCCCAATTTTCTTTAATAGTAACCTGGGTCTCATCTTGATTTGTCATTAATACATATTCTCTTCTATAAAGTTTATAAATTCGATAGGTTCTCAATTGTAGTTTTAAACTTGATACTTTTAGAGTTGAATTGGCTTGTATAAACTCTTTGTTGTGTTTTCACTCACATCTTTCTTTCTTTTAATTACAGCTTTGCTATGCAAAATTGCGGCTCTGAGGACATTTTCGCTGGATAAGTTGCAATACCGCAGGGAACGTGCTTCTGGCATTAGTAGCCTCGCTCACTTTGTCGCGAAAGATACAGTGGACCATTTCAATACACTGATTAAGCCAATGGTCTACCTCTCAATGTTCTTTTTCTTCAGCAATCCGAGATCTACCTTCTTAGATAATTACATTGTCTTGCTCTGCCTTATTTATTGTGTAACTGGTATAGCTTATGCGTTGGCCATTTTTCTTGAACCCGGTCCCTCTCAGCTGGTAATTAGCACCCTGCTCAACAAGGCTTTTACTTTGTCCATTTCATGCATGTTTGGTACCTAGTATTAGAGAGGACTGGACAATATAACCAGACAAGATTTTAGCTTCATTTTCATTATAAATATATGCTGTCCACTCCTCCCTACCAAGCATGCATTTTACAAGTTAGATATCAGCTGTTCTGACTTATTCTTCCATATTATGCAGTGCTCCGTTCTTCTACCTGTGGTTTTGACTCTCCTTTCAACTCAGCCGAAAGGTGGTAAATTTATGAAGATTGTGACAGACTCGCTTTATCCAAGCTGGGCCTTGGAAGCATTCATTGTCTCAAATGCAGAAAGGTAAGTTTGACTTCCCTTCTCCTTTCCCTTCCATAAACTTGTGATTCAAACCATTCTGTAAATTTGGGTATGAACTTTCCAGGAACTCAAATTGAGGACGAGGGAGTTTTTTGAGATTGATCAATCAGAATTTAACTTTTATGCTCATTTAAAGCCACTGATCTTTGTTTTAAGGTTAAGTGTGAGAAAATATGCAATTATAATCCTATTGTGCGTCTAAACTTGAAACAGCAGTTGAACCTTCTTTAGTCTCTCGATTGGATACTAACAGATTTACATTTTTGTTACAAAGTCTAGTAACTGCAACCTCAAATTCCCGACAATGTCTACTTCTCTTAGGAGAAGGATTGCCATTCATACTTAATTCTTGTAAAAATATCTAAAATAGCCCTTATGATCCAAACACCTTGTTGGAAACTCATTCTCAGCTCTCTTTTACTACTTGGTCTTCCTTGTGTTTCAAATTTAGATCATTTTAAGGAAAAGTTTCATAATATTGAGCATTTGAATGGTGAACACTCAATGTCGAAGAACTAAGCACTAATCAAAATAAATACTAAATTTTATATGGAAATTATTTCTTAACAATGAAAATTCAAGCATTGGATGCAAATGAAAAACGGATCCCTAAAGAGTCCCTAAAAGAAAAGGCTGATTATTTGTACTGAAGATCGATATATCACTAGATCTTTCCTTTCTATCTTTCACGATTGATTTAGTTACATTCCTGACCGTTTGAGTCATTACATAACTTGGGTATCATAAGCTCTAGTGTGAAAATTTATTTAATGTGTGTAATATGAAATTATCACTTCTCGTATCTTACAACGATGCTTCTAATTTCTTTAGTAGCTTAGTCTTTTAGATGAGGTAATTCAAGTGTGATATTTAGCATATTATTAAAACATTTCTTGTTTTGAATCCTCGGGAAAGAAATGTGAAACAACGGCAGTTTAATATGTGAAAGTGGGCATATCATTAATTACTTTTCACGTGCAGATACTATGGTGTATGGCTTATACAGCGTTGTGGCGCACTCCTTAAAACTGGCTATGATCTCCATCACTGGGCTCTTCGTATATCCCTTCTGATGCTTGCAGGCGCAGCTTGTCGGGCTTTAGCTTTCTTCGGTATGTTAACTTTACAAAAGAAGTGAGTTCAACCTTCATTCTACTAGCACACTGTTTCACTGCGCAAAAGCATAAACTTCTAACAATGCTTGACATGGAATGCTGATCAGATTCTCAGCCAACACACAGTAATGACTTTTGTAGTTATTGTCATTAAAACAGATTGCTTTGTTCCCGGGATCTATTAGAGCCAGTGTACAACTCGATGAACTTTTTCTAAATTGATAGTCTATGCATTCGTTTTTCTTCTGTACGAAAAAATAAGGGAAAATATGTATAGATCTTTTTTTTTGTGAATAAAAATAGGAAAATATTATTTGTACACTCGATATACACCCACCTCACAAGAGAGAGGGGGTGTCCCAAATAAGAAAAAAGGATAATTCACGAATTCCTACAAGTTACTTCAATTTCCATTTTCTGCTAAGTTGTGGTGCAGGTATGATTACTGAGGTGAATCATCGAAAGATGAAATGATAAGAGCGAGTAATCTTTGCTCAATATCGGAAAGTTACTCGAATTAAACGTCTACCAGCCTAGGAAAGGAATACAAAATGCTTATTTATCTGTTGCTACACACACTTTGTGTTAAACCAATTAAAAACAACAGAAGTCCAATGAAAATATTATATTATCGTTCCTAGGATGAGACTACATGCATCTCTTCCAGAATAACAAGACACAAATATAAACGATAGTGTGAATTGCTACATTTTCCACATTTTCAAGATTCAAACTTCTTAAAATTCAAGATTCTTCTTCCCCGCAATATCCTCGAGAGTTAGATTTAAAGTATCAACTGATCCTTTCTTTACTTCCTCCCCACGAGCAGCCAAAAACTCCTCAACGCTACCAGGTTTTCCAAACCACCCCAATCGATCAGCGATCAGGTGCAGATTATTACATCCATCACATCTAGCCACCACCACGCCTTCATCATACGATTCACGACAAATTGTCTTCACAGATCTGGTATCACAAACTTTGCACGTAAAAATCATGGCAAGATCGTGTCTTCCAGATACCTTCAAGTTAGATTTCACGCTGTGTTTAACAGTGATCTCGTCATTGATTGAACTTGAGACAGGATTCGTTTCACCTGCATCATCCTTTGAGCAGCAATTTTCATTTTCCTCTGGAGATTCAACAGTTGGCCTACTGACTCCTCCATGCGTCTGAAATCTTCTAGTAAAATTTTCATATCTGCAGAAGAATGAGTTTGCAGAGAAACAAAAATCCCTGTGGAGCTCTGCAGTAAATTGCAGAAAAAAAAAGGTGGATCAATTACGGATATAGTTTTTGTATTTGGAAAAGAAGTTGAAAGCTACAAGTAGCATCCCATCCCATCTATACTACTTTGTTTTTCCCCTAGTAGTTTCTTTACTGGCAGTAATATAGCCATACTAAAGTTCCACATGCTCAAAAGCAACTCTGCTTTCTTGATCACACGATTGCTTTCGTTCCCTGACAGGACCTTATCTCATATCCACGGAGGTTAGTAACTCTCAAAACATACATACATCTAGAACCAAAAGACAACAAATATACTGCTCAAAGGGAAATGGGGTTTCAAAATAATTAAGCTCCATTAATCATTCACTTCCACAATTAACATTTAGCTGCAAACAAATTCTAATTATTTGCTTTCCATTGCTGGAAAAATAAGCAATTATTTTCCACTTTGTAATGAATTGTGAATGATTTCAAAGATAAAAGTTTTGTGTGATATTTATTTCTCAATACAACAAGCATTGTCTCATACTTAATTGGGTTCAGCTGCATGAATACTTTAAATCTTCCAAAAGTCATGTCCAAAGTTAAACCACAAAGGCTCAGTTCTTTCTAATTCCATAGTCACGTGTGATTTTATGCTGCCTGCATCTGGGTTTACCATTAATATTAGTTTCATCAATTCTCCTAATTCTGTATAATGGCGTTACCGAATACACCCGAACCATGTCAAAATATTCTCCAGCAGTTTATCCACGTTTGTTACTACCTTAGCCAACTCAAAAATATGCTCATTTCTTACTCCAATTCTTCTTCTTCTAATACCAAGCATCTGCCTTAACATTCTCATCTCAACCATCCTCACTATATCATTAGTCTTATGGAAGCCCCCACAGGATATCGCCAATCACACAAAACCTAAAAGGTACTTCTCCACTTTACACAACCCAGAAGTGAAAATAATTTGTGCAGATTTTTTTTTTCTATTTCCTCAGCATTTTCTCCGATGATAATGTTTTCTAGAAACAATAAATTTCCACCCTTCTTCTGATCACGGATTCTCAATTTCTCACTCCATTATGTTCTCACTTCAACGTACACTTCTTCTCCATAAGAAACTGACAAAGTTTTATGTTGGTTGTTGTACTACCAAAGTAACCCTCTCTCTCTCTCTCTCTCTCTCTCTCTCTCTCTCTCTCTCTCTCTATGTGTGTGTGTGTGTGTGCACACGCTGATGAGTATCATTTTGCTTGAGGATATTATACTCTTGAAAAGGTAAAACACAGAATAGTTCTCCCTCTCTCCAATGCAAAAACAAGCATTGAGTCCAATTATAGGATCTTATTCTCTCTTGCTTTCTTCCATGCCCAAAAAAATAAGAAAAATAACTTCACTCAAGTAATGGAAAGAATAGTGCATCCTTCTAAACATAATCAGATATACGTTATATGCACAGTACACACATCTATCTTGAAATTTTGAACCTAGGAATATACACAACTATAAGTGCGAAAAATCAACATGAATGCTTACTTTGTTTTCTAATTTCAGGCAAAACAAAGGAGATAATAACATATACAATATTCCTTTCATACTCTGTAGAAGACTGCAAAGCAATACTCAGAAAAAGTATGAGCAAATGAACTTTCCATTCAACGAGCTACCTTCTCTCGAGACGATTTTATACCCCCTCCATTTGCAACTACAATTCATTTTAAATTAATTAAATCCAAAACTCTGCGTCTTTCAAGCAAAATAAGCCCTATGAACATTAAATTACACTCGAATCTGAGTAGGGCTTCTATTAATTGAAATCACAAGATCAGAATTCCGAAGCAAAAGAAAACAAGAAACAAAAATTCTCGTGTCAACAATAATCAAAGCTTCCGAATTTTCACCATAAATATTCTCTCCTATAGTTCAGTAATACCTTTTTTTCCGGTTTATTTAACTGGGCTTCTTCGATTAAAATGTAAAGAGCGAAACGAAGAGAAAGAAAAAGAGATGAGTTACCTGTAGATAGGGCATTTTGGGGGAGTTTAGTAGCAAGGAGAGAGAGAATGCGGCGTTGAGCTAGACGAACCGCCATATCTAGACGCACTTCTTCTTGCAGAAAAAGGAAGCTTTTGGCGACTTGGGTATCAAGATTTTGTAGCCATTTTAAGTTGGAAAAACAGGGGCACCACTGCCCCCAGGTATGTGGCTGAAGGGGTGGAGAAGATTTAGTCTCTCTTGTAGCTGTCGGATAAAGATTCGAATTTTGAAATATGAATGAGACTCTTGATAAGTAAGAGTTAAAGGACAGACTTTTACCCTACACTCTTAAAGGCATAATTTGCAATTTACCCCTTCATCAAAATCTAGAACAAATGAGGACGCTAATAATGAGACATAATAAAAAAAAAAAAAAAAAAGGGCACCACTTGGCACCTCCTTATTGGAGGAGGGCTGTCGATGAGTACAACCGACACCTCACCCCCACTCCCAATTCTGCTATCTTTCCTTTTACTAAAAAATAGTTTGATTGGAACAAGACGTTCAGTGATTTGTACTTATCACGAAATCATTATTTTATCACTTCAAATTTTATATTTACACCCTCATTTCAACATTTTTTTTTTCCATGGAGTTGGTCTTTTTCATCTCATTTCGTCAATTCCTTCCGTCAAATATGGATAGTTATTAGTTGGTCTAAAAAGTCTCAATCATTTGTTTTTATTATGCAAAACGTTCATATTATTTGTCTTCATTACGCAAAAAGTCATTATTGTCTATTTTCTACATTAAAATACTTTAAAATGATTAATTTACCCTCCTCTATAAATAAATAAATTGAAAAGAAAAAATAAATATCTGCAATCAAAGTCTTAAAATTTTCAAATAGTGAAAACGAGTTCTACTCAAAATAATTTAAAACATATTAACAAAAAACAAAAATCATCTTCCAAACAAATTTTTTTCCCCCTCTTATATGTTTGAATTAGAACACTTAGGATTGGAGTTTGAATTAAGATCATGAATGAACCCTTTAATGGAAGAAGAAATTCCATCTTTAGTCATCATTTTGTGGGAAGCTTGAACAAAATCAGAGCAAAATTTAAAAGTTAACGTAGTTTGTATGTAATCAGTAATAAGAACGTAGAAACATTAATTTGCTGAAAATAGATAGAACTTAAAAGAAACTCTCGTAAGTTTGCTAAAAATAAAAAGATATTGGAACACAATTTGATTACAGAAAAATAGTTAAATCCCTAAATGATATACCAATGAGATGAGGAGAATGGGTGGTGGTGACCAAATGACAAGGTGCGAAATTGGATAGAGAGGAAGAAATATTTTGTTTTCTGTAAAAAATTTTGTTTTTCTATTTTTAATTATTTTCTTACTTGTTTTAAAATACTTTTAATTCTCTTTTTAATTATTTTGCTGGTGATAGAGGATGTAGGGTGGGGGTATATTGGGTTAATTGAAAAGATAAATATATTTTCTTTTGTTGGTATGTTTTAAATTGTTTAACGTGAAACTCGTTTATACTTTTAAAAAATTTGGAGCTCTAGTTGTAATTAATTTTTTTATATATATTCTTTCTTTCTTTTCTATTTATTTATTTAAAGATGAAGGTAAATTAGTAATTTTTCAATGTTTTAATGGAGAAAATAGATGGTAAAGACCTGTTTAGCAATGAAGGCAGACAGTAGAGACTTTTTGCACCAGTTATTCGTATTTGACAGAAAGAATTGATGGGATGAGACAAAAATGAATAACTCCACAAGAAAATGTTGAAATAAGGGTGCAATTGCCAAATTTGAAACGATATGAACAATTTGTGCAATGAGTGCAAATGATGATGACGTTTTGTGCTAATTACCTAAAATAATCCTACTCTCCCTCGTCTCACATGCATCACCATCTAGACACACATGTTTAAACAAAAAAATTAGTAAACTCAAATCGAAATCAAGGTTTTGAAAATGTTGATTTAGATTTCGATAGTTAAAAACTACTTGAAAGTAAACTAAAATGTTCAATGAAATTTATTATTATTATTTTTAAATTTACTTGCTTTACCTAAAATATATTATCTATTAGACCAATTTATATTTCAACAAGTTTACTTGCTACTCATTTTCTATTGATTCTTTTGTTGACCTATGGTTGATTATAACTTTAAAGTTTTGATTATAACTAACAAGTTAATCTTGTTTGGTAACAAGTTGAATTCAAGTTATTATAATTTTTCAAAACATATTATGAAAAATTGATCGATGATTGTCAAAAAATCAAAAATTATCATTACAAATCAAATCTAAGAAGGAAGTCAAGATCGAAGTCACACATTCAAGAATCAAAGAGCCAAACTTCGAAGGAAGATCAAATATTTGTTCTCTTAGACAAAATATAAAGGTACTAACATTTTGATATTTGTTAATGAATGTTGAAGCTCAAAATCCTTCTATGCATTAAAAAAATTGTACATTAAGCCCCTGTCTGTTTTTTATTCTCAACCCAAAAAACTTGATTTTGGAGTCGTTATTTTCAAATGGTGGGACCCACATGTGAAACAATGAGTCCATTGTTGCGGCTAAGTGAGAAACAAACAGTTGGAAAATTGATTTTTTTGGCCTCCAAAATCAATACCAGACAGCCTGTAAAAGTCATTTGAATATAACGTTTTGATCAAATATAAAAAATGACTTTTAAAAAGATATTTTGACTTGAAAATTATATTTTTATCTTGAAAAGTTAGTTTAAAATATCTTCCCGCACTTACAGATTTTTTTTTTTGACGTTTTGAACTCTATAAATATTTTCACTATTTCCATTCTTCATAAGAGATTCAAGAGTATCAAAGTGAGATATTTTTATTTTGAGAATTCTTTGAGCTTTTTCTTTGCATTCATTTAAATTGTTTCTTCATAAAAACTTTGATTGATTCGAACTCTTTTATCATCATCATCAAAAAATTTCATCCCTCTTTTTTTACTTATAGTTATTTCTATCATTTATAGAAGAAAAATATATTTTGAAGAAAATTTTTGAACTTACATTGTATCGTTTCTCCCACTTTTCCATATCAAAACTTTGATTTATTGAATCAAACCTGTACAATCATAATATTTATCAAAATTTCACATCTCTCTTTTTATACTTAATTTATTATCATTATTCATTAAGATGGATATTTTGATGAGATTTTTAAACTAACAGTGCATTTATTTATTTTTCATCTTCTCATTGAAAAACTTTGATTAATTGAATTAAACTTTAAAATCATTATATTCATCAAAGCTTTCTCATATAACACTTGAACTATCATTTATTGTTATTCATTGAAGTGTTAGTCTCTCTTAGTACTTAATTCATTTATATCATTTATTAAGAGAGAAATTTCATTGTAAAATCATTTATCTAAACTTGTGGATCGTATTGAGGTCCTGTAAAAGCCTAATAGTATAAAAATTGATGCTCATTGTTGTAAATTACCGTGTCGATCATATTAAGGTCCCGTAAATCTCAATAGTGGATCATATCGAGGTCTCGTAAAACTCAATATTATATAAGGATCGGTACTCTTTGTTTGTAAGTCACCGGAAGTGTTGTAAAGGGTTGGATTGTACCATAAGTCAATCAATATAGTGAAAAGACATTGTTCATGCCGAAGAGCTTGGTAACGGAGGACGTAAATTATTGTTTCGGATCAAACCTCTACAATTATATTATTTGCAACTTCTCTACCCTTTTACTTATCATTATCTTATTGATTTTTTTATTTGATTGATCTACTTGCTTTTATTTACTTATGATTATTAATTGATCACCATATCATTTGCTTTATTGATTTAAGTTTATTTTTCCAAAAAAAAAAATTAAAACTCAATTCATCCCCTCTTAGTTAATTATTCTTGGGCTTTCATCCATATGGAAAAATAATTTATACATGATAATAGTTTTCTTATCTAAAGTCAAAATAATGAATTTGCAAGTTAAAATTTTGTGGTTGAATCTTGTTTAATTTATTGATTTAAGCTTGTATTTTGACAAATATATTAGTTCTATAACATTTATATTTAAAATATTTCTATTGAATGAATTTTGAACTAATATATCTATTTTTTTTATCGTGTTTGAAGATATGTTATTTTTGTGTGGCTAAAACTATGGTTTAAAACCAAATCAAACTGCAAAATAATAGTTTTTGTTTGAAAGATGAAATTTCTAGTTTGATTTGGTATGGAATATTCTCAAACTGTTTCGAATGTTTGATTTAAAAATATTTCAAAACTCAACCAAATCGAACCGTGTTTACCTAAATTCGCATCCCATCATGCTTCTCCATTTATATGCTCGAAGGGAAGGCGAAAAGAGGCAGAGGGGTAAAGGTGTCCACTTTAATCAGAACTAAACATTCCAAGTCAAAATTGAACCGAAACAGGTACCGATTTGGTTCCAAATGTCCGAAGTATAATAGATGATTTTGGTTATTGGAATATTCGGATAAATTTACCCGACGTCAAGCTTACTAAAAGTATGTGTAGTGAACAAAAGAAAAAAAAAAAAAATAAATAAATAAAATCTCTTTGCATAAATTTAGAAGGTTGAACTCTTTTTTTCATTTTGTCAATGCACTTTGATATTTCTTAAACAAATTTCTCATTTTTAAATAATTAAAGTTGTTTTATTTTTTTTGTGCATAGATTTAACCACTATATGGCCTCCATTAATTTTTTTTTCTCTCATCTTTTTGATTTCACAATTTTTAATAAAATAATATTACACGTAAATCTAAAATTTTCCCTTCTTATTCAGAAAAATCACTATTTTCAAAATACGTTTTTCATTCTTTCCTCATTAAAATGGAGGGCAAACAATTACTTATTTTTCTTGAGCGTGTTAGCATGAATTTATTAGCACTCATTAGTTATTTTGCTAATAGTCCCTGCAATTGGTGTATAATTTGACGTTGGAAGTTTTTCTAAATGCATATTTGATTGGTGATTATTTTTTAAGAGTAACGCTATATATATAAATTAAGGATGATCATAATGTGAACTGATATTAAATGATAAAGTCAATTAAACGAATCTCATATTTATTAAAAAGTTTGAAAGTATAATTGTAATTTGTTCTTTAATTTGTATTTATTTATTTAAATATAAGGGTATATTTGTTATTTTACATTTTTAAAATTAAGAAATTGGATAAAAATGATTTTTTTTTTACAATAAAAGATGAAAATATGGGTAAAAATATCAAAAATGAAAAATAATAATATTTTACACAATAATATTGAAATATAAAAACATTCCGTCCTAATCACCCAAAATATAATCATTATACGGGGGGGGGGGGGGGGGGGGGGGGGGGGGGGGGGGGTGGGGGGGGGGGGGGGGGGGGGTGGTGTGGAAGGATTAAATCATTTGTACATGTTGACTTATCCTTTGGATAATCCGACTCTATTGGTGTTCTTACATGGAGTCGGGACTTACTTTTGACAAATGTGTCACACTCGCTTTCAATGTGAGAGAAATGAGTAGGGCCGGATAAACAAACGAGTAAATTACGGGCTAGGTGTAGCAGGATTGACTGTGGAATGAAATTCTGCAGACAGTGAATTGACCAAAGCATCATGCAGTGAAATGACCAAAAGATATTCACATGGAATTGACCAAAGCATTATGTAGTGAATGGACAAAAAAATTGACCGAAGATTCTGTAAAAGAAAGTCTGCGGCAGTGAATGGACAAAGCATTCTGCAGTGAATTGACTAAAATCTCATGGAATGTGATTGTGGCAGTGATGGCTTTCGACGGTATTAGTTGCGACAGATATATCACAAATTGAATTCCACAGAAGATGCAGCAGCCTTGAATTATAATGAATGTAGGGTCATGCTTCTTTGCGGGTTGACCCTGTCCCTCATGACAAAGTGGTTTAACCCATGAATGTATATGGAAAAATTCACAGGTTTTGCTGTTCGTACATCGAGCTTGACAGCTTGGTGTACAGGTCCCCTCAAAAGAGGGGAGTTCGCAAAATTTTTTATTGGGCGTAGGGCCCTCTCTCTTGTGAGAGGTCTGTACAACGAACTGTTATAATCCAAAATTTACGTATCGTCAAATTAATTTTGATATACGTCATATAGATGATTATACTTAAAAAATTATTACCTTCATTAGATTTTCAAAATTTAAAATTTTCGTATTAATAAAATATTACAAAAAGAGAAAAAGAAAATAAAGAATAGAAGTCAATTGACTTGTCTGTCTTTTATTGGAATATGCATGTGAAACAGTCCTATTGCAATTTTTATCCGACGACAATATGCAACACATTTTAAAGATTATCTTTAAGATAAATCTCCCCCAGTCAATTGCTTATTCAGTTATTTGCGTTTATTTTTTCCAAAATTAACAAATTTAAAATAAAAAAATTGTCAATGATTGATAGCGTTTCAAACCATCCTTTTAACGTTGTGTTAGGGGCCCACAGTATAAATTAGTAAATGCAAAACGAATCAAGAGCTTCATGGTATCTACTAATTTTGAGTTTACACATAATATTATTTTATGGAAGAAAAATAAATTTTGAAAAAATGTATTTTAAAAATAATAGAGCCCAAACGGCGGCAAAGTAACAAAATTTAGGAAAATGCTTTGTATAATTATTTACATGATGTTTAACATAATGATGTGACGTCAAAATGTAAGTCGAATAGTTATTTCATTAATGAGATTTTGAATTGATAAATTATTATGTAGAAGTAGTATAACCCCAAAATTTAAAGACCAAAAAACCGACAAGAAAGACATTTTATTTGTTGGTATCATCGGGGTACCAAAGAGACTGTTAAATCCGTGACCACGCCCATTTTCTCACCCCATTTCTTTGATTCCAAAAACATTCGTGAAATTCGACCAGCCACCCGCCCCATATCAGGCCGGTTATCAGGATCATCCACAACACAATCCAGGGCCAACCCTGCCAATTTCTCCACCACCGCCACCGGGAAAGAGTCCTTCAACCTCCTGTCCACCCACTTTCTTATCCCTCCACCACCACCCGCCACCGCCTCTCTAGCTGTTTCCACCACCGATATCCTCACATATGCTCCAGTTTCCTCATCAACCCTATACCTAAATGCCTCCATCCCGGACAATAACTCCAGAACCACAACCCCAAATGCATACACATCACATTTCTGCGTTGCAATCCCACTTCTCTGAAATTCTGGCGCCATGTAACCTCTCGTCCCCTCAAACTTGTTAATCTTACTATCCGATCTCTTAGGCTCGTTCAACTTCCCGGTCTCCCTCACAATTTCACCACAGAGCTCAGCGGTACCAAAATGGCAAATTTTCGCATTCAACGTTGTCTCAGTGACAATAATACTACTACTCTTTATATGATTATGCACAAATTCAAATCCCAGTCCAGTACAATTATGAATATAATCAAGGCCATGAGCAATATCAGAACAAATCTGAATACGCGAAATCCAGCTAGACAGCACAGTAAAATGCGGGTTTTTCGCATTTCTCAAACAGTCAGCAAGACTAGCCCCTGAAACATAATCATAAACCAAGTATATATAATTACCCGAAATTGAAGCCCCTTTCAATTTCACCAAACTGGAGTGATGACTCCTGCAAATCACAGAAAGATGACCAATTAACTGCGAGGAGTCCAAGTGGCGCTGGTTCTTCCACTGGAAAACTATTACATCCTGATTCCGCACACTGCACCTCCAAGAAGTGGAAGAGGAGGAGGATGTATACGGCTTGAGCAAGAAATTGCGTGTTGAGGCGGAAATTTCTGAAATATCATAGATATGAGGCTGCTCGGGGAGGATGGATTCCCGGAGGCTTGAAAGAGAAATACGGCTTGGTACGGAGTATTTCCTTGAGTCTTTATTGGAGCTTGAGGTGGAGGCTGTGCTTGGGATCATGAAACTGTTGGTGCTGGTTGACGAGTTTTCTATTGATGATTGCTGGGATTTCTTGGATTTTCTTGATGCTTTTGAGGTGGTTGAGTGTTCAATCACATCTGCAATCATTTTCTTCTTGGATTTACACATGGAGAACATCAACCAGAAAACAGAAAGAAAGAAAATGAAATGAGGGGTTGTTTTGCAAGTGTGGAAGTGGAAAGGGGAGGTGGAATTAACATATAGGGCGGTGGGCGGTGGTACTAGGTGGTGGGATGGATTAGTTTGGCCCAATCCAAGGTTTTTTGTCAGCTGATTAAGGAAGAAGACGAGGTCTCAGGCATTTGGAGGTACTTAGTGAAGTCTTTTTCTTTCGGGTAATTTGGTTTGACAAGCTTCACCGTTGTTTATTTCCCCGCTTAGGAAAATTACTTATTTAATAATAAAATAAAAATTACTTTTACAATAAGTATTTTTTTTATGTGTGTGCCAATATGCTTACCTGAACTAAATCGGCTTCCATAATTGACGATAGAAAATGAGGAATACAACCAATATGTTTATTTTTACATAGGGATGTCAACGAGTCGAGTTGAATTGACTCACACACCGAAATTTGAGGTCGGGCTCAAGGTGCAGGCTTTCTTCAAGTTGAGCCAAGCCAAGCTTTTGCTCCGCAAAAAAAGAGGCTCGACCCAAACTTTCGGCTCAAGCTTCTCCGAGCTGAGCCGGCTCGAATTTTTTTTTTTGGCTGCATTTTTTAAGGCAACAAGCTGCTGCCACTTTTTTTTTTGAGCTCGCAGGCCGGCTCGGGCTCTATCCGACGCCTAAAATGGGTCGGCCCGAGCCTCGAGCCGAGCCAGCCAAATTGTCATCCTTATCTTTACCCCAATCAAACAAAAAGAAAGTATTGACTTTTTGAGATATTTTATAATGGTAATAAACTATCAAGAGTCACAATTTACACCAACAAATAATGAAACTATATTATAAAATTTATGCATTCAGTGCATATAGAAAATCTTAAGTACTTGAGACTTTGCACGATATGAAGGGAATCACGGTCGATCACCGTAATCTTGTACCTATGTTTTTTTTTGAGAAATATAAGCTCATCTTTCTAAGCAATCGTTTCAATATCCTCAACTCATCCACCTAAGCACCTGTTTAAATTTCATGTCCCCAGCCCTGTTTGAGTAGCAGATCTCAGCTTCACTAATGCTACCTAAATATGTATCTACGAGTCAAATGACCTAGAGGGTAGTTGTACTGTTTTCTACCAAGAAACCGAAACCGAAACCGCCATTTACAGCCAACACATGTTCTGCACCGCACCCAGATTATCAACCAAAGAGTTCGGGCTCAGAATACTCCTTGTACCCGTCTGTACAAGAACCACAAACCCAAAGAACCAGACCCTAAAAGATCGATCAAAGTAGCGGCTTCAATAGACCACAATCTCAACCAACAAATCGAACACAAAGTCGAGTAACACGAAGACAAAGATCACACAGACCGAAGCCTAAACCAGAGGTTTAGATTTCTACAGCAATCACAAAGAAGAAGGTGAAGTTGGAAGAAGTCACACAGAGAAGAAGACTCTCGAAGGAGGCGAGTAAAGAACCGAATGAAAACCCTACCAAAATGAACGAGAGAAGGAGTCTTTATATCCACTTACCACCACCGTCGATCTAGATCCAGATCAATGGTTCAGAGTCACTTACTAGAAAGATCTAATGGGTCATGGGTCTTGGACCGGGTCTTGTGTTATTGGGCAAGGGGAAATTAAATTCCAGCAGTTGGGCCAAAGCCCGTTTCATCACAGCCCAGATTTGGAAGTAGCATCACAGCCCATCAGCAGTTCTAAAGTTTCAACTATTAGAAGTGGGCATGTCAAAACTTGCTCCTCAAAATTGCGTCTTTTTCCATATTTTGCAAACTGAAATTGAATTTTAACACATTAAACCGCTGTGATTGGACGAATTCGATGTTTTTACTTGGAAAAAGGAAAAAGATAATTGAATCAAGGGTGGTTATGAATCAATTATTATAGGCTTATAAACACATATAAGTATATTAATGGGAGAAATGGACTGTGAAATTCCTATGATATTTGTAATGGCATTCAACAATTTGATTGGAGAGTCCTAATTAAATTAAAAGCATGGCGAAAATTAAGCGAACAATCGGAGTTTTGAAGATGCTTTTGTATTATAAGGTTAAGGGTAGAAAAGCATTATTCATTCCTATAAGTAAATCTATTCAAAAATAATTGTTTTATTTTTGTCCCTAACTTTTGAAAATTTAACAAACTTACCTCATGTTGACTGTTTTAATCCAAAAATCTGTTAATTTATGTACATGACTGTTAACGAAATATTGTTTGATGAAAAATACAGCAAGTGCACAGTTCGTTAACAAGTAGTAAAATGGATTTTGAGTCTAAGTATCGTTCCCATAAAGATTGTACTAGTTCAAATTCGAATTAACTTAACCTTAATTGAAACAAATGAAGTTGTGATTTTTCTAATAAATTGAATAATTTACTTATGAATGTAAGATTTAAGTTAACTAAAATCAATGCAATGTTATAACTAAATGCAAATTTTATAAAAATATGATGATGAAAAGCGTACTAAGATCTCCAATCCCCTTATATCAATCATCTTTAACTCTGAAACTTATAAATTTGATAACAAGAGTCAATTAATATTCCTAATTTATTTAACAATCTCTCTCGAATAGAATTAAACATATTTTTACATATGACCCGACTATATTTCGATAACGGATGCGAACATATAAAAATGCATTAAAAAATTATGAATACTTAACAATCGGAATCTACAATAATTGACACAATGTCTAATTTATTTTCAATCTTTCGAAAGTAAAACAAGCCACGAAACTCATACAATTATTGTGCATATAATTGTAGAGAGAATTAAATCAATGTCAAGCATTCATTAATTAAAAATATGTTTTAAACATAAAGAAGAAATAAAACTCGAAAGCTAAAGGTTTATAATATAAGGTTCATAAAAAATCTAAGCACAAAATAATTTAGCCTAGCATAATATCAAAATTTGACAGAACGTGATTAATTCCCGCTCAATTGTTGATGAATTACAGTACATCAATTTGGAGTTAATTCCTTTGTCGGTACCGTCACGTCCTTAAGGTTTTTTTCGTGTATGTGCGTGTATTTTCCTTCCATTTTTCAGCCCCCTTATGCATGTATATGTATCTCTAAGCAACTGCCCCTTTTTGTAATTCTCCTTTCTGTCTGTGTGTGTACATGTTTAAGTGTGTCAATTTGGTTAGTCAACTTAGGTCGCCCGTGATTTGATCAAGAAAAAGTTCGAGTCGAGCCCTATTTTGGGGTGTCAACTCGAGCTTGCGCCAGCCCATGTGTATCAACAAGCCAGAGGTGTCGAAAAAAATGCAGTTGTTGCTTCCTTTTAAGGCAGTAGCAGCTGTTGCTACCTTTTACATGTAGCTATTTAGTTGTCTGTGCATTTTTTTTTAAAAAAAGAAACATAAAATAGAAAAATGCAACTGCTACTACCTTAAAAGGCAACGCAACAGCTGTCGCCTTTTAAGGCAGCAACACGCCGCCTGTATAAGGCAGCAAGCTACATAGGCAGCTAAGTAGTTGGTTGTGTATTTTTTATTAAAAAAAATGTGAACCGGCTCGACTCGTTTGCACTCAAGCCGAAAGCTCGTGTCGAGCATAGATTTTTTGGCCGAGCTTGGACCAAAAAGAGCTTGAATCATTTTATTCGAGTTGAATCCAAGCCTCAAATTTCGGCTCACGAGTCGACTCAATCCGACATTTTGACATCCCTATATATGTCCTTGCAGTCGCCTTTGTATGCGTGTTTTTCTTTTTCTCCGTTTTCTGTTGCAGTGTAAATAGGTAACCAATTAATTTGTTTTTTTAGTTCTATTCCCGTCAATTGCCAATTATTAGTCCAATTAGAAAAGAATCCAATTCCTTTTCATCCTATTGCAAGTCCAATTTCAAGCCCAACTAAACGTCACTTTCCCTTCAAGTCCCACTTCTTCCAAATAATGCAAGTTAATCCTTAATACAAAATTATTTGTGTAGCCCATGTTCTCTCTATTTCAAGTCAAGCCCTTTAATTTCTCTTTATGTGAATACTAATCTTTAAATTTCCAGCCAATAGCCAATTTGTCCTTCATCGTTTTCCAATTGCTTCACACGAGTCCATAACTAAAACAAAAGAAATTTAACCCAAATTAAGTAGATATTAATAAGTTGACAACGTAAAAATTTAATAATATGGTTCGGATACACGCAGAAAATGCACCTATCAATGAGACAATGACCATCTTGTCATTTAACTTAAATAAATTAAAAGAAAACAAAGCAACTGCAAAATAGAATCAGCAAAATAAAAAATAAGCAGAAGACCAAAATAAAGGAGGAGAATGCTATAGTTTTCGACCCCACTGGTTCAGGTTGGGGCGACCTCGCCGGGTTTTTGGTATTTTGCACACTTTATTAGGTTTTGACATAGGGATGTAAGCGAAAATCGTCAAACCGAAAAATTAAACTAAAACCGCATTTTAGAAACCGTCGGTTTGATGCCACGTGAACTCGTCAACGAAATAGTTTTGAACCAGACCAAACCGATCAAAAACGATTTAGTTTATGTTTGAAAATTTTAATAGCGGTTTAAAACCAAATCAGACGAGCGAAAAATATATAAAAATAAAAAAATGATTTTTTTTTGTAAATTCATCCAAAATTCCAAAAAAAAATGTAAAATTCAATAATTTTGTTATTTGTGGGTACTTTTTTCAATTTGTAATTTTCTACAACATATATATATATATATATATATATATATATATATATATTATAATTATTATTACTACTCAATAATCATAACTCAACTGTCAGCTAAGAACGAATCTATAGTGCTGCATCAATATTTAAATGAAGTGGAGGCATTAAATGATTTAATGAAAGTTGTGACAGATGATTTATATTTTCTATTATCATATTTTTGAAAATTTTCTTAGCTGTGTAGTATCTAATACTATAATGATGTAATGAGTGTATTTGTTTGACTATGCAGATGACGAATAATGTGAGACATCAGTTGATGTTTGAATATATGTGAGAAACTGAATTTGTAACAACATGTAATGGTAAACTTGTGTAATTGTTATGTTTAGATATTATAAATAATTGTTTTATTATTGTGATTGGTTATTCTCTCTATCTAATCAGTATTTTTTTTTTTAGATTTGATGATCATGAGGTCTTGTTGGACATCATTATATTTTTTGGGCCTTAAATTTAATTTAGTAGACTTGTATTATAACGTTATCGTAACGTCATTAATTTAAAAAATGCGAACAAAAAACTATGTTTTAATTTATTATGATATCACTTTGATTTAATTGATATTTAAATTTATAGTATATATATTTAGTTTGTTTTAAATTTATTGTTAGTAAGATATAAATATATATTGAATTCAATGAATTAATAGCATAAAAGTAGACAGCCAAAAAAATATACGACAAAATCGACAATTTAAAATCGGACCAAACCATTAGATTTAGGTTTGAATTTTTCTCAAACCGTTCAAAATGTTTTAGTTTAGGTTTGAGTTTTTCCCAAACCTGTTTAAACGATTTGATTTAAAAATCTATCAAAAATTGATAAAATCATACTGCTTACTCCCCTACTTTGACACACCATGAATCTTCTCTCATTTCAAAGCAAGCATTGTTTGATGAGCATTGTTGGGGGTACAACATCGTGCACAGCCCTCTCACAATAGGAGGTGAGCCCGCGGGCTCCATTCCCTATTAGGGGGTGCAATGCATCGTGCAGTACAATTAAAAAACCCTTGTTTGATTTGGGGTCTACCACATCAGTGGTCAACAACGAAGGTGAAAAGAACAATATTTGAAAAAAATAATAAAGTTATATATTTGTTCAGAAACTTCTTTAAATAAAAATAATCAACTATTGTACACCACAAGTAAAATAGTAAAGAAAACAAAAATGAAAAAGATAGAGAATCAACAACCTTCGATTTAAAAATAAGTTAATCTTCCATTATAAAAAAAAAAAAAAAAAAAACTGATAAATAAAAAATATTTAAAGAATAAATTGAAATCATAGGTAACCAACCCATACGCATATATACAAAAATAAAGTAACGTAGAATCCAAAATGGTCTTTCCAATGAATAAGCGATGAAAAATAATTATGCTCGAATTGACTAAAAATAAATTAATAAACTTACATAACTACAAGGTCGCCTTTTCTGAACATTTTGCAAAACTTTCTTTGTAAACGATCATCCATTCAACCTTTACAAAACCGCTTATATAACCTTCACCAATTTTTTAGGTTAAGCAATTAGGGAGAAAATGGTAGACTACGTGACTTCCTCTGCCTAGCTTGATCAAGACCTACATTATGCTACACAATTGAAAAACAGGAGGAATTGTCTCACGTTCATGAGTAGACCACACAACACCACCCTGAAGGTCAGTTGAAAAATCTAGTCTAACTCGACTCACTTTGTGTGTCCCGTTCAATTGACATAAAAATTAAGAAACATCTTCACTTCATGTGAATAACATTACTCTTCAATGAATACAACACTTTTACGTGACAGTACAAACTGTCAAGAAAACCAAAACCAGCTCTCAAATCTCAAAGCAATTTTTGCCTCATTCCTCTTCACCACCTCCAAAGGGTCATCACTCTACACTTTTTCAGTTCCCAAAGCCTAGGCCCTATACCCTTACAACCCAACCGCCTGTCTTTTTCCTTAATTCCCTAAAATACCCCTACTACCCTCCCATGGCACTATCCTAAACTTACCCACGTTCTTTCATTCCCAAGACAACCCCTTATAGGACTACTACTGTCTTTTCGCATTAACTTTTCACCTATGCCAGGACCAACACCAGGCCTCGCTCAGCCGCTTCCTCCACGTTATCAGCACCAAAAACTATAAGCATGCATCTCTATTTATATATATCTGCGAGTGTCCGTGTTTCTTGTTTGACTCTTCGTTTATCTTCTTATATGCATAACTTACACGTATATATATGTATATTCCATTGGCTGATTTCTAGAGTGATTTTATAATTCTTTTCATCTCCATAAAAGGGTTCAAAAACCGTGCAAAACTACTAAACCTGCAGCTCTCTTTCTGTCTAAAATGGAGAGTGATAATCTTGGCAACTGTCCAGCAGGGTCCAGATGGAATCCTACAAAGGAGCAAATGACCATGCTAGAAAGCTTGTATATGCAGGGTGTAAGGACTCCAAGTGCAGAACAAATTCAGCAGATTACAAATAGGCTGAGGGCTTTTGGCCACATTGAGGGCAAGAATGTTTTCTATTGGTTTCAGAATCACAAGGCAAGGCAAAGACAGAAACAGAAGCAGGATAATATAGCTTCTTTTAATCGGTTTCTCCATAAAAATCCAGTTTTTCCTCCATGCTGTAGTGGTAAATTACGTAGTTTAACAGCCACCAGTTTACGCATTTAATGGATCCATATATATCTTGATTATCATGACATCTTTTTCTTTTTTTAATGCATTAAGAACGCGTCTATTGTGTCGGACTAGATATCACAGTACATGATAACAACTTCTTTAACTTTAATTTTGTGCAGTGCTGTCCTATATAATGCACTGAACATGCCCCAATATGCAGTAATGATCTGCTGTTGTTACATTCTTATCATGACATTTTTTAGTCATTCTTCATGCGCCACATTGTGTACATTTGATTTTTATTAAACATTATTTGTTTGTTTTGGTGTTTCCAGTTGTTTGTAGTCCCTGCTACATACAACCACCACCTCAGGCTGATATAGGGTTGTACTCAAAGTCGTCCCTACTTGGAGGTTTTAAAAGGAGACTAATCCCAGAAAACGACGACAAAAAAACAAGCACCCTGCATGTCCAAAGTACAACAGAATCACGCATGATTTCATGTCATGTGCAGAGGACAAGACTCAAGAAACACTGGATTTATTTCCCATTCACCCAACAGGTATTTTAAGAGCAAAAACAGGGATTTCTACAAATGAAGAGAATTCATCCCCTGGTACTTCGAGTTCCTCTGAAAATGACACTATTTTGGGTAATCAGGGAGGAAATTCTGGCCAGAATTTTTTTGACTTTTTCTGTGGAAATGGCCCTTATGGAAGTCACTGAGTTCCAAGATTTCAGCAGTACTGACATTAATCTGTGCTCTGGGGTGGAATTGATTCTTATGAAGATTGAATAGAGTTAACTTTTGCTGTTTTTGGGCTTGATAAATTGAGACTGAAAAAGGGTTCCCTTATTGCCTTGGTAGAGAATGCTTTTGTAGAGAATATGACAGCCTTTTCTTGTCCACTCTCCCTATTGTAATATGGTTGAAGTTTCAATTTCTCATGTTTTTTTCGTATAGTTACTAATATATTTGACATGTTTTGGTGCATTAAATAAAGCAAGATTCAACGGGATGGTGGGTCAGGTGTATCTATATTAAGATTGTGTAACACAAGGTCTCTTTGTCCTCAAATGAAAAATTCTCAATGCTTTCTCAAGTCGGTAATAGTTGAGATTTGCTGTCCAAAATTTGTTGTCCACTCAATAATTGACACATCATTTTAAATTAACATATCCAACTTGTCTCTATCTATCACTTGTGCTTAACACTTTAATGTGAAATTAGGTGAAACTTTAAGTTACTAGGGCTCAAGTGGACTAGTTCTGCACTATAGACATTCATTTTGCAATCTGAGTCTAAGTGTCGCTAATTAGAAATTCATAAGATTAGCTAATAAACATAGCAAACTCCCGAAAAGTCAAGAGACAACTACCAGGGAAAATCTAACAAATGGTAGGGCCTAATGAAATTAAAATCACGTCGCCTAATTTACAAACTTAATCATTGTTTAAGAGAATGATCTAAAGATGATTCTAGACTAATCTTTTCAAGACGCAACATTGAAGACAGCATATTACTGAATACTCAAGACATTTCTAGGCTAATCACCGGTGCGCACTATAGGCAAACAGACCAATGTAACCCAATGTCAAACTACAAGCTTTTCTAACTACAACTAAATATAAGTTATTGATATAAGAATTACATATCAATGCTCGACAAAGAATCTAGATTGAATCATTCCAATTGAGTGAGTTAAGAAATCGCTCGAGCAATTTAATCATGTAACAACGTGTTCAATATTACATACATATCAAAGCACTTGATTGCTATAGTTCCAATATGAAAATGAAACAGAAACTCTGGTTAATTACGTTCTACTTCTCATGCATAAGTAAAGCAAAACTCATCCTTACCATTACAGGACATAACATTCCAAGCAACACTTGCAATAGTAATCTTATTTAGCTTTCAGCAATATATGTGAACTTAACACTGCAATCCAACCAGTTACTCAACACTCAGAATAATTCAAACATAAAATAAGTGAAATAGTCATCAACAAAATGACACTAACTTCACATAATGTTAACAAATTTTGTCAGCTAAGTTAAATTGCCAAGAAATAAATTTATTTTGATTAAAATTCGGTTCATAACATCGTGCAAACATAATCAGCAGAGTACAAAATACTTCTCCATATCTCAACCCCAAAAACTACCAAGAAATGGATAAAATCCTCCAGTGATAGTCATGAAAACAAGGGTAAAACTGTAGTCAAATCAAATGTTAATATGAGCATAAGTCTGAAGGGCGTCACCAGTGAGCCTACAGATTCTCCACTCTGGTAAAATCTGGGCCCCCATCTGCTCGTAAAACTTAATGGCATTCACATTCCAGTCCAGTACCACCCATTCCACTCTCCCGTACCCCATCTTCGCCGCCTGAGATACAACTGCCGACAACAGTATCTTCCCCAGTCCCTTCCTTCTGTAACACTCCCTCACAAAAATATCCTCGATATAAAATCCGGGTTTAGCTAAGAATGTCGAGTAATTCGGGAAAAACAGAACAAATCCACCAACAATCACATCATTACCCAGAACAGTGACATCAATAGCCTTACTTTTAAACATTTCTCTATCAGGATCTTCAATGGGCACGTCGAGGTGGATCGATTTCAGAATCGGGGTAAAATGTGCATTCTGTGGCGTGGGAGGAAATGGCATACAAGAAAGCTCGAGAAGAAAAACAGTAAAGGAAGTAAAAGGCGGAGGAGAGTTTTCGGGAAAGAGAGTATTGGCGAGGGATTCTGAGGTGGCTTCGAAGAGATGGGTGAGGCGCTCGAAAACAGCCATTTCGTGGATTAGCTTGTGGATGTGGGGGACGTCATAAACGGTGGCGAGGCGGATGCGGGTGAAGAGAGTGTTGCCAGAAGGATCAGATTCCGGGAGGGTGACGGAAGCGGAGGTCGGTGGAGGCGGTGGAGCTGCAGCGGCCATTCTTGGTATTCGAGCAGCGATTTCTGGAAGTGGGAAGGGAATTCTTGTTAGTTCCTATTCAGGAAAGTGGGTAAAATGTTTGGGATTTTTAGGGTTCTACGTGTAGAATTCAGAATATGTACTGTTTGGATATGAGGAAAGAGTTATTTAAACTAGCGCTCCTTGAAGTTTATTCAAGTTACTACTTGCTCATTCAACTTCAATTGATTACTCAATAATCATTAAACTATTCATTAATTTACTCAATGGTCACCATAGCCAATTCATTCTATACAGCTACACAAATATGTGTATGTGACAGTTGAAAAAGTGACGTAGCATGCAAAATATGTAAATCATGTACACATAATTTTATTTTATATTGGTAATAAATTCCATGTATCTTCTCCAAATTTTTAATCAGCTCCATTAAAAATCTCTATTCCCAAATCACCTTTATCCCCAATTTATCTTTTTCCCCAAATCCTCTTCTTTATCTGAAGATTCATGTGCTTCTTCTTCTGTTTCCTCCACGTGTTCTTTTTCTTTTTCGTCAATGATTCCCCAAAGATTCCATCATCATCAAATATCCGTAGTTTCCCTCTTTGTTGAGGAGCGACAGAGGTTGTGGTGCATACGACCGCAATGGGGATGGAGAATCGAGGCTTCTTTGTGAAGGTTACAGAGGGTCGAGGTTTATTGGTGGAGGTTCGGCTATTCTCGAAGATTGGTCTTTTGCTGTTATTGGAATCCCTATCTTCTTCGCCTTTCGATCCAACCACAGAAAACCTCACCATTTCCTTTAGTCTGTAAAATTGAAATTGGGGATTTATGATTGTCTACTGCAATTGAAGTGGAGGCTTTTTGTTACGAAATGGAGAAGCCAGGAAAACGATTGTGTTAAATGAATTAAAATTGGTAATTAATGAAATGCGTTTTTATCCTAGGTGTCGTCCACTGACGTTGTATGTTACCACGTCATTTTTTTCACCCGCCACGTAGACATTTTTTGTCTAGTTGTACAAATGAAATCATTTCAGTGAGCATTAAGTAAATTAATGAATAGTTTAATAAGCATTTAGTAACCAATTAAAGTTCGATGAGTAAGTAGTAATTTGAATAAAGTTCAGTGAGCACTTATTTAATTGACTCTATGAGGAAATTAAAATGGAAATGTAATGTGACCGAGGGATATGGAAAGGAAAATGAGGGGAAATTATTGGAATCTTGCTAAGGTCACACAAATTTAACTTTTAATAATTATATAGATCTCTAACATTTACTCGTTATTGCACTTATATTCCTAATTTTTTTTTTTTTTTTTGTAGTATTTTTCGCCTCAACCTCTCATTGAAAAATGTTAAACAACCCACTTAGATGATCACTTGTTTGACCACACCATCACATGGGTGTGTGGATCCTGAGGAAATAAAATAATGTTTTTCCTCCCAATGTATGTAAATGTGATCATCTAAGCGATCAAGTAAGAGGGCACTATAACATGACTCTATTTCATTAATGCATCTTCTCTCCTATGACGCTTCCTGTCAAATATATATATATATATCGGGACGGTTCCTCCTACCCACTAATTTGACATTGACATTTGACAAACAATCATGGTCTTTCATTTAATCAAATCCAACGCTCAAAATTTATCTATTATAATACTAGAGAATTCATAAAACAATCTCCAAACGCTCCTTATCAATCCCTACAATATCTCCATAACCATCGTGATTTTGGGTCAAATTTAAGAACCATGATACTTGTACAATCCCGGTTGACAATCACTCACATGGGAGGGGGGCCCACGATGAATAAAAATAACGTGGACCCTCCTTCATGTGAGATGATTGTCAACTAATGTTGTCAACCGGGATTGTACAAGTAGTAAAATTTCAAATTTAATAAGGGTAACTTCATTTATACGTGTACGCGACTTAGTTGCTGTTCAAGTACGAATCCAAAAACCATTTTGTCGTCCAAAATCTTCATAGTATGCCCTTGCTTCCTCTGCTGTCTTGAATTTCATCCCAACGTAAGGTGCTCGGTGTTGTGTTGATGATGATCCAGTTTCATCAGTTTGAGACATATCTATACAATTGCCACAACTAGTTGCATCCATCTACAAAACAAATTTGGAAGAATTATTCGATGATATTGACTGCAAAAAATTACCGATAATCAAATTTATTGTTGAATGAGTGATACCTATATATGTTTTTAAACAAATTTTACAATACTTAATTTTCAAATTATTTTCAGTTGAGCTAAATTATAACATTTCAGCTTTAATATAATTCTCGAAATGCTACCAGATGTAATGCTTGGGAACAATTTCTAACACATGACACATGAAAATAAAAAAAATTACAGAGGGGGAAAAAATCAAACTTTGAATCAATTACCATAAACCGTCCAATGATGTTCTAAAGAGTCTATTTGAGGGATCTCCAAGTTGTAGTGGAATTGATATATAGTGCCCTGCACAAGAAGTCTCTCAGTCGACCAAATTTTTAATACACTAATGATTCAAATACAGAAGCAGTACAACCCCTTTTGTAAGATGAGTTTTGCATCACAGGTTTTTGCAGGTTTGGAGATTCAATCGTGCCAGAGAGAAGATGAAGGGAATGGAGAATGGAATAAGATTGACCCAAAATCACAATAGTTATGGAGATATTGTAGGGATTGATAAGGAACGTTTGGAGATTGTTTTATGAATTCTCTACTATTATAATAGATAAATTTTGAGCGTTGGATTTTATTAAATGAAAGGTCATGATTATTTGTCAAATATCAATGCCAAATTAGTGGGTAGGAGGAACCGTCCCGTGTGTGTGTGTATATATATATATATATATATATATATATATATATATATATTATGAGGGCATAAAAAGATTGATCCACCCCGACCCCACCCCCACCCCCCCCCCCCACCCCCACCCCCAACATATTTAAACAAAACAACAAATACCAAAATTTAACAAAATATTTGGATAAATACCATCATTAATGACAAGATATGCATAGATGGTTGAGGATAAAAATGAAATGAGAACGTGTAACAATGAATAAAAGTTGAGGACCATAGTACAATAAAAATGTTGTACAGTAATAAAAACGGTAGTGTCTAATCATTTTTACATTTATTTTTAAAATTTTTAAATAGTTTAATCTATTTCAAACAACAGTCAAAATATCAAACCTGAACCAAATCATTTCAAACCAGTTTTCAAGTATCCACATGGTTTCTAATTTACTGACGATTTTTGTTGCCCTACTTAGGTACATATGCCAGTTTCAAATCAAATATTTTTTGTTTATTAGTAAAGTAACCATCAGTCAAAGTAATAACTTCTTTAGTTTAAAAGTGATGTAATGTATTGAAACATGTTTGGGAAATTAAGTTTTATATACATTTACATTTAAGCTTTAGCCAAATGTGCCCCAAACATCTTCACATGCTCGACAATGTTTGGCTAAGATTTTAAGCAACTACTTCTTGAACCTTTTTTCCCCCCTTCACAATAAATACCAAAATAAGACGTCAAAAAAGCTTAGAACATCCTAGACACACCGACGTCCCATATTTTTGCACACTAAAATTTAGGCCTTTCTTGTTTCTAGACCATTCTATTTCTACTTGACATGAAATATCAGCAAGATCGTGGACCATGCTAAGCAATCAGGTGGCAAGATCCAATTCCTCCATGCTAATAAAAATGTAGCAACTTCAACTTCAATTATCCCAACTACCAAACTAAACAATCATTTTTTAACTGTAAAATGCCTACCCACAAGAGAGATCAGTCACTTTCCTAGTCTACACTGAAAGGATCGGGGCATTCTAGTTTTACATGATTCTTGAGTTGCTTCGCTTTTCTCAAGAATTCCACATTTTGGTACTGATAATCACAAACCTAAACTACATGATGTCCCGTTTTCCGTCTATGCCTGCTAAAATCAGATACAAATCTAAAAGTAAGGCCACAGTCCTTGACCTTGCACACATACGGACGCTCCCCAGTGTGCACTCGTATATGTTCAGTCCTCGCCCAAGCCCACTTAAACGACATAGTGCAACCCTTCCATGGACACTTGAGGGGCCGATCATCATTGTGAACACGCTGGTGCAGTACTGCGTATTTGTGGGAGCTGAGTTTCTTCCTGCACCCATTGACTGGGCACTGATTACGTTTGTGAAGGAGAAGCTCTGCCTTTGTCTTGAAACTCATTCGACAGCCTTCTAAGTCACACTTGTGAGGTCTTGTTTCATGTTCTTTCTTATCCTTGTGAGGCATAGAATCAGCTGAAGCGTTCCTCGCCCTCTTCACCGGGAGCTTCTCCTCGGCAGGGCTCTTACAGTCAGTTCCACTGACAGATGCATCTTTTCTGACCCTTGGCCTCAAACTTTCACAGGGACTTATAATGAAGCCTCCAACATGCAATTGATCTTGTGTTAGCAGGTCTACTTCTCGTTCTCTCTTTCTTCCACATTCCAAAATTGGTTCAGATTGCACGGCAGTAGAGTTGGAATAATTCGGCTGTCTCCGCTCAGGGAAAGAGACATCATTGCTGTCATCACCACATAATTCCAAGGAAGCTACGTGGAGTTCTTCAACCGAGGTGGAAGTATATTCTTCTACTAGTCCAGTACCTATAGAAACAGCTTTGCTTTGATCATCTCTGTCTCTCTGAATTTCTTGCTGACCTTTGGAAACAGCTTTCTCTTGATTATCTCCATCTGTCTGAATTTCCTGCTGCCCCCCAGAAAAAGCTTTATCTTTATCATCTGTGTCTGTCAGAATTTCATGCTGTCCCTCAGGAACAGCTTTGTCTTGATTATCTGTGTCCGTCTGAACTTTGTTGTGCCCCTCGCAACTCAAGGTATATGATACCTCACTGTCTGTTTCCTTCATCACATGTTTCTTCCTCACATTTTCCATTTTGCTGTTGCTTTGAGAAGAAACTGCAGAAGAACCTGAAAATTTTCCAGAATAGGATCCCCCAGCTTCAGCTGCAGGTTCACTATCAGAATTATCCAAATAACATCTCCTGTTTTTCTCAAAGTTTCCTTCTACCTTGATTTCATGCTGCACCTTGGGATCATGCCATGTTGAACCACAAACATTTTCCTTCACTATCAATCTATCTGACGAGCAAATTATAGCTTGTGCTGCAACATTCTCGACAACTGGTGTGGCAGAAGTAAATGAATTTGCACATTGCAATGGAAGAGAATTCTCATCACAACCTCCTGTTTGTGAAAACTTTATGCGTTCACATTCAGACTGTCCCCCAGAAGCCAAAGCAACTCCGACGATAATAATTTTAGTAGTGCTTTTAGATTCTTTCTCTTGATCTACATCATCAACAGCCTGAACATTTTGTAGAACATGGTCATTAGAGTCTTTAGGGGCTTCATTTACTCCTGTAGAACTACGAGATTTGTATTTTCTTCTTGAATATTGGATGACTTTAACCTCTTTCCTAGCAGTTTGATGCTCCAACTTTGATCTCGAATCCTCCTCCTTGTCTTTCTTTATTTTAAGGCCATCAGTAGATATGCTTTGCAATGGGTGTTTTAGATGCCGTTTTGTGCGTAATTTTCTGGATTTCCAATAGGAACTGGAATAATTCAAATTGGTAGTTGCATCGGAGAACAACCCACCCAAAGTCAATAGATGCTTAACATTCTTGGATGGGAAATTCTTTTTCACCTTCACACAGTGCTGTAAATTGATACTCATTTGTGAAGTCCAGTCTTCTACGCATCCAGTTTGTTCTTCTCTGTCAATAGCAATATCAACCAAGTATAGATCTTCCTGTGATGCCCTATCTAGCGGAATCTCATTATAATTAAAAGGTACGAAAATCTCTTCTGCTGTGGCTGCAGCGTGTGCCTTTATTTTTTGGAAGTCTACCCATATGAAAAAAAAAATTAAAAAAAAAAAATCAGAAAAAGTGGATCATAATACAAATAAGTTGTAAAAAATAGTAAAAGGGAATGGAACAACACAACATATAACTTCTTTATTTTAATTAAATTTGATCGTGTGAAGTTCTAGTATCATTGTTGTGAGACTTCAAGAAAATTAAACACAATTTTTGATGGTTCCATGCATTCTTCTGGTTTCCAACCAAGTTCAGCAGAAGTCAAAGAAAATAATCGAGGCTGAAGTGCTGAAAATTTAAGGTAAGACAAAAAAAAATGTTAACTTTTCATTTATCATTCTGATGGACAAGACAGTAAGGCAACTGTTACCTGAATGACAAATCACGAGAACCTTGGCTCCACCTTTTGTACTCAACAGCACTTCAATTTCAATTGCATGCTCCAAGCAGAATAGTCGTGGTTTTTCAAATGCACCAGAAATGTTCCATCCCATCGCAGTCTTAACTTGTGAGGAAGCTGAACCATTCTTGGGAGACGATGGATAGTCAGAGACAGGAGATTGCTCAATTGGAGAATGTATAGGTTGGCTTGATTCAACCACTGAAGATGATCCACTTGGATAGGTTAGATCCCACAGATTTGATCTAGGGTACTCGACATGTAATGAGTTTTCAATAATGGTTGATAATCTAGATACATATAAGAGAATTTACACAAAAACCTTCTGCACACACAGTAAAAAGGGAACCAATAATAGATGAGTCAGCAAAGATAAAGTATGAATTTACAGACACTTCACGTTGTACGATGATGAACAACAATACCACAAACAGGCCTCTTTCTATTAGCAGTTGATACATGAAAGAAAACATGAAGTATATTTTCTCACAGAAGTAAACAAGTAGCAGGGGAAATAGCAGGCAGCAGCCACATATCAAAACATCATTTTCCTAAAGGTTATTACAGATCCAGCAAAAGTTAGTATATTCGTACAAACCAATATTCTAGGTGAATTAAATCAGACACTTGGGTGTTTTAACACTGATGTTATAGAAGCACATGAAAATTATTTAATTTGATGCACCATTTCTAATTTTTAACTGCCACTTGGCAGAAATTACTAAATTACCACTGATAATTTGAGAAACAAGAAAAACAAAGTGAACATCACGAAAGCACAGCAAATATCATGTCTTTGGACCTTGTACCTGGAATAGAGGCCTCAACCATGTGATCTGGGTCAGAAAGGGAATGAGATTCAACTGGTTTGAAAACGTCTATATCTTGAATGGTATGACGATCCTCAAGCAGAAGAGTCTTTGATGCTTCCTCGGATGGTTGTACAACAGCCATAAAGGGAAAACCAAGAATACCACAAGCAATACAGGGTAAAGTTCCAGAATCAATATGAAAATCATATGCCAAGTCATCATCGTCTAGGTCAAAATCAACTGCATTTATACAGCTATTCAACTGGCAGAAATGATCCTGATTATCATTGTTCTCAGGACAAGCTTTTTCACTTGATGTTGATATTGCAGCATCTGCACCATTGCAGAATTCAGATTCTTTACTTGAAGATGGCAACAATTCCAGGTCCCATAATACTACATGGTACAAGGGATTTCTCCGAAGAAGAATAGTCAAAAGATTGTTTTCATTCAAGATATCTTGGATAAAGGCTTTCTTTACTAACAGTTCTCTTTCTTCCTTCTGACGATCTCTACGACGTGAGCTTCGCACCCCTGGTAGCAAGGATCTTGGTATTCTGAAATTCAATAAATTTCGCTCTAAAAAATTTGGATGATTGGTACAACAGAAGCATCAAAGACCTTCTATCGTAATCATCAAAGGAAAAAACAGCAAGTTGACGGCATAAAAATAATGTTAAGTGAGAAGTTTAAAAAAATTTATTGATCACAGATCAAACATGAGATTTTAGCTTGTTATGAAACTAATAAACTGACGCATCTGAACAAAAAATATTAAATGTCTAATTACCTATTATGTAAAATTTTGATGGTTATAAGATTTAGTCATATCAACAAAAGGCTTTTTGGTACCCATTTCTTGTCTAGGACTAGTAGAAAAAGATAAATCAATTTTTTACAAGTCTAATACTATGTCAAATAAAGAAAGCATCTTTTCCCCAACTACAATTCAGTAGAAAGCTGGTCTCGCGACATACACAGCTACACATATCATAAAATGCACATCGCACATTACATATTACCAAATTTTTACCAAAGTATTTGACTCATCTTCCCCTTAAATATGATGCTTAATAATCGAACATCTCTCTTCAAAACTGATTCAAGAGAAAAATTCTAAGCTTCCTTTGTGACCACAGGTTTGAATAATCAACTTTTATGCCCCTGATACTGCGACTAACAGGTTTCCTTCCAATCATTGAACACTACCACAAAAGAATGAAAAAATAGTCTTGAATTTCTGTCCAAACCAATTTTTACCTACCGTTTCCATCTCAGCTTTTTAATCATGGAACTTCAATTGATAGGAAACTGAAGCTCCGGACAAGAATAAGATCAAATAAATAAATAAACCAGGAGTTTGCCCATGAAGAGGTTAGGAAAGACACCCAAGGGTATACTTCTTTTGACATCTTCACACAGAATGACTATCTATGCTGCATTACTGTGGTCCACCAATAAATAGCCTCTGATGTTAATTGGCTGTGCAACAATATATTTACGGGTAAAAAGACATTGTTACTCATCTGACTTAAGAGTCATTTCACTGTGCTAACTGAGCTGTTTTTTCTTTCCAAGTTAGGTGCTGAGCTTTTATTTTGCTATAGCTTAAAGCACTCTGTTTAACATCACACAGTACATTAATGTCAATGCTGGCGTGGCTAATAGAAAAGACAACGTGACATGAAAAGAAAAAAGCATTATTTTTATTTGTCAAATTCGGCAAAAATAAGTTTTGTTGGACCAGTCGTACTTTCCTTTTTTTCATTAATAGAAATAATGCATTAATGAATTTTCCATGTCACATCATCATTTCTATCAGCCATGACAACAATTTTACTGATGAAGCAGGACGGAGTGCCTTGAATGAAACAAATAGAAGTTCAATGACTAACTTGGAAAAAAAAAGTTCAGTACCTAAGTGACCAGCCCTATAGGCTATAGGTAGTTGACTATCAGCGCTTTTATCCCATAAGTTTATTATTCAAGAGACTTGAATCGACCAATAAACAACAGAAGCCATGTTATAACATGCAAATAACCATGACTCAGCTTAAGAGTGGATCCGGAAGAAATTTGAAGACCATTAACATCTTTTGTTGAAGATGGAATCAGTCCCAGCAGTAAATCTGGTGCCAATACTTACCACTACAGCTTAGCAAGTACTTGAGGATCCCTAAGGAATACTTCAAGGAATCCTACACCAACATATTGGTCTAAAGTAACAGTAAAAGCTAGAAACCTGACCTTGAAATGAAAGACATGGTCAACAAGTATAAGAGCTGCTGATGAGAAAGCATGGGTAGATAATTCATGGCAGCTCTACGCACAGCAGCTTCCTTAGCTATCGCAAGCCATTCTGGCGTGCCAAAATTAGCAGCTTCTCCACAATTGAAACCTAATTTTCATAAGAGAGTCATTAGTAAAACCTCAACCAAACATGCATATACGAAAGGAAAACAGATCTACTCAGTTTTGCTAAGATCAAACATGACATTGGCCTAAGCTACTTACTACATTAGTTCGAAATAAGAAGGTTAAATATTTTGGCCATTGTGCTTGTAAATTAAAAATAGCAATTCCAGACCAAGAATATGTTAAGCTATTTGCCAGAAGCTCGACGAATTACCCCACCTTGGAGCTAGAGATATAGGGCTCAACAAGCATCCCATTTGTTTACAAAAACACAAGTGTCTAACAAAAAAAGAACAATCTATCTGAGAGGGGTGGATGTAAACAATTAAAAAGGAGGAGTGTGGGAGTAAAAGGACTAGGCAATTTAGAAAAAAGGTGGAGGGAATCAGTATGGGTATTAAAAGAACAAGCTAAAAACCTGTTTTGTCATTTGAAAACTTAAATTCTTCACTGTAACGCACAAAGATATTGAAAGATTGTGAATTTGTAAAAAAGATAAGCTCAGCCCTCATTCCAGGTCTTTAAGGTACCCAACAGCAGGTAAAAGATTTAGGGTTCAAGATTATGTATCAGGAAACGGGTGTTACAATTTAGATGAACAGAAAATTGCTCCAATAAGTATACGAAAATATAAAGCAATTACCATGGCTGAATCCTATGTGGTAAGCCCTCGGAAAAGTCACAACAAATTCTCCAGGGTACTGCACCAACCTAACAATAATAACCATGTCCACTTTAGCAGAATACTTAACAAATATGTAAGCCTTGTCTCATATCAACAAGAACGCCACATAACCAACAAAATTGATGGAAATAAATCCTCCTATTCACCAAATAGAAAACAGAAAGAAAATGCAGATAAGAATCGATTAAAAAAATCACACCTGCAACATGGGATGTTTGATGCAACAATAACTTCAGGAGACAAAACAGTTGTCTTCTCTCCCAAGAGTGAGAGAGCAGCTGGAAATCACAAAAGAATTTAATCTGAGTGAAGAAAATAATGCACAAGTCTCGGAGTATTCAAAGTTACAACTAGATTCTACTGTGAACAGTAAATCAAGTTGAAGGTCCGTAAAGACGAATAGCATTCACCAAACATTTATGCCATGAAAAATAATTGTTTTTTCAAGAGGAAAATGTTGAAAAGTCTAGAAACTCTAAAGCATGAGCGACATATCCATTCATACCTTATAAAGATTTAGAAGGAAATTCACCACCATGTACAACCATCTGGAGCTTTAAATAATATTAGAAAATATTGATGCATACAGAGGTACTTTTGTATTCTCCCTCACCCGCCCCAACCCTAACCAAGTATGAAGAAGGTTGTTTTGTCTGCTACAAGCAAACAAGGATTGACAACTCAAAAGCGATATATACATACACAGAGAAGTTGTAGTCACATTCTATTTGCTTCAAATTTGATCACAACCCCAGCATACCCAACTAGACATGCATAAGAAGCTAATGGTAGGTCACATTCTATAAAAAAATGATACTACAACAGTATTTACCAAAAATCAAAAGAATAAAAGTAATAGGTGAACCTCACGGGTTAGGAGTCACAATCAGAGAGGATTAGTCTGTCTGGGACCCTCTGCAGCAAACAAATACTTCCTATCCAGTTACTATCCATTTTGATAATAGCTCATGAAAAGAATGTCCAAGAACAGAAAATACTGAATCATCTAACTGCAAAAGCTTGCAACTTCTAGCTCGAGATCATGCTTTTGAAGCAATAACAGTGTAAGCCAACTACAGAAGTGGGGATTATATTCTTCTTATTGTGGTACAGAATAATCAACAACCACATAGAGTTTCATGAAGGAATGAAAAGGGACGTTTCAGGAGGAAAACTAGAAGAATAAGCTGCGTCATTGCAATCATAGGAAAAATTGACAGAGTCATCTATATCATCACGTTTTTAAAATGTATATCAAATATTCACTTAAAAGCACGCACATACCTAAACGGTCAGTATTTCCTCCATAACCATAAAGACGAATGACTTCTTCAAAATTGAATGCATAATCTCCTGGCACTGCATACCAAGTCTTTGGAGCGCCCATGTGAAGGAAGTTCAAGCTGTGAAGCTCATGATCTTCAACATGCCAAGCAAACCAGCTGAACAGCATTCCCACATAAACCATTGGAGAAGTAACACCAGGGATATCATCTGGCATAAAACGTGTCAATGATCCAGCTGATCGTGCTATTACTTGTAAATTCCAAGGACTATTTGAAAGCTTCCAACCAGCAGTACCTTCTGACTCACTTGTAGAGTTTAAATCCTTGTCCCCAGAAAAAGATGCGGCTTGATGCAACTGCATAGATGGTAATGAATTTGATGCTGTCTCTTTACATAAACCAAAATCCTTCTGTCTGCCTGAAACTTTATCTAAACTACCACTGTTCACTTCATCTACTTGATCATCCTTGCTATCAGAGCTCCCTAAATCATTCCGATTGAAGGACTTTCTTTTCCTCTTCCTCCTCCTCTTATGTCTATAAAAATGCCGAAGCAACCCTACTGGTTCACCAAACCCTGAACCAGGCACATCATTTGCATACTCTACATAAACTGGCTTCTCACCAGAAGCCACTTTCCAGAACATTGCCTCTGCAAATAATGGATTCACCTCTTTCAACATCCCAAACTGACCCTTAGCAAAATTCTTTGACTTTGCTTCAAACTGCTCCAATGTATAAACCTCCCCACTTTGCCAAACTTGCTTTTGAGCTCCGGATACCTGATATCCCACCCCCTTCACCCTTTTCCCTTTCTCACTACCCAATTCTTGGTGCCTAGTAGTGAAAACCGCCCTACTCACCCCACCATCACACTTTCCCCTATCAGCATTATCCGTTTTTGACATGAGATTTAGATCCGAACCCAATTCAGAGCACTTGGAAAGGGACTTATTCAAATTAAAAAGAACATACTTTTTAGAAGGTTTGGGCAATGGCGGAATTATTTTACATATACCAAAAGCACTAGCTTCTTTCTCTATTTTGGATATATACGCAATTGGGTCTGCAAATTCCGTGTCCGTTGGGCGGAATTCAGGTGCCATTGCCAATCCGTTAAGCCACTTCGGTATTTTCCACATCCTTCATTATACCATCAAAAATTCACCCAGACTCGATCCCTTGTAATTAAGTACACGTAAGCAAATCCAAGGCTACTGCATTGCACTATTAAAATTGAAAACGACCATGAATAAAAACTATAGTTCAAATTTTCACGAGTCTCCTGCGAAATGGAAACACAATGATTATTATTATTGCCTAACAAAACCAAAGAAAACTAAGAACAATTCAAAGGGCAGAAATGAAAGTTATGTATAAAGGCAGAAAAACCTGTAGCTTAAATTTTATCGAGAAGGATTAGAGTGAAAAGCACCTGATATTGGGTATGACTTATGAGAAACTGGGACCTCTGGATTGAAAAGGGGACTAGGTTTTGATTTAGAGCAAATTCAACGACGCGCAAGATAGATCATTTAAAGTTAGTTTCCTTAACATACGCCGGTACAACTAGCGCACTGTATGGTTTTCACTTTCGAGCCGGTGAAGGATAGTGTTGTTGGCTGGAGCGCATTTTAACGCTAAACCAGCTTCGATGGACGGACCGCCGCAAACTAGTGCACCGCCCACCGTTTATAGGAAGGCACGACAATTTTTATAGTCGATTTAAGCCCCGTTTAGTGAACATATGAAATGTTTTATGCGTTTTGTAAAAGTAATATTTAAATATGTGTGAATATTAATTATATAGGTGTTGATGAATATTAAATTATTGTTAATAATAAAATACATTTTTAATGTGAAATTCAAATTAATTGATAATTAAAATTTATAATACTGAAATGCATAAATGAATGTGAATATTAATTAACTGAGAATTAAGAATAAGAAACTCATACATTAATGAAAGTACACGGTGAAATGAATATATCAAATATAATGCACATTGATGATAACTAAATGGTTAAATAAATTAAATACATATTGAAAACGAAAACTATACTATTATTGAAATAATTGAATTATATTATGAATATGAATAGAATCGTCCAAAAAATTTATTCTCATTTGATATGATATTTAATATATTATAGATAATCAACGTTAAATGTGTGTGACATGTTATTATGAAATACTTTATAAGTGGTGTAAAAATAATATTTAAATATGCTTGAATGTTAATTAATTTAATTTAGAATTTTTACCATTGAATATATGCATAACAATCAATGCTAAATTATTGTAAATAATGAAATGAATTCATGTGGAATTCAAATTAACTTATAATTAAAATTAATGACATTGAAATACATAAATGAAGAAGATGAATATTAATTAAATAAATTAAAATTAAAATTAATAACACTGAAATATATAAATGAAGAATATATTCTATTAATTAATCGAATGTCTTAATTTTGAAAAGAAAAAGTTTAAACATGAAGAAAAATAAATTTATGTGGCTGTTGGTTGTCTTTTATTCTTAGGTTATGGCTTATAAATTGTATGGTTATTGGTAATAATTACATCTTTTTATTTAAAAATCTCTTGATCCAAGTGTTACATCTTTTTATATGTGGGATTGCACGAAGTATAGATACCACTAAATATTGTACTCACCTATTTAAACCTGCACAAAATCTGCTCAGACAAGGTTCCACTCCCAAATTTATTATGTAATCATAATTTATACAAAGACGAGAACATATTTCTAACGCCACCTAGACGAGATTGCAACCCCAACGAGACTACATAATATTACTCATATATTTAAGACATCACTCACATTGTTCCATTATTTTTCTAACACTGCATAAATCTATGGTGTAGAGAACGGTAAGATGACTACGCAGTGTCCATTGGACACGACTTTGATTCGTCGAAAAAAATATTTTAAATCTTGATTATGTCTCATCCACATTACCGAACATACTGCCAGAGTTGTATATTTTGCAGCAGTCTTCACTTAGAGAGCAGATTCCTTGCAATCCTTGTAATATTTTCTTCTGTAAAACCAAATTTCTTAAATGTATCCAAATATGCTCCACTAGCCCCGAAATCTTCGACGCCGAGAATAAAACCTTCCGGTCCAACGTATTCCCTCCAGCCAATTGGCGAGCCAGCTTCGACGCTAACTCGCTTCACCACTCTAGATGGCAACACTTTCTCTTTGTACTCATTTGGCTGCCTGTCAAAAAGCCTCCAACAAACCAGTGATACCACCCTCACTCTTCTCCCTTCTTTCCTCAAAACCTCTGCACTAGCTTCACATAAACACAGCTCCGATCCAGTGCCAATCAATATGATCTCAGGTAAATCTCCACCCGAATTATCACTGATGATATAACCACCCTTTTTGACTGCATCTTCTGATGTTCCCTCCACATGTGCCACGATTTTCTGTCTTGATAGAGCAACAAGGCTGGGCCCATTCCGGTGTGCAACAGCCACTTTGTAGGCTCCGGCGGTCTCGTTGCCGTCAGCAGGTCGGAAGACCAGCAGGCGAGGCACAGCTCGAAGACCAGTAAGTTGCTCAACCGGTTGGTGAGTTGGGCCCATCTTCTCCTAAACCGATTGAGTCATGAGTCATAATGTAGAGGACACCAGCATCGCTTAAAGCGGATAGCCGGATGGCATTCTTCATGTAATCAGAGAAAATGAGAAAAGTTGCTGCAAAGGGTATTAAACCACCACCGTGCAAAGCGATGCCATTTGATATCCCAGCCATAGCATGCTCACGAATACCATACCGAATGTTCCGTCCCCATGGAGAATCAGGTTGCTGAAAATCTTCATAGTCGTGTAAATAAACTTTGTTAGAGGAAGCGAGATCTGCACTTCCTCCGATTAGGCCTGGAAGCACCTTGGCAAGCTGGTTTAAACACTTCTCGGAGTATCCTCGAGTGGCATCCACCGGATCAGATATAGGCCACTTCTGATAAAATTACAGTCATTACAAGGATCAGTTTCGACATGGTTATGCATATGGAATAATAACTTAACAGTTAAAAGAGTGAAGAAATTATAAACGAAGAATCTCTGCAGGCATGAAGACATTACTGGTAATGCATTTTCCCACCCCGGAAGCATCCCACCAGAAAGGAGAACTTTGAACTCTACAGCTTCTTGAGGGTATTTACTTTGATAGTAATTAAGTTTTGAGTGCCAATCCATATCTAATTTTTCTCCATGATCAGCTTGAACTTGCATTTCTCTGGAAGGAAATACACACACACAGACACAAGAAAGCCTTATTTCACTTTGGCATTTTAAAATAAAAAACACAAAGGTTTGATCTTTGATGCAGTAAGTTACCGGTAAATCATAGGAATCACATGAAACGGATCTCAGTCATCCCATTTAACCTTCTGCTTCATTTGTTTCTCATCATCTTCATCAAAAGTACCATGGTGAGCCTTTGATGTTCCTTCCTTCTCCGACAATTTTCCTATAAGCGTTTTCACCTGAAAAATGTGAATTCAGAAAAGAGAGATACGAGAATGGACATTGGTTTCAGATCAGTTCCAAATAGGGCAGATTCAAAATCAACTTTTAGTGTCTCGGTGTTTGCTTTTTCGTTACAATTGGAATTAGGTATTAGGACTTAATCCGTAGCAGACATACCCTGATAAAAGTCGGCCTCTGTGTCTCACTATAAGCAGCCAAAAGTGCGTTCTTGAATGATCTCATATTGCTCTGTGTGTCATCCACTGTTACAGTATTCCAGCCCAACGCCTTAAATCGCTGTGATATATCCTCAGAAAATGCAAGGTCTGTGGAGCCATCTATAGTATTATGATTATCGTCATAAATTAACGTGAGTTTGTTGAGCTTCCAATGTGCTGCTAACGACGCAGCTTCAAATGATATGCCTTCCATAGCACAGCCGTCGCCCATGATGCAATATCTGAGTTGATAATAGAACAGTTACATTATAGTAGACAGTATCTCTTGCATATATACACAGGGACATGTTTGGTACATAGTACCAAGACTACTCGGTAGTGTAATAAACAAGATTTTGTATTTTTATTTTTTCATTAGTACTATCGAGTCCACCTTACTAGACATGCCATTAGAGTAATAATAATTCTGCTTACATCCTATGGTCAACAATGGCGATATCAGATTTATTGAACCTAGCAGCTAAATGAGCTTCAGCAAGAGCCAAACCAACTGCATTTGCTACACCTTGTCCAAGTGGCCCTGGTGTTCAAAAAAAAAATCCCGTAAATTGACAAGTCTGAACATTATTAGATCAAATATCTATATATACAGAAACTATAATTGTCATCTTTAACACTTCAGATCATAATCAGTATACTTCAGATTTGTACCAGTTGTGACTTCAATGCCATCTGTCAATGTATTCTCCGGGTGACCTGGGGTCCTACTGCCTAGTTTGCACAAGCGTTTGAGGTCTTCAATCTGAATGGAAGAACAAAGTTGATTGTATGGAATACCCACCGAATTTAATTGGCATGACATTCATCTACTTCGATTTTCTTGAAATCATAAGTTATCTCAAGAAAGAAAATATCAATGCCAAGCTCATACGAAATTTATGTCTGTGTTCCATCACATAAAATCCACCTTGCTCAAAGAAACTCTGATATTATTTGAAACAGGGGGACTTGGAGAGACACATAATATTGTGCAATTGGAGACATAGTATTCATGTCATGACACAATATTACTTCCTATAACAGGTAAGTACACACAAGAAAGTGTTGAAGATCAAATCCAACAGCTGAAGTTCTTGAAATAGCATTGCCACCACTTATATGTGAAAACTGTGCTCGTGAGAAAATAAATTTGACCAGTTATTGGTATGAGTTAGTGGTACCTGTATCAGTTAATCTAAATAATAAAACGTTCCATCTTTAATAGCTGATAAAGGTAGCATCAGGACATACAATTTCCTTGCACTATTAAAGACTAAATTTAAATAAATTTGGCCACTTAAGAGCTTGAAATTAGTAATTGCAATCACCTGTGTGTGAAAATTGTGCAAAGTGTCGAACACTTAAATCTAAATAATTAAAATGTGTCCCTGCCGTTCAACAGAAGTTTCCAATATGTCAAGAAATACACAAATTATAATTTCTTGTTTGGTTATGCTTAAAAGCCGCTACGTTGGGTAGACTCACATTTAGTTTCTTTTGAGCCAGAATAAGTACACCCAAACATGCACTAAGACAGAAAATTGATACCAAACAGATTTCAAACATGGAGTACTATTGACCTGAACTGATTGGAACCCAGCAAGATGAAGGCAAACATACTGAAGCAGACACCCATGTCCTGCGCTGAGAACAAACCTATCCCTATTAAACCACTTGGGATTCCTTGGATTATATCTCATGACATGTCTGTACAAGAAATACCCAACTTCTGCCATCCCAAGAGCCATTCCGGGGTGCCCGGCTTTCGAGTTTTGCACAGCATCAACTATGAGCATTCTGATGTTGTCCACAGCCCTCTTGTCCACCAATTCTTGAAACCTTTCATCATTTTCGCCACAATTTTCCCATTCAAGAGATGGAAATGCCCTTTTGAACTCTTCTTGCCATGAGAGCTTGTAGTTGGAGTCCTTGAAAAGAGTGGAACTATTTACATAACTGTCTGTTTTGAGACTGTTTCGGCATGTGAATGATTTGATGGAGTTTGCAGGTCTATTGTTGTTTGGTTTTGCTGGAAGGTGAAGAGGGCAGGTTTTGAGCAGAAGGGAGGACATAGCCATGCTTGACGGCGAGGTGAGGTGAGGTGTGGTTGGAGGGAGAGAGTACATACATACATATATATATATATATATGGAGATTAGAGGGGACGGCGAGGTGAGTTGGGGTTGGAGGGAGAGAGTGTGTATATATATATATATATATATATGGAGATTAGAGGGGACGTGTTGGTTTGCTAATAACACAGATGACAGGTGTCGCCCTTTTTGAAGGAAATGGCGTCTTGTGTAGATTGGAGTGTTTGACTTGAAAAGGAGAACTAGATTTACGATGAGCAGGGCTACAAGAGGCTTCCTCACATGCAGGGGTGAGCTCTGTAATAAAAAAAAACGTGGACCTCATCAATTCGATCACAATTGTGCACTGTACAAATAGCATTTCTGATTTAAGATTTTTCGATAGTGACATGTAAAACGTGGATTTCTTCGAGTGCCACATGTAAAACGGATCTAGCATGTTGGCTAAACTTAAAAATGGAAAAGTAATGTTACTTGACTGGCCGAGCAAATGTTGACATTGAATCCTGTAATGAGCATGTAATGTTCCTCGATGCAGTGTGTGGAAACGAGTTGAGATCTCATTGACTGTTTAACTTATTATCTAGTAATAATTTATTAACACATCATTTTACATCTAATTTTATACTTAAATGTGTGAGAGAAAAGTTGAACATATTAATTTAAAGTGACGTGTTAATGAATTATTTGATGGACAGCAAATTGGAAGCCAATTTTAAACAGTATATCTCAACTCGTGTGGAAACATCATAGGTGTCAACAATTATGACGGTAGTTGCATAACAAATTTTAACAATATATTCCAGCTTGTCAATATGGACTATGGGTCATGCTATGGGCAAGATGTTTTGACATCATGTCACATGACATTTCATCATTGAATTGTTTTAAGTACGGTAAATTTTTTCATTAAATCATCTGTTGTCACCTTGAATTATATCATTGCATCTGTTAAATTTTTTTTGATAAAGTGGCAAAATCTATGAACTAATAGTCAATATATGGCGTCAAATTAATTTTTGATTACGTTTAAACAAAAAATTAATATGAAGTAACTTTCTTAACCAAAAATGAAAAGAGTTTTGTCTTACCAAAAAATTATTTATTTAAAGTAAGCACTGATTTGGAGCTACGCAAAAAAATAAAAATAAATAAATATATATATATATACACACACACACATATATATTTCTATAATTGTATCAGACACTTCCTAATATATATACATATTTATTTCTATAATTGTAATCAATATTTTCCAATGTGTGTTAAAATCAAATCACACCAACTGATTCGACTGAAAAATTGAGAACTAGACTAAACAGCCGGTCTGATTATATGCATAGAATGTATATATAAACACCAAGATGAACTCCCTCCAATCCACATAGAGCCAAATGGACTCAGTTGCCTTTATTAAAATAAAAGTAAAATATCAAGCATATTATAGACATTATAGACTCTAAATTCATTTGTTGTACAATCTTTCTTTTAGTATTGATGAAAATTATGTATGTACCTACATTTGAATTGCAATTAAACTTTTAACTCTTGATCTTTAACCGGGATCAAATTTGAAAACATTGGTGTTCTTTAGTAATGCGGCCAAACATGAAAAATGATTTCCATCTAGAATGTGTTCCATTGTAGTAGCAGACTTGATTTGTCCAGGGTGATGCTTCAACCTGTTAAAGAAGAAATACAAATTTTAAAGTTTTTCTATAAAATACTTCAAAGTCCATGTATTATATAAATGACTATACATAGATTTGGGGGATTATTGTTATCCCATTAATATGGGATCGCCAATAGAAGCCACGTGGAAGCTTCACATGAAGACGTTTGGCAATTGAAGTTAAGGAAGACTGAAATCTGCCATGGTCGAAGTGTCTGTTGAAATTGCCAAGGTTCTCTTCTTCAGGCTGAAGTGCCTATTGTCTTTCAAGTCGAAGCACCATCAACCAAACTACCTAACTGCTCCACATCTTAAATCCTCGCCTTACACATCGAAGTATTCAACATGAACAAATCTTACTAGTATCTTCTAGAATGATTGATGTGACGTCTACATTAATTGGTGTCAGTCTAATAATGTAGGTCGGGTGACCCCTTGTCATTGTAATTAATTTATTGAGTGAATGATTAAAGGTTTAGGTTAATGAGATGGAGCCACGTGGATACGATCCAATGGTAGGCTTCTCGATTTTCTTGTTATAAATAGCAAGTCTTGTAACATTATTAAAGATGTCAAAATATACATTCAAAAGACTTATGCTTGAATTTTCTCTTGAATACACAGTCGACTTTGTTCAACAATATCTCTATCTTGTTCTTACAATTATTATCAAGCTTTAATTTTGTTCAATATCTCACAAACATTATCCACTAGACCTCATCTAAAGGACACGTTAATCACTCGTTGGTATTTCGACTCGACATATTATATCGTCATTATTGCTGCCTCCGACCATATCTCGTCGGAGTTGGATCACGTGTCGCGAGTTCGATATCGACATCTGTTGACAATATTTTTTGGGGTCAACACAACCTATGAATCAAATGGTCTGTAATTCAATCTTTCCATGCATAACTTGGGTAAAAATTGGTGATAAAACTTCTGTTGAAACCACTAAGATATTAAACTCAAAGAGAATCACAAAAGCATGGCAATAACGAACAGTAGTGCCATTCACTAGTGCAAGGCCTTCCTTGGGACGGAATGCTTGGGCTGGATCAAGTGATTCTCCATTAGGTACAGCCTTAAAAGCCCAGGCCCAGCAATGTAGGACAGATGGACTATATCCCCAAATGCAGTGTGTGGGCCTCAATCAAGGGCAAACATTGTGATTAGTGAAAATTACACCAACTCAAAATTTTACAATGCACATCAAAAATTAGATTTAAGAGAATTTTTTTATTTTTTTTTCAAAAATCAGGTAACAATTTAAACTTTTTAACCTTACCTCCATCCACCCTAACCCTAATTATTTCCTTATCCCTCTTCTCTCTACATCTCTTCATTCTCTCTTTGCTTTTCTCTCCCTTCTCTCTCTTCGAACACTGACAATGAAGTATCTGCGCCGACCAATGATGAAGGATCTGCACCAACTGACACTGCTGGCATCGGAGGCTATTGAGAGTTCTCAGCAGCATCGTTGATCGACGCTACTGCGAACAGCATCATAACGACACTGCAATCCGTCGACGTTGCTGTTCGCAATAACATCGCATCACCTTCGAGCGTCACTATGAGGCCTCGCTCATCGCCCTCGCAGGCTGCTATAGTTCGGTACGGGGGCTCTATGTGAATTTGCTTCTTTTGATGTCCCAACTATCTAAACCGATTTTGGGTGATTTGGAAAATATGAGATGGTGGCAGATATTGTGGTGCGGAGAAGTTAAGATGGTGGTGCTATAAGTGGTGTTGGATGTGGTGGTAGTGGTGGTGATGTGTTGGTTTTGGTAGTAGTGCTATGATGGTAGTTGTGCAAGTTATTGTTGGTGGGTTGCAAAATGGTGGTGGCAGTGGCAATGGCAACGGTGGTGGTGCGATTTTTTTGGAGTGGTCGATATTTGTGACCTATTAAATAGTTAATATATGAGTGATTGGTGGATGAGGTGGTTGCTCGGGGCTGGAGATCTGATAGTGATGGTTTTTGTGATTTTTGGCTTCCAATGATTGGATTTAGTGGTGGCAGCTTTCGTTGGTAGTGGTGTTGTGGTGTTGGTAGCGATGGTGGTGGTGGTGGGTGAGGGTGGTCGCAAATGGCCATGGTATATGACCCACTATTTGGTGTGTGTGATCAATTATTTGGTTATCAGTAACTAAGTATTCAATTGTGACCAAAAAAATCGATAATATGTGACTGAAAAATTATTTATAATTTGAAAATTTGTGGTCGACAAATAAATTGTGACCTATAATATTTTTGATTTGTGATCGATAAAATAATCCGTGATCGATTAAATTGATAATATGTTACGTCGTGACGTATAAGTACGCATTTGTAACCATGAATTGTATAATTGTGACTTTAATATACGTAATTGATAAAATACTTTTAATTAATTAATTAATACCCAATTTTTGAATTTTGAAACTTAAAAGCTGAAAATTTAATTGTCCATAATTTATGACTAGTGATTTTTTCCCTGGTGATTATATAGTCAAAATGGTCAAAAAGATATTGAATAAAGCTAAACGAATAGGGCCACATAGGCTTGTCATGACAGCCACAGGTGCCAGCCTTGTTAATGTAGCAAGGTACAAAGATATTAGAGATCGTGTTTCAGTTTTTAATTTTGAGTTTTAAGTTCATTTTTAATCTTTAATTTTTTATTTCAATTAATTTTAACAATATATTTCATGTGACGCACAACTTTTCAACTACACATTCATCAACTTTTATCAAAATCTACTAAAAATTTGATTTTAATTCCTACCAAACAAGAATTTAATATTTGGTGAAGCTATTAACCATGGGGAGAAATTTGCTAACACCAAGTTCTTAAGAGGTTTTAGAACGTTTTGATGTGTGTTTTAATGTTTTATTTTATGTTAGGTAATTTGGCGAAAAGGGGCTACTCATGGAACTTCGCGAGGCCAAAGAGTGGTGTTGATATGAACCAAGAAAAAGAGGAATAAAAATCATGCAAAGAAAGAAGTGAAGTTGAAGAAAAACAAATAAAATATTATAGTCGAGGCGCCCAGGCGTCACATTCGGGCACTTAGGCACCATGTTGACTAGAATAACGTAGTGATTGGGCGCCCATACACTACGTAAAGCAAGAAATCTAGACAAAAATATAGAGACGAGCGCCCACAACTCTGCACACAAGCTCCTACAGTCGACGAACATCAACGGGGAACTAGCTCCCAGGAGCCAGCCAGAAAATACGCAGCACAAAGGTGCCACATCTGGGCAGATAGGCGTTGCACCGCATTTCAACTAGGGTTTTTTTTTTACCTATTTAAAAGACCAAGTTAACTCCAACTCGTTTAGCACTTCAAAAAAGCATAAATACAACTCTCGAGGACACTTTTTGACAAAACTTTGAAGAAGCAAAAGCAAGAGTCCGAAGGCAACAATGAGAAGAAGATTGATTCAAGCTCCAAAACAGTTTTTAAAATTTTTCTTCTCTATGTTATCAATCATGAATTCTAGATTTTCTTAATGTACAATCATGAACTAACTTTCTCGTCTAGGGTTTGATGTAATCTAAACTTGAGATTATGTTTTGAATTTCAATAATTATTTCTTTACGATTTTCTTTTAAAAAAGTTTATTTGTGTGTCGTTTATTCTTAATGATTTAAATTAACTGGCCATTAATTAATTGATTTGATTGTTTAAGTTTTGAAACCGGAGAAAGGGAATCTTAGATGTGATCTTAGAATACCACAATCTAAGTTTTATAGATTTCGAGAGAAAGTATAGTTCATTTGTAACGTTTCCACAAAGAATCATAAAACTTATGAATTCTTAGATTTTTGATTTTGGAATAGAGATGTTGGAATTGAAATTTGGGAATGATTTTCACTCGGCACAAAATGAGTTGAAATATATTAGGGTTGTTGCTTATAAAAATTGCTAAAAAAAAAAAAAAAAAAAAAATGGAGATAATTAGAGAATTGGGAAACATAATTGATAGTTTAGATAAAATCAAAACGCTCTTCTCATATTGCTTCATCCTTAAAACTTTGCTTAAAATCGTTAATTTAGTCAAACTTTCACTATAGATTTAATTAAAAATATTGATCAAAAAATTCATTTGACTAGATAAAACAAATGCTATATGATCATATTATTTAGTCAGAATTTGATTATCTTTTTCCGTGGATTCGACATCATAACTTCACCGTTATATTATATAATAACTTGACATCGTGTGCTTGCGTTATAACCCCTGTTTGGTAGCCTTTATTTAAATAAAAAAAAATATTTTTTGGAATAATATTTTCTTGGATAATGTGTGATAAGAAAGTAGGAAAAATGTTGAATTTACATGTACAGTATTTGATTTTATGAATGTGCGATTAAAAATGAGTATAAAAAATAAATTAAAGTAAAGTAAAGATAATTAAATAGGGACATAGTTTAGACGTGACACTCTTCTTTCTTAAAGTTCCATTCTTCACCTAAAAGTCTGAAACAAATGCTGGTCAGATGAAGATAGTGTACCTAATCTTCCTGTACAAAACTAAAGTGACGTTCCAAAAAGAAGTAGTTCAATTATCATGTCACATAATTACTTATAAGGCATGTAATGACATTTGCCTTTTTTCTAATTTTTTTTTTTTTTTAAATACTTTTGTCACACTAGTGCCACAAAGTATATTGAAGACATATTGGCGCATTCCATGGCGAGGTTAATCGATGCAAAATTGAGGCAAAATTATTTTTAAACAATTTGCAATTAATTTATTTTAAGTTAAGTTTACACTTGATATTTAATCCCACTTTGACATCCTTAAAATTTTAAAAACATAGTTTTGAATAATATTATTTTGAGAATGTGTGGTTAAAAAGTAGATTTTTTTTCTTTTTTTAGATTTATGTGTAAAATATTTTATTGTGTAAATGTATAGTTGAAAATAAGTATGAGAAATAAAATAAATTAACATAAATAATGTCAAACATAGGCTTAATTACTATTGTTATCGGCTGCGAGTTTGGTCCAACTGAGGCAGCATAGGCCAACCAAATAAACAGAGACTTTTGCTTCGAATGTCCAATGTGATTATCTGTATAATAATTGCCTGAATGACTTCTTTCGACAGGTAGTAAAAATATATATTATTATTTTGAAGACTTAATTCAATCAATGATCATTGAATTTTATCTTAGATTACTCACTGCTCACCAATCTTTGAAAAGTTACTAATTGCGCACTGAAATTTGCTATAAGTTACTCACTGCTCACTAAAATTTAAAAAATCACTCACTGCTCACCTAAATTTGAACAAAATTATCATTTGCTCACTAAACTTTACTACAAATAACACATATGAGTGATTAATGGGTAACGTTTTAAAGATTGGTGAGCAACGAGTAACATTTTAAATTTCAGTGAGCAATGAATAACTTTCTAAAAATCGATGAGCAGTGATAATCTAAAGTAAAGTTAAGTGATTATTAATTGAATTAACTCTTATTTTGAATGTTGCTATGCACACAGGGCCAAAACTTATGGAAGAAAAATACTACTCTACTCATCCGAATGACCACTTGGATGACTATCTGTGAGTATTCAGACTTCTCATGAATAAAATAATATTTCCTCTCACACTCACACGCGATCATTCAGAAAATCATCTAAATGATTATTGTAGCATTACTCCTTACGGAATAATCCTATTATATTTTGGAGCATACGAGGTTATATTTGAAAATGCTGCTTCCATTTGGCGGTTGCATTCGATAATCCTATTATTTTTTGGAGCATAAGAGTTTATATTTGAAAATGCTTCTCCCATTTGGCAGTTGCATTCCAGTCTGTTTATTAACATTAACATATAAATTTCCTTTGATTCTATCGATCACAGCATCATTCTTTAAATTTTTTTAGAGTGCCTGCTTAGAAATTAGAAAAATGTTTTAAATTTAAAGAAGTAAAAAATGCGTGGTTGAAAATTATCTTCACACACACTGACACACACACACACACTGACACACACACACACACTCGTTATTGGAGTCAACTGTTGAGCGCAAGAACACAGATGGGATTTCTGAGCAGTTTCTTGGGAATTTTTGGTTTTGGAATAGGGTTTCTTATTGGTGTTTTAATTGGATTCTACTTCTTCATTTATTCTGAAAATAAAGATGTCGAGGTAATATTTTTTCTGTCAAGTTCTTTACAGTTCTTGTTTTTCTCATTCAGTATTACATTTGAAAGTGTGAATGATCTGTTTGTGTTCCTTCTTCTTTTTTTCTTTTTCTGTATTTTTTGTTTAATTGTTTATTTTCTGAAATCCATTGCAAGTGAATCATAGTACGACTGGAAATTTGCCATATCTGTCTTGGGAAGCTAAACATTCTTTAATTGATTATCATCTTACTTTTTGAATTTTTCTTTTAATTGCATTCGTGATGAAGACTGTTTATGGTTCTTGATTTCATTTTGATGCTATTCCTGTAGGGGAAGAAGACTGGTTTGTTCAGTAATCTGACATAAAGTGATTAGGAATTTATATGCATTTAATCAAGAACTGTCATTTAATTATTTCAAAACTAATTTCTGTATTATTTTTAGTAATAGTTTGATTATCATCATCGTTCAGATTATGGTATCTAATCAACCGAAACCCAGTCCATAAGAAATGGATTTGCTAATGGAAGTACATGTTGGTTCAATTTATGATATCAAAAATTGCTTGCGAAATGTATCTCCCCCCCCCCCCCCCCCCCCCCCCCCTCCTCCCTCTTTCCGCCACCCCCTTTTTTCCTCGAACTGCACTATTTGTACAGAAGGAGGCACTTCTGTGAAAGCCATTTATGTACAAATGGCTTGAACCTTTTTCCTCATCTTTTATCAGTCAATATCACAATTTTGAATCAAGAGAGTGACCGAGGGCTCAAAACTAACCTCTTGTGTTCCACTTTTCTGAATAGTAGATTGAAAGTGGGAATATCATTTTTTTCTTCAAAAAGTAAATAAGATTGTGCGATCTCAGAATTGTTGTTTTATATTTAATGTTTGACTCACGGTTTACCTTTCGTGTGGATGTTGCTCTCACATTGAGGATGAATCACTAGAAATCTGTGTTCTTGTTCTTTTATGATTTCTTTATTGTCGTCTATGAGCTAGGGACTAGGATTTAATCCATAACCATATCAGGGATGAACTTCTTGGTAGCATCTGGATGGTTCTTATCCTTAATTTATGCTACATTAAAGTTGCATTTTTTATTTATTATTATTATTTTTTCACCCTTGTTCATTTTTAAAATTTTTATATTCTTGATTGTCTGACCATATATTGTTTAGTGAAGTAATTGAATTACTCATTGAAAGTACGCATGTTCTGAGTTTTGTACTTGTAAAATTAATTTCAGGATCCGGTTATTAGGCCACTTTCAGAGCTTGAAACAATTTCATTAGAAGATCTAATGCCCGAGATTCCTTTGTGGGTAAAGAGACCTGATTATGATCGAGTGAGTATTCCATTATGCAATTAGTTACTAAAAATCTTCTATGTAGTCTCTATTTTCCCCCTTGAAATTTTTCTATATAGTAATTATTATTTACTTTGTTTAACCTGTTTCTGATATGCAGGTTGACTGGATAAATAAATTTATCTTACATATGTGGCCTTTCATTGATAAGGTATTTGTATAACCACGAGATTTCAGTTACTTGGCCGAACCGGTGTATTTCATCTAATGCATGATGTACAGGCCAGTCATAGCATAATCCGAAGCACGGCAGAGCCTATATTTGCAGAGTACATAGGGAAATATAAGATAGAATCAATTGAGTTTGAGAATCTAAGCCTTGGAAATCTTCCACCAATAATTCATGGTGAGTTTCTTCTCATTATCTTTGGTTAATGCTATTGAATGTGTTATATTTTCCGCTTAAGTATTCACTACTAGCTGCTTTCTAAGTGTCCTCCTTTTCACTTTATCGCTTTGCTTCACGTTTCAAGACTAAACAATTATAGGATAGTATCTGATAGAATTATGAAGAACATGGACATTTCTTGTACTAGGAAATTTGGAACGATAACCGGTGCTTGAATTTATTTATTTTTGGGTAACTTTTTGGAGGAAACAAGTATTATCTTATGACATGTACAATCTTGTACCCATTCAACGTTGTACATATGGGTAAACGTTTAGTTTCAGTCCTGATATTATATATGACTTTAATTTTAAGTTTTCAAAGTAAAATTACATTTTGGAAGACAGTTTGTTGCTAATTTTTCTTCATTTCTTGACAGGTCTCAAAGTTTTTGAGACAAATGAGAGAGAACTGGTAATGGAACCAGCTTTCAAATGGGCTGGAAATCCAAATATCATTGTGACACTAACAATTTCATCAGTACAAGTCACAGTTCAGGTCAGTGAAGCTCGGAGAAATTTTCCTTGTGAGGGAAAGATTTTATTGAGTTTCTGTGAAGAGAATATATGTTTCTTCGATGGACTGATATTGCATCTTTTTAGCTAGTGGATTTACAAGTATTCGCCACGCCACGGATAACTTTGAAACCACTTGTGCCTACTATTCCATGTTTTGCAAACATAGTTGTGTCTTTGCTGGAGAAGGTAAGCAAACTATTTTCGAGATTGAATCTACCTTTGATTTTTCCTATTCTTCTGTTAATTAGAGGAATTTTTTATTTTCTCCAAATCATCTTTTATGTGTTCAGCCACATATTGACTTTGGAATAAAAGTTTTGGGCGGGGACATTATGTCCATTCCTGGCCTCTATCAATATGTTCAGGTAGCGTATTGGTTTTCCTAAGATTGGAGCAAAAGATAGATTTTTGTCATTTTCTCGTTAAGCTGTGTTATCTGATGGCAGGATACTATCAAAAAAGAAGTAGCACATCTTTACCTTTGGCCAAAGTCTCTTGAAATATCAGTCCTCGATGCTTCAACGTGAGTGGATTTTCTTAAATCGCAGAACTTCTGGTTAATAATTATTCTGAAAATTTATAGGTTTGCTATTCTCAATTTTAAGTGTGTTCAACTTGTAAAACTGAGATTTATTGTTCTGTTACCTCGTGATTTCTCCAGAGTGTCCCTGAAGAAGCCTGTTGGAATATTGCGTGTTAAAGTTGTGCGTGCAACAAAGCTTCTGAAGATGGATTTACTTGGATTATCCGATCCATATGTTAAGCTAAGGCTTGGTGAAGAGAAACTGCAGTCTAAAAAGACCACAATCAAGAAAAAGACATTGAATCCGGAGTGGAACGAGGAGTTTAAGCTTTCTGTGAAGGACCCTCTGTCTCAGGTTCTTCATATAGATGTCTTTGATTGGGACAAGGTTTCTCCCTTAATCTTATCTGTTTCCATTTTTTTATGGCATAATTTAAGGTGGATTAGATAGAACTCGATAGTATAAAAGAAGGAAAGAAGCTAAAATCTTGTTCGTTATACTTTCCAATGTATCTATTACTGCGTACCAAATGTTCAAGTAATGTTTGTGTATCTTGAAGTACTGAAGGAAAACAGAAGATGATGATGATGAAGCTGTTAGCTACCGAATCAAAACAACTCTAAATCTCATTTTCTTAGTGCTAGTGCTTTTTTTACCTTACCAAAGGTTTGGTGTCTTGAGCTGCCATAATCTCTTAACTTTCGTATGGTCAATCATGGAACTCGTATTTTTGCTTATATTTTCTTGTTGCATGTAATCACAAATGAAATTCTGCTGCAAAGCTTATTACCAGTCTGAAAATCTTTAATTAGTAAATGAATTCTCGAAAAAACATCTCCGACATTGTGAAAATCTCTAGGTTTTGTACATGATAGTTATTCTCTTCTTATCAAATGGATCATATGCAAGATAGTTTTATCTAAGGCTCAGAACATGAAAGTAATGCATAAATCCATTTTTCTTTAATGGTATTATTATTTACAGGTGGGGGCACATGACCTGCTTGGGTCTCAGTTAGTTCCTTTGAAACTGCTGACTCCCAACGAGACTAAAGAATTAGTACTCGACTTGCTTAAGAATACAAGCATTGCTGATCCTGAAAACAAAAAGCAAAGGGGGCAGATAACGTTAGAGCTCACATATGCTCCTTTCAGAGACGACCTTGAAAGTTTCAGCAGTTGTCTGGATGGAATTGCTCGGAATGATAGTCTACTCAACAGGGCATCCAGCAGTGTATGCCCAAAGGGAGCAGGTTTACTTCTACTTACAGTTCAGGGAGCACAAGATGTCGAGGGATCACGTCACAACAATCCATACGTGTTGGTAATCTTTCGAGGCGAAAGAAAAAAATCAAAGGTTATGTTAGAAAAAATCCTCCTTTCTCTGCGTTATAACTTTTAATTATTGTTTCTCATACGAAGAAAGATTTGAACGTGGTTTGACTTGGAATACTTGAAAATTTAGGTTTACTGACATTACTTTTTCATTCTATTGTGTTGGGAACAAATAAGATGGCGGAGTATATAAATGATAAAAAAACCATTAAATATGTCTATCACAAAACTTCATAGGCTTGTTTGGTAGGATGAATTATCCAGGAATAGATAATATAAGGAAGCAAAAGAAGTTTAAATCTTGTTTATTCTAGTGTCTAGTCTTGTGTAGTACTGTGCACCTAAAGTTATGTTACATTTTTTAGTCTGCGCATTGATAAAACAATATATTTGCGTCCAGAGGTGGTAGAAAAGCTAATAGTTTTCAGGTAACGAATAACTTTTGCAGGTGATAAAACAGCATGAGTTTCCTCGAATTACATATTTATTCTAGATTTACAAAATGGTACCTACTTGAAATTCCATCCAAAGATGTTAATTCGACTAATGAAATACTACATAGTTAGCAACAAAATTATGAATAGCCACTCTATTATTGTTTCTCTTTTTAGTATTTCCTTCCTTTATTTTCATTTTCGATTATGTTATAACATTTTTGAATGGATATACCGAAATACTTTTGCATCGTAGTTTCTTGGTGAGTTAAAGTAAATTTGGCATATTCAGATGATAAGAAGAACTCGTAATCCAATGTGGAATGAAGAGTTCCAATTTATTCTCGAGGAACCTCCTTCACAGGATAAAATTCAGATAAAGGTTATGAGCAAGCGCACTGTCATTGGTTTCAAGTCGAAGGTACTTTAGGAATATTCTATGCTTATTTACACCTTTTTCTTTTAATTTTCGCTCCTCTTAAATTGCGATAGCTCAAGTTCTCATAATCTCAACTCTTGCATCATGCAGGAATCTTTAGGACATGTGGACATTGACCTTGGTGATGTTGTGCACAATGGACGTATCAATCACAAATACCATCTAATAGATTCGAAGAATGGAGTGATACATGTTGAGGCACGGTGGAAAACCATATAAAGAGAAGACACGACGACATAATATATGCCATCGATTGGGTAAATTTGTTTATAACTGAAGAAGTTTCAGCATAGGATCATATAAGATATAAAACAAGATAAGTTAATAAACCACAGAACCATACTTTTTTGTAATTTTTCTCTTTGAAGCATAATTATAATTATTTTTACTGTGCATAATACACCTTTTTTTTTTAACGTTTGTCATATTAGATGGAACAATAGCTTCTCTTGTACTTTCTTTGAGGCGTGTAGCCCAATGTTATATTACACTAATAAATTTGAAGCCGCCCCCCCCCCCCCCCCCCCCCCCCACCCCCCCCCCCCCCCCCCCCCCCTTTTTTTTTTTTTAACTTTCTCGTATTGGTTTCACAACTTTATATGAAGATTGAGTTTTAGAGCATGAAGATCAAGAATTTGGACTTTATAATCTTTTTACTTTTCTCGAGCACATGTCGTCTCGTCATTTGAGGATATCCTTAATAGATTGCAATTCCAGATGATTTTATGACATGTGATATTTGTATACTGTTTGATTGTTGCTTTAACAAGATCAACCAGACCACATTTCTCTCATGTGCTTTTAATTGCTTTTGCCATGTGGAGCCTCCTTGATACTGCTACGTGTCTAAAAGGATATTTAAGTGTTCTTATAGCTTTAGTTGTGTATACTTGCTTGGTTTTGAATAATCAAGTAGATTCACTTTGTAGACTTCGTAAAGCCCATTCTCGTTGCATGCTTTAGAGGTTCAACTTTGATTCGAACTAGAATTTGGGAGGTTGCGACTATAGCGAAACTTATTCAAGCCTTACTTTATACTGAAGTCGTTTTGATTAGTTAAGTGACTTCCCGCTTTAGAAAAGGTCGTACCGGTGTCCTTGTTGAACTATTTCATGCCAGGTGGATAATGATGTAACAATATTTATTTCTTATAAAAGAAGAATTAAATGGAATTAAAATTCATAATAGAAAATCAGACAATACACTCTTAGGCCCTGTTTGGTTGCAAGGGAATTCCATGAAAAATGGAAATGAAATTCCATTTCCACCCAAATTCCTTGTTTGATAGCCAAAATTTTCTTGGCAATTTGAATTCCTATTTTCCCTCCCACGTCTGCATTTTCTTGGATATTGAGGAAAAGCTTTTCCCATGGTTTTGATGGAAATTTTTTTTTTGGGCAATAAAAATAAATTCTAGCCTCAATTGTAAAAAAAAAAATATATTTTCTCTTTAACTGACAAATTTCATAGAAAACAAAGTTAAATGAATGATATTAGATTTTTTTTTTTTTTTTTGACAATTGGAACAAATTTTAGCCTCAACTGTATAAAAAAAAAAAAAAAATCCTTTAATTGACAATTTTCATTAAAAACAAAATCAAACGAATACTAAAATATACAATTTCAAAATTTTTCGGGTGAAAAATTATACCAGTCAAACGCAATTAATCGATAATTTCTAGTAAAACAAGTTTTAGGCAATTCAATTTCCTATAATTTATTTTCTTTCCACCCAAATTTCATATTTGCAATCAAATGACCCTTAGATTTTTCTAGACCTTTAAAAATTTCTCATACTTATTTCAGGAGTTGTGGGCTTTACAGATCAAATTAATGGACTTGCAACCCACGATCTTCTTTTTCAAATGTAACAGAAGGGTATGGGCCTAAAATACAAACAAAACACTCTAAAATTAGAAATTTACTCAAATAAATCATTTTATTAATCTTCATATGATATGAAGCCACTGTTTGATTTCTATTATCTAACATTTTATTTTAAAAAAAATCAATTTTCAACAATAATAAAATATTTTACACGTAAATTTAAAATATTTTCCTACATTTTAATGACACATTCATCAGATATTCATCATTTCAACGAGAGAGAGAGAGAGAGAGAGAGAGAGAGAGACTCAAAACACATTTGAAAACTCATAAATAAAATTAATGAGAGACATTTTCTGTTTTTCCAAATTTTTAACCTCTATGTATTGTCATGCATTACAGTTTTTGGAACACTGATTGTTACCATATACTACTATCAATTCTTACGAATATAAGAGTTGCACGAGATATTTATTTCACAGCGTGATTTTCTTTTATAAAAATTTCATTTTCTCTAAACTCTAATCGGTAATTGTAAGTTTGTATAATTTTACTTGTTTTATGCTCACTTCGTATTTTGAGGCTAATTATTTTAAAATTTGTCAACGGATGTCTAATCAATCGAAAATGTGCATCAATTTTGCATCTTAAACTATACAATAGCCCTACCTCTGAAACCTAATTGATTAGTAAGTTAAACAATTTTTCTTTTAGATCTCCTCGTGCTTAACTATTTTGTATGTTCACGTTCATAATATACTTGATACACAAGATTAAGCCCTTGTTTGATTCTCATTAAATTAAAATTTAATTTTCTTTCTCTTTTTATTAATCATACATTCTCTAATAAAATAATATTACACGTAAATCTAAAAAAAATTCTTTCATTTCTAATCACATATTCTTTCAAAAAGTACTATTCATTTCATTATAGTTGAAAATAATGGAGCCCAAACAAGGGCTAAACCTATGTTTGTTGAAAATTAAATTTTATATTCAATTTAAGTCAAAATTAATAATTAATTTTATCTACACATTTAATGGGATCCATAATTTTTAACATTACATTTCATCAACTTTTATTAAAAAAATCTACTAAAGGTTTATTTTAACCCCCACCAAACAGGTGTTAAATATGACGATTAAAGAACATTTGGTTATTAACGAAGCCCTTCAATTAAGTGATAATCATTATTTTCAAAATATTTTTTCTCCATACTCATTTTCAATCACCATTCATACAATAAAATATTATATATTGATGTTACAAAAAATCGTACCTGGACAATTCCGAGCTTAACGAATGATGACGAGCACGAACGTGATCTTCCGGTACCTGAAATAAAGGCGTCGATGTGTGTCCTCGTTGCCCCTTCAATGCTTAAGTTAGAAAGAGAATATATGCATAAGACTAATGTATATTGTGTACCTGAATAATGAATTAATGGGTTGTATTTATAGGGGGGGTAGTACTATTGTAACAGGACTCAAACACTCGAATCCCTGAGATTGTTACCATGTTTTTGGAATTGTGGTTGAGCTGTACTACAGCACTAGAGTGTTTAGTTTGTGGTAGGATTCTTGTGGTTTGAAGAGTTCAAGATAGATTTAACTTTCTTATGAATGGAAATCAGTACGAGAATGTCCAGATGTTTTCCAAAATGTAGGGAACGCGAGTGGATACCATGCTCGAGGACCATGTGCCGAGGACTCCCAAGTGCACGATGAGGAACAATGACTCCTCAGTCTGTGCCTTCCTCGGGCTTACAGATATTGACCACATCATATATGTACGTACGCTTAAAATTTTTCCACACTTTTTAATCATAAATTTTCTTAAAAATCACTATTCAAAACTCTATTTTCCTCAAATAATGGTTGTCAAACAGGAGCTAAATATATTGTATCTATTAATGAGCCCCTTTTATTATTTGAGATAGTAAGAAAAGGTTGAAGAGAGTTAGGGCTCTCATTATCCCATCCTGGACGTCATACTCAGTTGCTTCTACAAATCTTGTTGAGTTCTTCCTCTTCAAGTAAGGTTCGACCAGTTGTAAATAGCATCTCATGCTCACTCCAATCGAGCACGCTGGACATGTCATTGGTATACAGAAGGGACCCTCCATATGTGGATGGGCATGGATTAGGTTTGACTTGATGATAAACCCACATGTGACATCATGATCAAGGAAAGTTGTACTCAAAACCTTTGATTTACTGTGAAGGATATGCATGGCAACAGTGGTCCATAAAATAATAATTATGAGAGAAAAAGTAATATAGAAAGCTGACTTAAAATGACACACACTTTTGCATTATCTTTTCAGCAGCATCATCTATATCTCTCCACTAGTTTAGATTAAAAAAAATAAGTTTCTGATTAGTTTATATAAGCACTAAGCTCATAAGATTCTATTATGTGTTCCTAAATCATGTTTAAGGTGGTGGATTAGTTAAAGTTATATTAATTTATATGCACATAAAGAAGATGCTTCCGTTGCTGTAAATTTGATCTGCAGTATTGGGCGAGATTAGACAGGATTAAAAAAAGAAGTTAATTTTTTTTGCAATATATTTTTCATTGTTCGATTGTGACTAATCCCTGTTGTCTTTAGAGGATAGGGTTCTGTGTATAAGAATTTTCAAAAATTAGGTTGAAAAAAGTTAACTTTGTAGTTAGTTGACTTGCCCTAAAAAGTCTGCCAAGTGTAGGGGTGGTAAAAGGGAATTCCTTTAGCAAAAGGAGTTTATTAGGATTCTCTCTTAATGGATCTTTGCTCATTGCAATGAAAATTCTCCTTTCCTCTCTCTCTCTATCCTTTATATTTGTATGTATGTATATAACACAAAAAATGTTTGTTTGAAGGCATGCGTGCTCTAAAAAGAAGTCGATTAAAATTTTGTGGGATTGTACCATTTAATCTTATCTAATAAGTACTACTCGTTGAATATCTACAATCTATATCTACAACATATTAAAAGGAATGATTGATGAGAAACTTTTGAATATCCAATTTACCCTTACATATTTAGTTATATACCTAATATACACTTATTTAATTTTAGTTTTGAGGATTGAGAATAAACTTTTGAATACCCAATTTACTCTTACATAGTTAGCTATATACCTAATATACTAATATTTAATTTTAGTTTTGTTAATAATTAATTAATAACATTAATTCTTTACATATTTAATTATATACACAATATACCCTTATTTAATTTTAGATTAATTAATAACATTAATTCAATTTCTTCAACATGAAATTTAAAAAAAAAAAATCATTTTTTTTCCATTTGTCAATAATTCCCTAAATTAATCATTTTGATACTGTATTAATTTTTATTAACTTCTTTTTATTATAAAAACATAACTTAAATTTCTTTCCTCGGTTGAATTAGTCAATTTAAAAAAAAAAAAAAAAAAAACATCCATATTCTCTTATTTAAATAGCTGTTTCATTTGGTTGTTTTCACACATGTCCTAACAATTAAATAATTAAATTAATGCAATAAAATTAATGCATACAGAATATTATTATATAATTTGATAAAATTTTATTTTATGTTATATTTACTCTTATTTAAAAGCTGTTTTAGTAGTAGTTACATATGAATACCCATTGTTGACCAACGAAGTCCGAGATCAAAAATTATGCTCTTAGTATTAATCTCAAATAGGTTGCAGTTCGGTTATCAACCCTAGTTCGGTCACCTCTTGCAATCTTGACAGAATACCACCGTCATTTTAGGGAACATAATTATTACATGTCTTTCACAACTTGTCCAATCAAATCAGGTACATTTGGAGGGGGAGGGCAACAGCACCACCCTCCTCGATTAATCATCTATTTTTGTTGCTAGCTTTCATGCAAAGATAATGATTGCCTGGTAAGACAGAATTATGTGGATTTGATGGAAACCGACCTCATTAGCCAATCATAACCAAGGATGACGGCACACAATTCTGAGCTCGACATGATGTATGAAGTGATTGATTTGACGCCTATCTTACCATTTGTATCAAAATCTATCTATAAAAGGACGGACCATTTTTTTTTTTTTTTTTTTTTTTTTTTTTTTTGATATCCAGGTTTCCCAACTTACGTCAGACTATATCCTGGACCACCAGCCATCGGCCCCTCAATAACTGGCGGAGGTAAACCGCGAGTTATGCCCAAGTTGACCAGGGTCCGTGCACCCTTTATACTCCTGACCCCAAAGGAGCCTCCTCCATGATTATTACATCACCAAGCTGCTCCAACCAATAAATGGTTATTACATCACTTAGCTGCTCCAACCAGGAATCGAACTCCCCACGCTGAGGTTGCAAGCCCCGCAATGCCCATCCTTTGCCAACTTGGATGTGCCCCGGGGGGCAAGGACGGACCATTTTTACTTGAAGGGGACATGAGCTCAACACCAAAAAGATCACTTTACTTTAAAATTTGTATGGAATAAGCAAGAGATATTGACCCCTTTTTCTTAAAATTATCTCAAATCAAGTGTTTACATATTTTGACGTCAACACCCATGATACCTGAGTTTAGATAAAAATAGAATACCAAATAATAGGGTAATTATATTCCTACTAAATTTTTTGTTAACTACACAACATTATAACTGCAATAAATATTTATAATCTTTGCCCATTTTCACACTCAAGTCCTCGATTATATTTCGCTATATTTTTATCATTATATGAAACTAAATAAAATATTATAATATATGTTGAAATTCTAAACAATCCACACACAACATTAACGGATTAGAAATTCCAGTATATAGGGAGAATGTATGATTAAGGAAGATGGAGAGAGACTATTGAGGCTACATTTTTCAATTTCCTATCAATGGAGAACATGTAAAAGGGATTAAGAGATGACTATTTTTATAATTAATAATTGATGTACATAAATAAGAGGGGAGATCCAGGGTTGTTTTATGTTGGTACATACACTATGCAATAAACATAACTTAGATCATTATAACTATAAAAATTAACATTTCTCATTCTATAATTGTTGCAATGAAAGCAATTCGTTGTGAACTGAGGGTAAGAATGATTGTCAATGAAAGCAGTTTGTTGTTGGCTACAACTTCTAAAAACTCAAAAATAACCTAGATGATGCTTATGTATGTGAATATATTCATGTTGGGCATTGAAATTTTGGAGAAGTCGATTTGCGTGAGATATATTATTATGAAAAAAAAAAAGCATGATTGTTTTGGTTTTTGATGAAATTTTGTATTATGCTAAAAGATAATGCAATTCTTTTTTTTTTCTCTATTTTTATTTATTTTTAATTCTTTTAGTAATGTCCATCTAAAATGATGAACATAAGCTACTTATAAGTTGATGAGTGTTATGAATTTTATTTTTTTATTATTATTTTTTTTGTAATTAATTAAGCTTGGTTCGCATTTCAATTTAATTTCTAATTTCATGAATTTACTTGTATGAAATTTCTATTTTAGATTTACATATTACTACGAATCATTTTAATTGTATATATAACTCATTTGGGGGTTTCCTAAACACGTGGCAGTTCGACAGTATTATTGTCTCATCATATTCATGCAAATATGCATTTTTTTTTTATATTTATGAATTTGCAGAGCCATTTACAGCTGGACAATTATATGTCAGATCATTTTTCACCACTTTGACTCATCTTTGATTTGATGATTTATGTTTTAATATTTTTAATTTTATGGTTTTTTATTATTCATTAAACTATAATTTAATAATTACTTTTAGGAAAGATGAGTGGACATTAGCATAGGTGCAATCATATTGAACTTTGGCGATTAGGATTTTATTGAAACGTGAATAACAACTACTTTTTATTTCTTTGACTGATTTTATATTAAATAAAATTAGTTGATCATTTTTTTTATATTTACCCAATTTTTGATATTAAATAAATTTTAAGTGTTAATATAATTAGCATATGTCTCTGCATTATATTGGTATTTGAGCACAATCACATTCTTGCTAAAGATGTGTTGTGTTGTATGATATCTATATTTGTACGATATATCTATTTTTGTTTTTTTTTTTTCTAATATTGATAAATAAATTTTGAAACTAACATATCAATGATTTTTTATTTTGTATGCAAGAAACATCACAAACGAATACATCATCATCGAAAACACTGATATCATGTTTGATTGATTTTATTTTTTATGGAAAATATCATTTCTCCACCAAAATTCATACTTTTGATGTGTTTGATTGACAATTTTTCTATGAAAAATATTTTTCAATTTTTGGTCACATGACCATATTTTTCTTAAAAATAAGGAAAATATTTTCTTTATGAAGATATTGTTTTTATTTTCTAGGTAATTCACCATCTCACTCTATCTCGTATATTCTCTTTCTCATCTACACATCAGTAAAAAATAGACAAGTATAGTATTTTCAACGTTAAAAGCAAAATCAATCAAACATATTTAATTAATAATTTCTATACAAATAAGTTCTAGGCAATTAAACTACATAGAGTATATTTTATTTCCATGTAAATTTTATATTTGCAATCAAACGAACCCTAACAGAAATGAGGTCTAATTAATCAATAGATCAACAAAATGAGTCAGTTCGTCAGTTTAATTTGAAAAATATTAACTTTTTTCCGTTTTGTTAATTGTTTATGCTTATTTTTGTTGTCATATCTTAAATTCATTTTTATACTTGTAGGATTTATACCACCAAACAAAGATTGTTATTATATCATTATAAGACAATTGAATGGATTTGAAGAAGAATAGATTATAAAAGCATCCATGCTTTGAAAAGATTCCATCAAGATCTACAACAATAAGAACGGCTTTGTTGAAGTTTTAAAACTAGTTTTATGCGATGGGAATGTATTAAATAATATCAAAATTAGCCAATATTTTTCTCATAGAAGTTTTACTATTAGACTAATAAGTTATTTTTTTAATAATGACTTCAGGAAAGTAATTTTCAATTTACGATGTTTAAGGATACAATCAAAAATTTTTTTCCCATGTTTGAGAAAGGAAAAAACATACCTATTTCGAAATGAAAAAATAAGAGCAATCAATCCTTATTCAAAAAATACTCATTATGTACCCCCCCTGGCCCTCCCCCTCCCCCTCCCCCTCCCCCTCCAATTTATCTTCTTTGTATCTTAACATTTACTGAATAAATTAATTGGAAGAAAACTTTAAAATTTTTAATGAATTTAATTTATTATCCAATCAAGTGGAACAAATCTGTGAAATATACACTGATCATAACTAAATAATTGACAAAATCATTCATGATAATATTGTTCAAGTGATTAAATAAGTCAAATACACATTAAAGAACGAGAAAGTAATGAATTTGTCAAATGTGGTTAAGTAAATTAAATACATATTGAAAAACGAAAAGTAAGATAATGAATGTGTCAAATGTACATTCATCATAACTAAATATTTGACAAAATAATTAATGATAATTTTGTTCAAATTGTTCAAATGATTAATAAATTAAATACATATTGAAAAATGAAAAGTAAGATATTATTGAAATAATTGAATTATAGTGAGAATCATTTTATTTTTTTTTAAAACGATTCTCATTTAAAGTAATATTAATATATTATAGATCCAGATATATATATTTTTACAATTTTAGTTTTTTCTTTAACAATATCAATTACCTCAACTATTTTAAAAAAAATAGTATTAGTATTTCAAAAATATTACGCATATCATTCATTCGATACATAAGAAGTGAAACGCACGTGCTTACTGCTGATAAACTTAAATGACCCCTAACGAGAGAGGGCATGCCCCATTAGAGAATAGCATTGTGTGCAGGAAGTTCTAAAAACTAAGTGAAAAAAAGTTAGCTTTGTAGTTGACTTGGCCCCAGAAAGCTTGCCAAATTTTGAGGTACTAAGAGGGAATCCCTTTAGCAAAGAGAGTTTATAGAATTCTCTCTCTTAATGGATATCCACTCACTGCTAAGAGCTCTCTCTCTCTATATATACACAAAAATAATTAAAGTTGGGCTGGGAGGCATGTGTTGTGTGCTCTGAAAAGAAAGGGTGAAATGAAAGGGAGTCACTGTCTTGGTTCGTAGTTGATGTTCTTTTATGAGGGAGAGGAATAAACTTTTTTGCTGCTGCTTAAAAAGACAGCATTTTTCCTTTTAAAAGGTTGTCTTTTTGAAGTGGGAATACAGAATCATGTGTTTTCATCAAGATTCCCCATTGACAAATCTTGCAACTAAACATTTTAATGAAAATTAGTATCCCCCTATTGATATGTTTTTGATATTCCATCGACATGTTGATTGTTACTGTTGACCCCAAAATATTGTCAACAGATGTCGGTATCGAACTCGTGACACGTGGATTCCGGTGATATTGACCGGAGTTAATGATTGTAAAGTATATATGGACTATCGAGTCGAATTACCAACGGAGGATTTTCGTGTCAAAATGGATCAAAAACCGTCGCTCGTTTTGTGTTTTTCCCTTTATAATTTTGTAAAAAACACAATAATTATATGAATAAAATATTTTCTCTCTCATACACTTTTGTGAAAATTTGGGTTTATATCTTCCACTCTCTCAAATTCAGCGTCTATTTTACAATTGCAAGAATTGCTATTTATAGAAGAGAGGTTGAAATGCCTATCGTCTGATCGAGTCCACGTGGCTTCATCTTGTTGTTTCGAACATCAAATCATTCACGACATTAACTATCGTGATGATTGTCCTGCCACCCCTTCCTTTTGTCTGACACTAGGTAAGGCGGTTTTAAAGTGACTAGTCACGTCAATCACTTCTCAATGATATCCTTCAGGTTTGTCCCCTATCAAACACTTCGGTGGATGAGGCGTTAGGCAACAAAGAAGACTTCGGATTGGAGAAGTGCTATGCAGTTGAAGGGACTTCGTTTTAGCCGTTTGAAGGGACTTCGCCTTAGCCTTTTGAAGGGACTTCGCCTAAGGGATTTCATCTTAGCCTTTTGAAGGGACTTCGCCTAAAGGACTTCGTCTTAGCCTTTTGAAAGCCTTTTGAAGGAACTTCGCCTCAACCTTTTGAAAAGATTTCGTCTTAGCCTTTTGAAGGGACTTCACCTCAACCTTTTGAAAAGACTTCGTCTTAACCTTTTGAAGGGACTTCGCCTTAGCCTTTTGAAGAGACTTCGTCTAAGGGATTTCGTCTTAGCCTTTTGAAGAGACTTCGTCTTAGCCTTTTGAAGGGATTTCGTCTTAGCCGTTGACGACGTCTCCTTCGGGGAAGGGTTTTACACATGTTATGGGGTTCCCTTATTGTTCATCGTCGAACATCCTCTCGTTAAGATCTTCACGTGTCCTCCAGCTACTGACTTAATAATGGCCCCATTTTTATGGGGTAACAGTTACTGTCGAACAAAATGTTGGAAAAAAAATGGTGGTTTCCATCTTTGCTCTGCCTATATTGAGATTTAAGTTAGTGGGTTTCTCTTTGATTTTGTTATGCTTCAATTTTCTACTTGAAAAATATATGTTTTTCGGTATATTCTTCAAGCATTCACTTCTTGTAGTGACATGGAGAGAATCATTTCAAGAGTCCAATTAGGCATATATTCTACAAAATCTGCTGAATTTTTTAATTATCCACATAAATCTTGATGGATTTCTTTACCCTAAATTCTTTGTTTATTTTTTAATTCGTGCATGAGTAATTTATTGAACTTTTTCTCTTCCTCTCTCTTCACGAATTTGGAAATAATATATATATTTTTCTCTTTATTTACTGCGTAAAATTCGACAATCCTTTATATATATATATATATATATATATATATGTCATTTCCATGTAATATGCAATAACAAGATATGTGGAATTGTTTACAAGTTTCAGAGTAAACTTTCCCAAAGACATCGAAAACAAAGTTGAAACAAAAGTTTTGGTTGTTGCAAAAATGTTTTAATATTTTAATTCTAATTCTGTGGACCAAATGAACAAAGACCTCGAGTGCCAAAATGTTGACCAAAGGTGCCGAATTCGATGACCCTAATACGACAATTTTTAAGTTTATTTCTTTAATCAAAATTATTTGTTCCGTATGCCGATTGATTGAGAGAATGTTTGACTAAACGTAATAAAAAAGTGATTTTTAAGTAATTCTTTATTTTTCTTTAATTTCACCTTTACCATTAAGTAAAAAAGATTATTTTTCAAAAGTAATTATACATTAATGTTAAAATAAATAAACTCACTTCTTATTTCAAAAGTTTAAAGCTATCTTTTTTAGTAAATTTTTTAAGATTAAAACCATGAACCAACTGGTCTTCAAAGGATTTATTTGATTTCGTATTTTTGCATTGTCATTTGTCGATAGTTAGTTTATATATTTTTTATTTTGTATCATTTTAATAAATTTTGCAATGAATTAAAATGAGAGGTATGAATCCATCGCTAATTATGTGAGCATAATCTGTAGTTGCATTTCACATTGCATATGCTTAAAATTGGCCGAGTACAATCTGATTTATTAAAGCTATTTCCGTGTTTCGAGTTCAAAAAAATAAAAAAATTTGAAGCAAACTAAATTTAATATAGAGATCTTAGAAAATAATGTAGAGTTTCCATTAAATCGAATTTTCCACTTTCTTTCGTGAAATTATCAAAATCAACTTAAAAAAAATCAAATTTATGTCATTTCAAGAAAGGGAAAAAAATGTAAGAAGAGAAAAATTCAAATATTTGATAATCATAAATGGGCAATGTCCACAAGATGACAAAGAGCATGTTTGGTGAGTATTGATGAATTCATGTGATAAATGCATCATTGGAAAAATCCCAGCATTTGACCCTTTGAATATTTCTCCTAAGTCATCATGTGCTACCCTTATGGAATTATTTGTATTCAAGAAAATGTCCAAAAAGGAAAAAGAATAATACCATAATCCACTTTCTCCTAACAATTTGCCATTATAATAGTCATATCACACCCACAAAAGATAAATTGGATAACGATAACAATTTCTATACCTGTTCAGGCAATATAACATTTAAAGAAATGCTACAAGTACAACACATTCGATACGATAACATTGTTAACAACTCTCTCACACATAACGGATGGAGCTGCGATTAAAGTAATCGCGAATCACACGTTTGTGAGAGGATTGTAAAAATTACAGCACCAAAGTGAAGTACAAGCAGAATAACCCTAATATCTAGGGGTTGTTTAACAAAATTTTGTGGTTTCATAAAATATGTTATTAAAATTAAGAGTTCGTTTGATTGTTAATAATTTTCATAAAAAATATTAATTTTCACCCAAAATCTTACTTTTGTGCTGTTTGATTTTTTTCATGTAAAATATTTTCCTACTTTTGGTCATGTAAATATATTTCCTTGAAAACAAGGAAAATACTTTCTTTAGGTGGATTAAGTTTTTATTTTTCAGGTAATTCACTCCCTCTTTCTCTCTCATCTATCTTCCCTTTCTCCCATGTACCTACCAATAAAAAAAGGATTAGTATAATATTTTTTAAATTGACAATAAAATTAATCAAATACATTTAATTGACAATTTTCATGCAAATAATTTCTAGACAATTCAATTGCCTAAAATTTATTTTTTTCCATATAAATTTCATACTCGCAATCAAACACATCTTAATTGTTAATTTTGATCTCAATTTTTTTAGCTATTTTTTAAGTTGTACTAATCAAGAACTTCGATTTAAAAGAGAAATTAGATTAAAATCGAAATACAAATTTTGTTTTAAGAGGAAGAAAAAAAATGACTCACTTATAGGTTTTATTTCCTTCCTCTCTTTTGATAATTGGAGCCACTACCTACGGTTGATTATCATTTTTTTCAAAATTCATTTTTGTCTTTCTTATTAAAATAATATTATATGTAAATCAAAAACTTTTCTTTCTTTTTTAATCACACATTTTCCATCAATCTACTATTCCAAAATATATATTTTCAAAAATAATGTGGATCAAACACAATTATTGCACGATCTAATTTTCTAAAGAAGAGGGTTAAACAAATCAAGAAACATATTAGTAATGATATCGTATATGATTTCGTAGTGTCTTATGACAAAGCTGGATCTCAAATAGTAGATTTTTAATTTTTATTCCATGGAAACTTGTCTTTAAACATTGAAATGGTGATTTTGAAGTCATGGATATTGCAATCTCGTTGTTAGCATATTGAAAAGAATAAGATGAATGCATTATTAAGTACAAATGCGTTGAAAACGACTATCCCTTCTACAATTTCGTTGATCATCCATGAATGATATGACATCAACGATATTCAATTCCACCACTAATATTTAACAAGAAATAGAATTTATGCTTCGTTTTTTCATAATGGTCTAAATTTATTTGTACAAGTATGTCATTCGAACTAGCTAAAGTAATACAAGTAGTGGCGGAGCCGAGGGCCTAAATCTATTTATTTTTTAATATTATTATACTTATGTTTTAAAAAAAAATCGTAATTAAGTTAGATATCTTGAGTCGGTCACTGAATACAAGGAGTTGAAAAGGATAAAAAAGGCAATTTCATTGAGATGAAAAACACGTAGGACAACAACCAAAACAAAAAGTATAAGTTTTATATAAAATTTTAGTAAATTTTAATAAAAAATAAAAAAATGTATATGTAAAAAATGTGAGTCTATAAAATTTTGGTTTTTAATATTTGTACTGCACGATGCACAATTTCCTCTAATAGAGAGTGGGGTCTGCGATTATTTTAATCGCGATCCCACCTCCTATTATGAGGGTATTGTGTACCGTGTGATAACTGTAGCACAACTCATAAAATTTAGTTAAAGTTAATTGTTAATTTTTAAGTTAAAATTAAAATCAAAGTTTAATCTATATAAAAAAAAATAAAAAATGTTGAGCATAGAATATTTTTTACGAATTATTTTTGAGAATGAAGGTCAAAAACCCGCAGCCCATCAAACAGCACACAAAACAAACCAGCAGCAAAGAGGTCAGCTCACGTCTCTCCATTCATTTACCATTATCCAACCCCACTCTCTCTCCAATGGCAGCCAAGTAGAAGAGTAAAGCAACTGCACTCCTCTCCTCGCCCTATTTCTAACCTTATACTTCTCTTTTATTTCAAGAACAGGGATAATACTTGCTTTGTCCATCTTTATTTTCGTGCTTGAAGAAATTTGATTATTTTCTACTTCTTTTGCTCTTTTAAGACAATCCCATTTCGAAGAATAGACCTTGTTTTGATCTTACTCATTTTCTTGAAAAGGGTTGTTTGTTCTCTTTGAAGAAAGACCCATTACAAGAGAATAGCATTATTTTCCTGGGTTTTCTTGTAAAGCTTCGTTTTGGGGTTTAGGAGTGAAATAATTATAAATGGGGAGTAAATGGAGGAAAGTGAAGCTTGCACTTGGTATGAATATGTGTGTGTATACTCCAAGAAATGATATTGCTGATAATGACGAAGAGGATGGATCTTTGCCGCCGTCTTCTTATAGACACTCAGACGCTGCTCTGCTGTCGCCAGTGGCGAACTGGACCTCAGCTCCGCCGACGCCCGGGTCGAATATGCTGAAGTTTTCCAAGAGCTTGAGTAGATCTTCTTCCAAGGTCTTGTATCTTTGAGCTTTTATTCATTTAGTTATTTGATTTTCATTTTATAGGTTTCAATATCTGTTTATGAGCTTTTTTCTTCGTGTCGACTGCTGTTGGTTGTGGTTGATCACTAATAGATGGAGGTGGGTGATGAAATATTTTAGGAAATTCTGGGTTTTTTATGAATGCATTGAATGGAAGGATTTAAGCATTTGATGTGTTGGGAACTGAGAAATAAAGGAATCTGGTTAGAAGGCCAAATCCGATACCTTTGGCATAAAATGCCTATAAATATCAATTATTTATGGTTAATCTGACTGTGTTATGTTTGTTTGCTAAATTTTGAAAGCTGGAAAAGATGAATGTTAAAAGTCTCTTTTGGTGTCTGATAAGTTTGTTAAGAGTATAGAAACAGGAAGATGATCGATCCTTTTACAGATCAAATTATATTTGTTTTTGGCTCATATGGTTTTTTGAGAAAAGCTATTGAAACTTTGAAACGACCATGACTAATTGGTATCTTTTTTTTTTCTACTTTTTGGACCATTTCAATTTCGTATCTAAATGAACATTGGTGCACATTTCTGTCATTGTTTTGCTTCTTCTGCCGATATTATCATCAAGTTTCCTTGTTTTCTTATTTTCCTTAATTTAAGTTTTTCTCTTCTGCTTTTCTGGATGCGTGGAAGGATGTGGCTAAAGAAATGGAAACTTTGAAAGCAACTTTCACCTTTCAAGAATTCCATGGTCATTGTTGTGTTTACATAATTTTATTAATTCAGGGCAATTTTTAATTTTAAGGCAGCGTCTGATTAACGATTTATATGGTAAACACTGAGGGGAAAAGGAGCCGTGGATCTAAGTATGGTATCTGATTCATGGTCTCGTCTTTTTTTTTTTTTTTTTTTTCAACTTTGTATAGAGTTCTGCTGTACATTGAGTTTTGACAGTTTCATGCTTTAGAGATTATATTTGGCCAAGCTGAACAAAAAGTAAAGCTATATAGTGACTTTTTGTTCCAAACATGCCTGAATATGCTACCTTTTTCTTAACTTTGAGTAAAAAATAGGTAATTATTTTAAGATCTCTTACCTTAGCATGACAATAACTTATTTTCAATTTTTACCGGTGAAAAAAAGTATTTATTTTCAAAGTTAATTATTTACTTCTAAGTTAACATTTTAAGCTTACCCAAACCTAAGGGTCCGTTTGATTGCATGAGTGGAATTTGGGTGAAAAGGAAATGAATTATAGGGAATTGAATTGACTAGAATTGTTTTATCGAGAATTGTCAATTAAATATATTTGATTGGTATAATTTTTCACCTAATACGTTTGACTTTATTTTTCATGCAAATTGTTATTTTTTGAGATAAATTTTTTTACAATCTGTATTAAAATTTGTTTGGATTGTCAAAAGGTTAAAAAAAAAATTGAAATATTTTTATGTTCGTTTGGCTTCGTTTTTCATACAATTTGTCAATTAAATGATTTTTTTTTTTTACCACCGAGTCTAGAATTTGTTCCCATTGCCAAAAAAAAAAAATGGAAAACAAAAATCACCTAATAGGTGGGAAAACATTTCCAAGCAAAATATGCATTTGTGGGTTGTACCTAGAAAAATGTGGGAATTCAATTCCATGAAAAATTTAGTGTATCAAACACAAAAAATTTGGAAAATGTGGAATTCAATTGCCAGTTCCATAATACAGACCCTAAATGTGTTTACAAAGCTTCATCAATGTTTCGATTGGTCTTTCATTTCAAATGCAATATGGAGTATATTATGTTTTGTTTGGCATGTCTTATTACTAGTTTTTGTTTCTTCTTTAATGGCAATGGGGGATAGCAAATTAGGTATCTTGTTGTGTATAAAGTTTTATTTTTGTATTTCTAAGATAATAGTGAAAATTTTGTCGCGTTTTGTCTCCACGAGAAAAGTGTTACCTTTGCATCTCATCTCTTGCAAAAAAGTAATATTTCGTTGCTGCCCCTTTTGTTGACCATTTAATTTCAATCTATTTCTTTTGGGTAACAAACAAAAAGTTTGGTATTTAAAGAATTAAATTTTCATTTCATGGAGGATGAGATGTCCTCCTCCTACTAAACTATAAATCTTATTTTTGTTGTTGAAAACAACTATCGAAGAAGGAAACCCTTGAATCCCTTACACGTAGACGCCCGTGATGGAGCCAGGGAATTTGCCTTTTTCAATAATGGAAAAATAATTTTTTTTCCTCAATAAAGTCCGCAATTTCTTTTTGGCTATTACTACTGTATTCCAAGTTATGATGTACTGATATAGATACGTGTGTTCGACACGATATGTGTCAAATACGTCGACAAGTGATTTTTCAAAAAAGTACCGACTCGAAACGTTATAGACACGTTGATTAAATTCTTTAAAGTTTTTCATTTATATAGTATAAATTTAGTTTTATACTTATTATTGATTATTGATTTTTCTTGTTGAAATTTTTTAAATATAAGTACTTATTTGTTATATACTAATAACTTTGAGTTAAAAATATATAATAGTTATAGTAAGAAAGAAAAATGATTATTATAGAGTGTTCGGAGAGTGTCGATATCGACACGAGTCCGACACGTGTCAAACACAGTACACTAGTTACGGTGTCCGTGCTACAGACCAAGGGACATGGTCTTCCTCATTATGTTAAGGTCACAATATATCAATTATTTAACTTCTCAAAAGTGAATTTATAGTTCAATCGGTGGATGTAGTCACCTGCATTAAATGTGCAATGTGTGAGCATTCCTGAGCTATGTTGGCATGGTTTTTTATTATAGTTCAATCGGAGGATGTCTACTATTTTTTATTTTTTTAAAATATGATAAGGTTAACTTCTAGTAACTAATGTTTGTCTGTTTACCTTTTTAGTGGTCATCCTTTACAATGATTGATATATTTTTATTCAAACTGATTTTTATAGTCCATATTTTTCTCATTGGCATTTGTTTTTCACTTGCAGAAAACCTGCTCAATTTGTTTGACATCAATGAGACGAGGAGATGGCCAAGCTATATTCACTGCCGAGTGTTCACATTCCTTTCATTTCCATTGTATTGCTTCAAATGTGAAACACGGCAACCGAATTTGTCCAATTTGTAGAGCAAAGTGGAAAGAGATTCCCTTGCAAGGTCCGAGCCTGGATCCTCCCCTGGGAAGGGCGAGAGTCAACCCTGTTGATTGGCCCCAAAACAATGCATTGATGACAGTAATCCGTCGATTGCCTCGTTCAAATACTAGTAGAAATTTTGCACCACTATTTCAGGCACCTGAGCCAGCAATCTTCAATGATGACGAAATGTTGGATCGTGAAATTGACTCCACAGAGAAAAGCTCTTCAAACAAGAGTCTTGGGGATTGTAGCGAACAAAGAAAAGTTAAGATGAAGACATTTACGGAAGTTCCAGCAGTTCCACAGTCAAACACTTCAGAAAAATTCAGTGTCTTGATTAATCTAAAAGCTCCTGCATCGAACTCTTGGCAGAATCCCGGCAGAAACCAGGCTAATACGCCCCAAATCTCTCAAACACCTCGAGCTCCTGTTGATCTTGTTACAGTTCTTGACATTAGTGGAAGCATGGCAGGCACTAAACTTGCATTACTAAAACGAGCTATGGGGTTTGTGATACAGAATCTCGGTCCCAATGATAGGTTGGCAGTCATTGCCTTCTCTTCTACAGCCAGACGCCTCTTTCCCCTTCGTAGGATGTCTGAAACAGGACGGCAGCAAGCATTACAGGCTGTTAATTCTTTAGTTGCCAGTGGAGGGACAAATATCGCTGAAGGTTTGAGAAAAGGTTCCAAAGTAATGGAAGACCGGAGGGGAAAAAATCCAGTTGCCAGTATAATATTATTATCTGATGGGCAAGACACGTATACTGTCAGTAATACTGGTGGCAACCAGAATCAACTAAATTACCAATTGCTCCTGCCTGTTTCTATGCAACCTGAAGATGGTTCAGGTTTTAAGATTCCAGTTCATGCATTTGGGTTTGGTGCAGATCATGACGCGTCATCCATGCACTCAATTTCAGAGATTTCTGGAGGGACCTTTTCTTTCATTGAGACTGAAGGGGTGATCCAGGATGCATTTGCACAGTGCATTGGAGGCCTTTTGAGTGTAGTGGTGAAGGATCTGCAGATAAGTATTGAGTGTCTTCACCCGAGTGTCCATCTTGGTACTTTAAAAGCAGGGAGTTACGCCAACCACATCTTGTCAGATAGACGTACAGGATCTATTGATGTTGGAGATCTCTATGCGGATGAGGAGAGAGACTTTTTGGTTTCAATAAACATCCCTGCTTCATTTTCATGCAATGAAACAATGTTGCTGAAGGTAAAATGTGTTTACAATGATCCCTTGACAAAAGAAACTGTCACCTTAGAAGGTGAAGAAGTTAGAATCGAGAGACCTGTAGTGGCTAGACAAGACGGCGTGTCAATTGAAGTGGACAGGCAGCAAAACAGGCTTCACGCAGCAGAGGCAATGGCCCAAGCTCGCACTGCAGCTGAAAATGGAGATTTGGTTGGTGCTGTTTCTATCCTCGAAAACTGCCGCGTGATGTTGTCAGAAACCGTGTCGGCTAAATCTCGTGACAGGCTCTGTGTTGCACTTGATGCCGAGCTCAAGGAAATGCAAGAGAGGATGGCGAGCAGACACGTGTACGAGGCATCTGGGAGGGCATATATACTGTCAGGGCTGAGCTCACACTCGTGGCAGAGAGCAACAGCAAGAGGTGATTCCACAGATGGTTCAAGCCTTGTTCAGGCCTATCAAACCCCTTCAATGCTCGAGATGGTCACTCGTTCTCAGGCCACATTGTTAGGCAGTCCTTCAGCTCAAAGGCTTCTTCGACCTGTGTGGTCGTTTCCATCTCGACCAAGGCCTAGGTGATGCTGCATCCTGATTCATCTCCTGTTTTGGTTGTTTCTTCCTTCATCATCATCAAGTTTCGTTTGGGGGTGGGGTCGATTTGAGAAGCGAATGAATATTTGTCTCGCAATATTGTTCCTCTTTAGTTATGTAAAGAAATAAACTCGAGTGTGCAATATAATTTGCGAAAGGGGATCACTAGCTAGGTTCAGAACTAAGTTTTGTCTCTCGTCATTGTTGGGGGTGATGTAGATAGGAAAATATGGTTTTTGTCTTTTGAGAAATTGGGTATAAGTTTGTAAGTTTGGAGGTACTCCTTGTTAACTTTAAGCTCTTGATATAAGATAATTGTGTTGAATTTTCTACATATTTATGTGGATTTTGCAACTCTTCCCTGCCTAAATCCCACCCCAAGATACACACCAAAAAAATAAAACAAAAAATGGTGCTTGTCTATTTTGCATCGATTGCTCATTTTCAAAATAGCATCGTCAAGAAATGTTTTAAAGCATGACGGTGACTACCAATTTGAATTTTGAGTCGACATGAAATTTTGAGGAGATGGAGAAAAAGAGGAAAAAAAAGGCAGCTTCTCCTTTTGACGCAAAAAAGCTTGCACAAAAATCATTCGTGGCTTTTGAATGTCTTTTCCATCTTTTTTTCCTCCTGCACTTATCTTTAAACTTTTCGTTTGCATCCACCAGTGAATTTGGTGTACTGTTGGAAAGAATCTTTCGTTTGATTGCAAGAGTGAAAAATGAATAAAAAAAAAAATGACAGAGAATTGATCTGTCTAGAATTCATTTGTCTGAGAATTGTAATTAATTGTGTTTGATTGATATAATTTTTCATTTAATTCGTTTGACTTTGTTTTTCATGCAAATTGTTACTTTTTGGGATAAATTTTTTTTACAATCTGTATTAAAATTTGTTTGGATTGTCAAAAAGTAAAAAAAAAAATCAAAAATATTTTCATAAATTTTTGGTATTCGTTTGACTTCATTTTTCATACAAATTGTTAATTAAATGGATAAAATTTTTGACCATTGGATTTAGAATATATTTCCATTGCCGAAAAATTTAAAAAAAAAAAAAAAAAAAAAAAACACCCAACAATGTGAAAAACAAATTTCTACCAAAATCATAAGAAAATAAATTCTTACTTTTGTGATTTAAGGGATTGTACCTAGAAGTTGATGGTAAATATTTTTCATGGCAAAAAATATTAATCAAACAGCAAAAAAGGTGAAAAAGAGAAAAAAAAAATTCCAATTTTCCTAAAAAAAAAAGGGGAATTTTCAAAAATGTCACTATTTTTGAAAATGCACCAAAAATTTTCATTGACACATGATTTGAACAAAAATGTCACTTTTTAGGTGTGAATAGTCCATATTACCCTTAAACTCACAATACTAGGAGCATTTAATGCTATTTAATGCTCATTAAGATTGACTTTCATTATCATTAATATTTGATGTGATGATTGAATTTTTATATTATAAATATTAGATATTTGTATATTATATTGTTAAATATGAATTTTGTTAATACAAAAATTCTCCAAATAAATTTTATGTTAACTCCTCTAATATCTTCCTTCCCCATTAACAAACTCTAACTTTTTATGCATTTTCTTCATTCATTGATCGAGCTATTGGAGTCTCCATTCATTTTGATATGTTAGTTCATAAAAAGTGTTTATATTTTTTTTTTATAGCTTACTATTTATTAAATGTTAAATACAATATGATAACATTTTTTTGAAATTATTTAAACTACTATTGATGATGAGTGCTTGATATTTGAAATATTTTTTAAAATGAAAATTTTAACAATATCATTTTGGCAAATGTGAAAAATTTCATAATGAACCATAATTAATGAAGCACATTGAGTTATTAATTTTGGTAAGATGTTGCAGTTGAGAATTAATTTTGACCATTAATATTTCTAATACATTCTTCCAAGGTACTGGACATTGATCATGTTTTCAGGCTTTTCGATGACCGGACAATGTGTCATCTTTTCCGGCAAGTCCCGACAGTTGAAATGTCGAACTAGACATTTTGAAAATGTCGGAAACGACATTTGAACTGTCGAAACCCGACATTTTGAAACTGTCGAAATAGTCAAATCACTTTAATGTGACTTTTTTTATTGAAGTAGTCAAATCACTTTAATGTGAAGTAGTCAAACTGTCAAATTTGTACAATATTTCATCTAGTCAAATCACTTTTATTGAAGTAGTCAAATCACTTTTATTGAAGTACATGAAAGGTATTTAAATTTATGAATAGAGGCAAAAATGTACAAAAACATGCCAAAATGACATTCTTGTAAACACTACAAAAAAGTGACATTTTTGTAAATGCAAAGGAAAAAAGTGTCACCCAATGCAATTTCCTCAAAAAAAAAAAATTGCTATCAATGAAAATTACATGCTGCATTCTTCACTTTGTCCTTGTATGTTTCTTGGAAAAACAAAAGAAGAAGAAGAGCAGTGGAGTGGTTAGCTTGTGGGTTGTAATATTTTGTTATTTTTTCTTATTATGCAGCTCTGGGAGCTTGCGATTTTTGACCTCGGCTAATCTCTTTTAGCAACGGTGGATACTTTGTTGAAGCCACGAAGGTTGCATTTGACCAACGGGCATATCGGTAGAAATATAAAGTAAGAGGCTTGGACAAACTTTCAACACCCATTTTTGTTATCTATGTCGACTATTTTTAAGAGTATCTTTAAATTCTAAAGAATAAAATTTTCAACACTCTTCATGGTTGTAGGAAGGTTGTGTGGGTGGGTGTGTGGGTGGGTGGGCAGGCGGGGGGCGGGGTGGTTATGGCTGGGAATAAAGTCATATAAACAATATTTTCTAACACAAAATTTATAACCTTGTGCATTTTAAAATACAAATTATTTCCTCATTTTAAACTATGCAATATTTTTCACATCAACTCACTCAAAGCATCTTCTTTAGACAAACCCTACATATATAAGCCTTACAAAAATTTTAATTTAGACATTGAATTCCAAAGAAAATAATTTAAAAAATAAATGTTCTGTTTATGGTATATCGAGACAAATCATGTCAAAAAATTGTTAAATTTCAAATAACAACACAACACATTGTATTCATATAAATTTATTAAGTTAAATGTACCCAAAAATTTGGTTTTAATATTTCAAATCTACGGAATCCACGATAATTCATATAAATCTATAATTTAGAATTCTATTGAGATCTTATGAATTTCAAATGTTCTTGTTCGTTATAGAATTTTCATATTTGCTTGGAGTAAATTCTTAAAAGCTTATTTAATTCTTGAAGTTATAATTTGTTGGTTGATTTCAAAAGTAATCTGAAAATCAAGAGAGGACAAATATTACTTTAGGACATCATTTTATCACTTGTTCAAGCCAATGTGTAGTTTTTTTTCCTTAAAAGAGCCAAAAGAAAATTTCCTCAATAACAAATAGGAAAATATCAGTTAAAGGTGATCAAAGTTTCCATTTTGCATGAAGTGAGATCGAATTTTACTTTGTAGAAGATTACAAAAGATGCCATAATATTGGAAAGACTGATGGAAAAATTCCGGGTGTGCCAGCCGGGATTTGAGGAAATTTCAGGGCAAATTTCCAGCAATAGTTCCTTTTAAACTGATGTGGTTTTTCTCTTTTGTACTTCGTGATTGAGGATCTCGTGAGGAAAAATTGTAAGTTTAGCATCTTGAATTTTCTTGCTCTCTTTGTAAGTTGTTCAAAGAATAGATATACTGAATTTGGTAAAATTTTGAATATATTTTCCTTGTGATACATGGGAAGTTTAGGGAGTAAAATTTTTATATGATTACATACAATTTTCATCTAGTCGAAATCTTTAACAATCTATAATATTTTTCATATTTCTATGATTTTCAATCTCATTATTTTATCTGAACAAGGATTCTATGGAAAAATTAAAGAGAATTAGTTTCAATTTCCAAGACAAACTTTTGATTTTTATCGTATTTCTCTTTTCTTGGTTCGAGTTTCAGTCTTCTTTCATGAAGAAGATCTTATATTAAAACCCATTAAGGACCCTGCTGGCCCTATACAACCAGTAAAACCCATTGAATAAAGGGATGGGGTGGATGGTACAGACAATCTTACTACACAAATAGGATCAATGATAAAATTTAAAAACAGACTATACGTGTCCAATATTCATTGGACAGTTTGAAAAAAAAAAAAAGCCACACAGGTGCTGTCCCGTAGCACCTATCACCTAATTCAGTCAAATGCTCCTGTTTGAGTAGCTTTATTTAAGGTTATATACACATTTGATGTCTAGAAGACATCTTTTTAATGAGAAATTTCAAAGCGTGCCCTTATTTCAATATGACCACAAAAAGAGTATTGTTAAACAAATCCCTAATTTTTCGAACTTCATCTCATAAAATATCATCGCATAAGAAAAATAATGATATAAAATACGTAAGTTGGCCAGTTACTAAAAAGGTAAGAGATCACAGCTTATGAAATTGCAGTCAACTTTAGAAGTTGTAAGTATTCAAGTCCCTCTATCCACAAAAATCTTATTTGACTCCTCAAATATGTATCCTAATCCCTTTTTATTAACAATTTCAAATTCTTTATTTTCTCATTCACTATATACGTATTTGAGCAATATTGTGATGTATAATACACATTCAAATTAAACACGATATCCCCATTAGAATGATTCACAATCAATATCATTAAGTAAACAAAAATTTACACGTGTAAGATAGTAGAAATACTACAATAAATCAATAAGAGAATGAAAATTATCAAATGGGAATGAATATTTAGGGTGCGTTTGATTGTGAGTATGAAATTTGCATGGAAAGAAAATAATTTCTAGACAATTCAGTTGCCTAAAACTTATTTGTAAGAAAATTATTAATTAATGTGTTTGGTTAATTTATTTTTTAATCTTGACCATTTTTTAATTGTGGGTAAATAAGAGATATATATATATATATATATATATATATATATATATACTTGGAAAATAAAAATCATCACTCTCTAAATAAAATATTTTCTTTGTTCTTGAGGAAAATATGGTCGTGTGACCAAAAGTTAGAAAATATTTTTCATAGAATTTTTTTTTAATCAAACACCTCAAAATTAGGTCTTTTAGTGGAAAATGATATTTTTTTATGAAAAATAAAGTCAATCAAACATTCTCTTAACTCTATACAATTCTATTCATGAACTGAAACGTAAAACATAAACCTTTTCAACATGGAAAAATAGAGTTAAGAGTGCATATAAATTAACATATCATAAATATATGTGGGAAATGATCTACGAAGCATTGTGAGAAGGACCAACAATTAGACACACGAATTCATTGGTGGATAAATTTAACATAACTAAGCATGCTTAGTAAATTATTTCTCATATTTATGTATACTAAAACATAAAATTAGCCTCTCTCTTCCGACGCTTGTATATTTTCCAATCTTAGCGACATTTTCAGTTGTGCCATCTAATGCACGTTCAAATGCCATGAGACTGGCCCCCAGGGCACATCTCTAAGTAGTGAAAGGGGAAGGTGGAAAAAATCTAGCATCGCTTGCAACTGTCAGGTAAGGGTTCGAATCCTGAAATATGGATGAGGCTCTTGGTAAGTGGGAGTTAAAAGACAGTCTTCCACCCTGCACCCTTAGAGGCATAATCTGCGATTTATCCCTCCATCAAGGCCCAGGATAGGGTAGGTGAGGACGCCAGTAATGTGACGTAAACCAAAAAAAAATGCCATGAGACTGAACATTGTTAACGAATCTCGGTGACGAAATTAATTGTTTGCATAATTTATCTCTAAATTTCTATTTTTTAAACATTTGTTCCTTATTTCGTCGCTACTCCTTTGATGTTTTGAAGATTTTTGCAGTGATATAAATAATCTTTGGAGATACTATTCTCATTCAAAATCCAACATAAAGAATTATATACAACTGTAGGCCTTTTAGAACCCACCAAGAATTTTGGAGCGAGAAATGGAGTGGGCAAAATCCATCAAAGACGACTTTTTTTTTTCTTTTTCCGACAAGGAAGGTAAGGTAGAAAATATAAGACAGAATCCTAATATTCATCTATCAAGTTAGGCAGAAGATACAAAGAATTGTATATATTCCATTTGTGCTAGTTGGGGAAAAGAGAAATAGTTTGAGAAAATTATGATATAATGCCTAAAGATTATGACACCACGACATATTGAACTTTCAATAAGGATAGAAAGATGATGCCAGGATAAAATTAACAAAAAAAAATTATGAGTGCATTTTTTTTTTTTTTGGGAGAAACTACAACAGCAAAATGTTCTACGACAACTTGTTGCATGCATTATCATTGATAGCATTTTGTGATGTCTTTTAGCGGCAACACAATGCCTAAATTTGTGTAGTGCACGTAAAACCACTTTAACTGCAAACTTAAGTAAGTTAACATGGTATCAAAGCAAACAAGATATACTGAGTTCGAGTTTCATTGTTACCCATTAATATGGAGAACCTTATAAAATATTGGCAGTTCGAATATTGGATGCTTTAAAACCATGTTAAGTATATCTTGTTAATGGGTAACAATATTCGAGTCTATGTCTAGCTGCCACACATTTATGAAAAATGTCATCATAAACCATAGTAGACATTTGAAATAAACTGAATTCGACTTGCACATGAAGGACGGTAGGTATCAAGGATGTAATTTAAATAAATAAACTTATTCTCTCAAACTATCTATTAAATATGAATGTGTATATGTGCGCACAGGGGCGGAGGAGGGGTTCGGAGGGAGTCCTGGACCCCCCATTTTCGTTTGACAAAAGTTTTTTTTTTTTTTTTTTTAACCCCTAATTTCAACTCATAACTGTTAATATTTTTTTGCTGAGAAATATAGTATAGAACGAGTAAAAGAGTAAAAATCAAGTTGAAGATCGTGGATTTTGTTTGAATTAGCATTATATTCTTTAAAATGGTGTAGTGAAAGGAGTTGGAATTCTGGGTTTGTAGATCATTTTTCTAATTTTTTGCCTTTTCTGGGTAAGTGGGCTTAGATCTATTGAGTTAAAAAAACTGGTATTCTGTATTCCTATCGTCTTTTGGAATTCTTAATTTGGCAAAAACTTTGGAAACTACAGAAAATATGTTATGGAAATACATTTCTATCTATTTAGTTTACCTTTATTTACTAGATCAATTTAGTTGGACTTCAAAGGTAATATTGATATTGTGTTAAATCTCTTTATTGTCGTGTCAAGGTCTAACTTAAGGAGATAACAAACCACTGATATTTAGGTGTCTTCTTAATTATTATTAATTATTAATTTTATTTTTTTGGATGAAGATTCATATTTAATATTAAGTTATCTGGATGAGTAACTAAAATTTCACATTTTAATTTTTAATTTTAGTTTACGTTGGCATCTTTAATGCATTTTTAAGATATGTGTGTGTGCACTATTGCGCATTCACGTGCTCATACCTGGAGTGTGTATGTATAAAACAGCTGCAGGCATCTTTGATCATGTTTTGTTCTGTTATAGATCATTATTAACTTGTTTGGAATATTCACAATCAATGACTCTTAACTAAGTGATAATGTGTTCATGTCAGGCCTTTGTCAAATCTCAAAAGTCGAGGGCATACTTCAAGAGGTTTCATGTCAAGTATAAGAGAAGGAGAGGTGAAGTATAAGCTTTGTGTTTTGAATTTTTATGCGCTATCGATCTTTGATGTAATATTTAATGAATTCATAGTGTATGGTTCTATTGAGTGATTTATACTTGTGTGGTTTATACTTTATATAGTATTTCTCCTGTGTTATGCGCATTATTTTCTTAAAAAAAAAAAAAAAAAATTCGGGGGTCCCACCCCACTCCTTCATCTATATATCTTCAAATTTGGACCCCCCATTTCAAAAAATCTGGCTCCGCCATTGTGTGCGCAGTGCATACAATATCACAAGAAAATAGACACAAGGTAAAATTATACTTTGCAATCACATTTATAAGTTTTTAACATACCCAAGCTTTGATCTAAACTGTTTCAAACCTACTATCTAGGTGACTAGGCAGGTAACAAGTTCCTTTTGAAAAATAAGTAGCAGAGTGAAGGAAAACTATTTCTTTCTACAGATTTTAATTATGGAGAATTTCTAAATTTTTGAAAAAATCTAATTAATTGTTAAGTTAGCAAGTCTATAGAGCCTTTAAATCTAGACAAAGCTCTAGACAATATCTATTTTGTTCTTTTTTTGCCACACTCAACTTGACAGAATATGTGTGATCTTTTAGATTCAACGGTAGTTTATTTTGTAGGATTGTACTGCACTCTTTTGCCAGCATTGCCGTTTCATAATTCACCAACTTCCATTTGTTTGAAATTATGTCTTTCATAAACTTCGCATAACTAGGCATTTGAGCTAACGCATCATTAAATGGTATGTTGATATAAAGTTTCTTGAACACATTAAAAAATTTAGCGAACTGCTTGCTAGCTTATGTTTTGCGGTCTTTGTGAAAATGGGATCAAAGGCACATATGCTTTGACACGAACGGTTGCCTTAAAATGTTGATTGTCTGAATTCTTTTCTTGATTCACTTTTGTTGGTTGTTCGGACCGATCAACTTGCTCCTCATCCGTGGTAGACACTTTTTCACTAGCATTAGCATGCCTTCTAACATGAGTTTTTGGTAGCTGAACTCCAAATGTATGGCCTTTACCTGTTCTTTAAAATTTGTTTGTGTTGATTGATAATGTACCTTGAGTTCTAGCAGATAATACAGTTTCTATATGTCCCACCTAATTTTTCAAGTTCTTAATTGAAGCCTGTTGGCGCTGCAATGCGTGTGTCGTTACTTGTAGTATACTATTATCAACTCTTTAATGTTGACTTCTTCTCATGATGTTGTTGGAAAACCAGACAATTTTCCTCGATGCTTTCATCCTTGTCCTTGATTGTTTCTCCACGAAAAATTTAGATGATTTCTCCAATCCGAATTATACGTGATATAGAAGGTCTATTTTATCGTCTCTCAAAATTTACGTGCATAAATTCCCTCTTTGGAATAAGATGGAAGAGTAGAGACTACAGGTAGGTATGGGCATGGGTCGGGTTGAGTTGATTTTGAGTCAAACCTAAAATCGAAACCGACTTGGTTGTTTGAGGGGGTAGATTCCAACTCAAACCAACCAAATCTAGCTGTTGAAACCATACCAAATCGGTTAGGATCGATTCGATTTGATTAGTCAATTTTAATATTGGTCCGAGTTAAAAATGTTTTGCCTACCTATTTTGGGTTAAAAATTTGTGTGTGTATACATATATATATATATATATATATATATATATATATATATATATCTTGCTTGCACAGTACGTATCAATAATATGTGTAATATAAATGGTAAATGGTCAATTTTTCCAAATTCATCCTATAAATTCGATAGTTACCAATAAACAATTATACAAAAATGAAAAGCAAGGCTACAATCTAAATTTGAAGTTTACAACAATCAATTTCTCCTTGCTTTTTTTTTTTCTTGGAATTTGGAGTTTTAATAGAAAAAAATCGTGGATGGTAAACAAATTATTTGATAAATAATTATAATTGTGGTTTTATGATTTTGTTTTTTAAGTTTAAATATATGAATTTTAAAATTAAAAAAAAAATGTATTAGCGGGTTGAGTCCATTAATTGACACGTCCTGACCTAACTTTTTCATGGTTAAAATTAATCAAAACAAATTAATTTTTTGGTTCAAACCATTTGATCGATTTTTCGATTTTTTTTTTTTTTTTTGCCCACTCCTAACCATAAGACATTTGCAATAAAGTGATTTGCTCTATAGCCTTTCACAAATTGGATTAGGTCTTTGCACCATGTGCACTATCTGACTGAAGTTGTCCATTTTCTTCTCTAATACCTCCATTTGATTGAAGATAGATATATTGTGTATTAGCTTGAAAACTTTAGTGGTGGAAAATACTTGTGCACCATATCGTTCGACGAAGTGATAGTCCCAACTCCCAACAGGTAGTGAATATGGCAATTCTTGTGCGTTCAAATGAGAATAGTGTGTTCAAATAGCTTCCACCGAAACTCGGTCGTATAAAAAAATCCTTCACAAGTTTAGAAACTACAAAACATACTCATGTGGATTCTCATTCACTTTACCATGAAATCGAATTTGATCATGATTCTGAAAGGTCCAGTTGGAGTACAAATTTGCTTGCCTAAAATGTGGATATATGATGCTAGACTGAGTGTGAACCACAGGTGGGATCATGAAATCCCCAACTAACATGACTTTCTCATTTACCATCTCCTATTCCAATTCTCAACCCATATTTTTTAGTCTAGTTTGCGTATAAATTGACGGTTGATAATTCAGTTATACTCAATTATCTTTCCCAATATAAGTGTCTATATTTTTAAACACGACCCAAAATATCCTTATTTCGAATTCAAATACTTAGAACTGCATAGTTACACGATTATCTATTTTAATTGCACAAGTCATAAACAATTATCGAACCTTATAATTATCATAATGTGTTAAACCTATTTCGAATCTCCGAAAAACAAAATAAGTAACTTATTATTTAAATAGTGATCAAACATTTAAATAGGAATAATAATATAATATCAATTAATCACACAAATCATACAAAAATAAATGATCTTTGAACTAAAATAGTAAAAGAATGGTTTACATCTTCATCCCAGCAATTAACAAGTTTAGCCTAACATGCTAATGATGAAATTACAACAAAACATATAAATATTCACCACCCAAAAAATATGTTTGCAACAAGAATAAATTTCACCTTCTTAAATTCCTCCCAACTAGTCTTCAATTGATTCCACCAAAATATGAACCCGGAAAGAAAACACAACATTTTCTGTTGGGCAATAGAGGTATAAACATCAACCAAAACACAAACAATAGTTTACCAATCTCTCTATAATCAAAGAAGTCAAAAATAGAAGAAATGTAGCAAAAAACGGAAAAATGGACAGCTCTACTTCCATGTTTGGTGGTTGAAAATGTTAGGCTCGGGAACAGCTTCCATGCTTGCAAATCACCACATCAAGAGAGAGTATAAGATCCGGCAAAGAACCTCTTCTAACCACCACCAAAGCCTTCGAGAAAACCCACCTCTTCTAGCTCTATTTCACGCCTAGAATGGTCACAAGGGATTCACAACAGGAAGCTCAATAAACCGGGTGAAGAAGAAGGCCTGTAAATGCTCCAAACCGAGGCTGAGCGTTTTGGAGGGGAGAGAGACTTTCAAATGAGAGTGATGGCCAGATCTAGTGAAAAAACGTGTGAGACACCCTTTTTGAATAGATAGTTAAAGCTTCCACAACAAGCCAACAACATATTTACCAATAATAAATCCTAGCCCTCCATCCCATCCAATGGTCCCAATTAAATAAGAGTTAAAAGAACCATGTCTCACATTTTTCCTATAATAGTAACATGCGATCGCACGGTACCTTTTATTGTGATCACATAGTAGCCTCATCTTGCTCTCTTCATCTTCAAAATCTGCCATTTCGATTGCTGCAAGTGTCGTGCAATCAGAAGGTACAACTTTTGCCCATATGCTCTTTGATCCTCAATTTCATTCCTTCGTTCACCTCAAGTTCATTGTAATTCAACCCAAGCCCTTCATATTCTAATTTGTACCAAGTTGGTCACCGTTCTCAGAATTGTGCACATAACACGTTATTTTTATCCGATTTTCATTTTTCTTTCTCCAAAAACTCGTCCAACATCGAGTTTTATCTAAACAAACAATGTTTACATAACATTAAACAACAATTCCCTAAAAGGACCATGTACATCGACATTTTTGACACGTATCATTCATCCTACGTCCCCATGCTCAACATTGCAAGAGAGAATCTACACTTGGGCAATTCAACACATTGTTTGATGTTTTATTTTTCAAGCGCTCATATGTAGAGATGGACGTAAGATATAGAATTACAAAATTGTTTGAGTGCTTTGCTGACTACAATCACGATTAACTATTCTATAACTATTCAACACATTATATTTGATGAGGTCGAATTTCTTTGTTCAATATATAATAATTTTCTTTGGTGAATTAATTTAAATCATTTGTCTAGTCAGTTTTGCTTGTGGTACATTAGGAGGTATAATGGACACCCGGCAGCTAGCTCCCCTCCAATAGAGGGGCGCCGAGCACCCTTAGATAGTCCTTAATGTACCACAAGAATAATTCTTGTCTAATAATATTAAAAAATGGTAGGCCCCGTATCTAACCTTAAGGTCCTTAACCTTCTCAATACAAGGATTGCCACAATTTTTATTCCTTTAACCACAATCCCAAAAATAAAAACACACACACACGATCAAACGTAGGTCAATGGTTAAGAATACCATTAAAAAAAAAAAAAGGAAAAGTGGCAAGTTTGTAAAATCGAATGATTTGCCAACAAACTGCCTATAAACAATAGCATCAGTTGAATTCAAAGCGGAGGAGGAGGGAATAAAGAATAAATAGGAAAAAGAGAGATATATATACAAGAAGATACATATTATTCATTAGCAATTTGGCAGGAAATCCAGAAAATCCTGGCATTCTGCTTTGTTCTCTGATTCCCTTTTTGTGGAATCAGAGGATCAATCATCATAATCTCTTCTCATCTCCCCACAATTTTGATTTGTTTCTTTAATTATATATACCTATATTTTTCATTTTCCTGTATGTATGTATGCTTGATAATAAAAAAGAATTCTTGAACCATTCTTGAAATGGGATTTTGAAAAAAAAGGAAACAAATCAGAAAAGTGGGATTTTTCTTCTTTCTTTTCTTGGGAGTTCTTGGTAAAATGGAAATGGTGGAAATTGAGGGGAAGATGCAGGGGTGGCTTTATCTGATTCGATTCAACCGTTTTGGGATGCAATATTCACGTAAAAGATATTTCATTCTTGAAGACAATTGCCTCAAGAGCTTCAAATCAATTCCCACGTCTGAGACAGAGGTACATCTTGTATTTTCTTATGTTGTACATCCATATAACCATGCAAATATATATATGCATTTGTTCATTTCTGCATGTATGATGTATATGTTAATTTCTATATTTTCATCTATTTATGTTTTATTGCTATGAGTATAACCAGTTTGGCGAAATATGATTTTTGGTAGAGACCCTGTTTTATTGAAATATAAAATTGAATTGCCTTTTTTAAGTTAAAATTGGAATATACGAATCTTGGATGCTCTTTATTGAGGGTAAGAAACATATTCGTGGGGTTTTATGAATTTTGGCTTCTTATTTTCGGTTGATTTTTTTTCGAGATCCTGTGGTTTTAGCATTTAATTGACTGTGTTTTTAGTTTTTATGCTTATGTCTCATCGAATTTGTTTTTATTTCTTGCCTTTAATTCTTTTGTAATGATGATTATAGTGCTATAATGTATTCTTCCTCATTTCATTTGTG